>BSYR01000005.1:9000000-9530000 GCA_030270665.1 Hibiscus trionum | reverse complement strand
TGCCTAAACGGCCACCCCTTCACCATGTAATGCAGCCTTTCGGCCAGCCCTTCAACAACTATAAATAGGGCTGCCCATTTCATTTTGTAACACAACACCTTGATTAATACAAATTATATTTGTGAGTTTATCTCTCATTCTTGTTCTTTTAAGAACTTCTTTCACTTATCAAATCATTTTATTGATTTGTGGCGTCTTCTATCGCATCTTTTGATACTCTAGGTTGTTGAATATTTATTATTCTTCAGTCTAAGTCCTTCCTACCACCCTCAAAACCTTATTCAAGTTCGGGTTTATGCTTCTTATCATAAGTTTATCTTTTTGAGACTTTGAATACTATCCATCTATTTCTTTTATCTTCCTTTCTTTCACCATCCATTTTCATTTCCTTCATCCCTTTTGAAATACAAACACTACCATCCTTCCGCCACCTTTCTCCTTTCATCAATTTCAACATATTTCCACAAGAAGACGATCGTGCAACAAGGCTTACTTGCATTCTAAGGTCTGGGCAATCAAAGCTTCTCTCTACATCAACAATTGGAGAGCTGGAGCGTATCAGAAGGGGAGGATGATACAATCAAGCTTGGGCGCTCAATTCTCTTCCTTCTTATGATAATCTTACTAAGGATGAAGAAACAGGGAGTTTTCATTAAACTCTATCTTTTCATATTATTTCTTTTAGTTTATTACTTGATGTGTGCACGTTTCTACTCACATCCACTATGCTTTCATCTTGTTTATCAAGCATGAAAGAAGAGGGAGTTCTTCCTTACTTCATTATCTATTTACTTATTTATGCATTATATAACATGCTTGGATTATCATATGTTATCATTCATTTGTATATCATATGATATTCATGCATTACATAAATCTTTGCTATTAAATTGCATATTGAACCTCATACTTAGTTTACATTACTAAACAATCCTTATACTATTTACATATGCTCTAATATTATCGTACTTATTATTTTTGGTGTTTTTTCTTTGTAAGGTACAATAACCATAGCTCAAGGGAGTGATGATCAGCTCGGTTTCAGCTTAAAGCATCAAAATGAGCTCAAAACAGTGTTTGAGTGATTTAAGGCTTTACTAGCATCCGATCAGCTCAAAAACACTCATGAGGCATAAGGAGAAGTCAAGGACACTAGGAAACCAGCTTAACCAGCTAGGTGTAGCTCCAAATAGCTCAAACGGCTAAAGGATGGATTCTGAGTGAAGAAGGATTCGTTTCAGCTCCAAAACACTCCAGTAGCTAGAGGACAACTCAAGGACACTTAAGAACCAGCTCACCTAGCTAAAGAAAGCTCCAATCATCTCAAATCAGCTCTTAACTTTTAGCTAGCTCATTCAGCTAGTAGCTCAGCTCATTACAGCTCACCACTAGCTAATTCAGCTCAAGCTACCATACCCAGATCAACACCTAAAGGGCATGTTCCCTCCCCAAGAGACATGACCGACCAGCCTTGGAGGGAAACATGTATTGGGTGCCAAAATCAGCCTTGGAGGGAGGCACAACATGGCTGAATCATCACCAGCCCTTTATGAACAATTCCCAGATCTTTTAAGTGCCTATTCGCCACCCCTTCACCATGTAATGCACCCATTCGGCCAGCCCTTAAAAAACTATAAATAGGGCTGCCCATTTCATTTTGTAACACAACACTTTTATCAATACAAATTATATTTGTGAGTTTATCTCTCATTCTTGTTCTTTTAAGAACTTCTTTGACTTATCAAATCATTTTATTGATTTGTGGCGTCTCCTATTCCATCTTTTGATACTTTAGGTTGTTGAATATTTATTATTCTTCAGTCTAAGTCCTTCCTACCACCCTCAAAGCCTTATTCAAGTTCGGGTTTATGCTTCTTAGCATAAGTTCATCTTTTTGAGACTTTGAATACTATCAATCTTCATTTCCTTCATCTCTTTTATCATACAAACACTACCATCCTTCCGCCACCTATCTCCTTTTATCCATTTCAACATATTTCCACAAGAAGACGATCGTGCAACAAGGCTTACTTGCATTCTAAGGTCCGGGCAATCAAAGCTTCTCTCTACAACAACAATTGGAAAGTTGAAGCGTATCATTACTTATATAGCATGATTAGATATCATATTATATGCATTCTGCCTTATGCTCATATATTTATCATATGCATTATCTATGATATACTTAGGATTATAATAAGCTATATTAATTATATTAACTAAGATAAGCATATCACCACATCTTTATATTCATTTTAAGTTAGTTTAAATTTAAAATTAGCTAAACTAAATTGTTTCTTGCTCTTTTTAGCTCATTCTTATCTGTTTCAGTTTAGACATTGTATGCTCATTGTTTCAGCTCTTTTAAGTGAAGATATTAGTCCAAGAAAACTTAAATGATTCAAGGGTATCTCAACATAGCTTGGGAAGGCTTATGGCCGCTTTTAGCAGCCCAAACGCTTGGAATTGCATAGGAGCATAATGGAAGATCATTTCAGCTCGTGAATTTAATGGAACTACCTAGAAGAGCCCATGAACTTAAAACTCAAGCTCAACCAGCTAAATTCAGCTCCAGGAAGCTCAAATTAAAGTGTGGATTGAGCTAGCTAAGTCAGGTAGCTTGCTCAGCTCAAGTCAGCTCAAGCCTAGCTCGTCCAGCAACCAACGACTCCTTTCAAGCATGGCTCCAAGATGGAGAGTCACCAAGGCTGTCGAATAAGCACCAAAGGCTTATCACCAGTATCCAACACTTATCACACCATTTCGGCAATATTGGAGGGAGACACCACGCTTAGCCGAATCATTCACCCATGTATGATGCCTATTCGGCCCCCCTTTCCCTTACTATAAATATGTAAGCCCTATGGGCATTTAAACAACAATTCAGAATATAGTTCATCCTTTGTGAGAATTTTCTCTCTTTTAGTTCTTGTTAGAACTTTATCGACTTATCAAGTATTTTGTACTTCTGGCGTCAACCCTCTATCCACCTTGATACTTCTGGTTCTTTTAGTTTAATATACTAAAAGGGTCAAATCCTTACTACCATCCTATAAAGATCAATATAAGGTTCAGGGTTACGTTTTCTATAGCCTAGTTTCTTCCTTAAGTATCTTTAAGATATGATCTCCATTTCCATCCTTTCTGATGTGAGCACGTTTATGCCACCCAACGAATGCAACTTCAAACTTCAGGGAAGTTTACTTTTTCATTTGTTACATACTGATGTGTAACATTTCTTATACTTATACTACTTATTAGTGTGTTCGAGTATGTATATAATATGTTATGTGTGTTTTAACTTAGTTTGATATAACTTATGGTGTGTCTATATTTGTTTGTGAGTTAATAAATAAGGTTGCAAGTGTTTACGACTTGTATTATTGTTTCCATTATGTTTATAATGTGTTACATACTGATATGTGACATGCATAGTGTTCACTTACTTATAGGTGTGTTTACTTATGTATATATATTGTTCAGTGTGTTTGCATTATGTTTTAATATATAAGACTACAAGGCTTTTGATGTGTGTTTGTCTTGTTTTCATATAGGTACGTAGGAGGACGTTGCATGTACCATGATTGATCAAGTCCTAATATGTAACAAGTGCAGTCGAGTATCCCTTATTGTTTTACCCATGTGCGCATATGCAGCACTCACCATGCAGCAGCCCGTGCAACAATTAGGACTTTGATTCACCATGCAGCAGCCCGTGGAAACTCACGCAGCCGAACCATGTGCGGCTTTCTTGTGAAATTCAAAGATAAGGCACATTAAACATGTGCTCAATTATTGAATTTCAAACCAACAGCACAATTACCATGTGCTAAAATCATTTGGCGCATAATTGTTTGAATATACGGCTAAGCATGCCATACCGCCCATAATTAGTTTCCTATTTGAATTTTAATTTTTCAAACTGGGCAAATATCAACCACACATTTATAACTTTCGGCTAGCCCTTTTGCATTATATATTGGTCAATTATTATTTGTAAAGGATAGACAATTTATGAATAAAATTTTTGTGAGATTATTCTCTCAATTTCAGTTTTCACCGAACTTTCTTTGGCATTTCAGACGTTGTTTGTTGTGTCAAATTTACTTGATACTTTGGGTTCCTAGATCGCTATCTAGTGGGTCCAAGTCCTCTGACGTAAATCATATTCGATTCGGGTTTGCTCAGTAGATTGTGCAGGTTCTTTCGAGATTTCCGTCTTTGACGTTAGACAGATTCGATTCGCGTTCTTTCGCTATCTAGAGTCTGTCTAACGTTAAACTCGAAAGAACTCGAACAATCTGCTGAACGAACCCGAATCGAATCTGTCTAACGTCAAAGACGGAAAGCTCGAAAGAACCTGCACAATCTACTGAGCAAACCCGAATCGAATATGCTTTACGTCAGAGGACTTGGACCCACTAGATAGCGATCTAGGAACCCGAAGTATCAAGTAAATTTGACACAACAAACAACGTCTGAAATGCCAAAGAAAGTTCGGTGAAAAACCGAAACTGAGAGAATAATCTCACAAAAATTTTATTCATAAATTGTCTAACCTTTACAAATAATAATTGGCCAATATATAATGCAAAAGGGCTAGCCGAAAGTTATAAATGTGTGGTTGATATTTGCCCAGTTTGAAAAATTAAAATTCAAATAGGAAACTAATTATGGGCGGTATGGCATGCTTAGCCGTATATTCAAACAATTATGCGCCAAATGATATTAGCACATGGTAATTGTGCTGTTGGTTTGAAATTCAATAATTGAGCACATGTTTAATGTGCCTTATCTTTGAATTTCACAAGAAAGCCGCACATGGTTCGGCTGCGTGAGTTTCCACGGGCTGCTGCATGGTGAATCAAAGTCCTAATTGTTGCACGGGCTGCTGCATGGTGAGTGCTGCATATGCGCACATGGGTAAAACAATAAGGGATACTCGGCTGCACTTGTTACATATTAGGACTTGATCGATCATGGTACATGCAACGTCCTCCTACGTACCTATATGAAAACAAGACAAACACACATCAAAAGCCTTGTAGTCTTATATATTAAAACATAATGCAAACACACTGAACAATATATATACATAAGTAAACACACCTATAAGTAAGTGAACACTATGTATGTCACATATCAGTATGTAACACATTATAAACATAATGGAAACAATAATACAAGTCGTAAACACTTGCAACCTTATTTATTAACTCACAAACAAATATAGACACACCATAAGTTATATCAAACTAAGTTAAAACACACATAACATATTATATACATACTCGAACACACTAATAAGTAGTATAAGTATAAGAAATGTTACACATCAGTATGTAACAAATGAAAAAGTAAACTTCCCTGAAGTTTGAAGTTGCATTCGTTGGGTGGCATAAACGTGCTCACATCACTTTCTTACCACCGTCAAATACCTTCCGAATTCTTTTCTTTTAAACCCATCGCCTTATCTCAGCCTTCACCATCACCCAAAACGTCCAAACACCCCTTACCCCCTTTCCAAACACCACGCATTCCTTCATTTCCAAATCAGTCCCTAAACTATTCATTCCATCCCTTATCTTTATTTCCTCCTTTTGCAGTCACTTCTTGCGAGATACTTGCTTCCTTCCCATGTCCTACAATCAAAGTTTGTTGTTCAGCATCATCAACAAGATTGGCCTACATCATAAAGCTTGGGTCTAATTAGTTAATTTCCAGCCCAAATCAGACTCATTTAAGTTTGGCCCTGTCATTCCCGTTAAAACATCCCAAATCAGCCGCATATTCAAGCTACAGCCCTAATAAGCCGTCCCCTTTATAAGCCATGGAAGAGTGCAACCCAAGAGTCCCTAAACAAGGGAAAGTTCCCATTCAGCAAGTAATTACATTATTTTATTAGTTTCATGTTATTTTATTATTTCTTTTAGTATTATTTTATTAGAAAGAGAGTTTTATTTTATTTAGGAATTTCTTTTAGTTTAGCCATCCTTCCCCTATAAAAGGATGAGATATTCTTCTTTGTAAATCAGATTTGAGTTATTAAATAAAGAGGTTATTCTTTTGAGTACATGTTTGCAAGTGTTGGGAAACTTGTGTCTTCGAAGCTTTCTTCAACATCTTCGACCGAGTTGAGCGAGGGACAATCTTTACACCCCGGGTTGCCTATCTAATCGCGAGTTGGAGGGTCGATTTTAAGCCATATCACGGAGGTTGCCTAGTTAATTGCAAGTAAGAGGGTTCCGCGGGCATCTCTACCATTCCAAAACTCCAAATCCATCTTGTTCAAGTCTTCACCATTGCGCCATCTTCCACAAACATATCTAAAATTTCCAGATTCATTTTTCTTTACTTTGCACTTATCTTTCTTTATCTTTTTTGTTCAATTCCTTCTTATTTTCTTCTAATCTTCTTATTCACCTTTGAACCTTTTATTTAGGGCTCTTATTTTCAGAATCTTCATGAAACACCATTGCATATTTTCTTGAAATTCTAGATTTTTCCAGATTCAATGTTTCTTGATAAAGTCAGCGCTCTATGCTTGTTTCCAAGTGATTTTGAGAGTTTCCAACGTATTAGCAAGCCCTACATCAGTTGGTATCAGATTGGGCACGATTTTTGGGCAAGAAATTCAAGTTTGGTCGAATTTGGGAGGGTTCTAATCTCAATCTGCCGCAACTTTGCAAGTTGGCTGTTTTTAGCATTTTAGGGCTCTTTCTTTTCCATTAAACCCGACTTTTCATTTTCTTGTTGTTTTATTTCATTTTTTACCACAAAAAAAGAAAAGAAAAAAAGAAAAAGGTTTTAAGGGTTTTCTTTCCAATAAACCCTACTTTTCATTTCTTTCCAATAAACCCCACTTTCCAATAATCTCATGATTGCTTTTCGGGTTTTAAGGGTTTTCTTCTTTCACTTCTTTTGCTCTTAGATTTCATTTAAGTTCTTTTGTTTGCCTTCTTTTTTTCTCCTTTACATTATGTAACACCTTTTCATTTTCTTGTGTTCGTAGGATTCTAAAAGTTGCATGATGATACATGTACGGGACAAGCCCAAGTCAACGATGGACTCACATTCTCTCTTGGACCAAACACATGAACCAAGTCCAAGATCCTTAAGGATAAACTATACACCACCGTGCAAGGAATGCTAACCAAAGGCTTACAATCTTTCACGCAAGAGCAAGAATTCCGGGTTTGAAGAATTGGGCCACACAAACCCATGTTGAGGAAGCACACGCCCAAGAATGCAAGGACAAGTCTTTAACCATATCTGAAGTCCATTAAAATTGGGTTTTAATTGTAATTTTTATACCCAAAGCTGAATTATAAATGATACGCTCCAACTCTCCAATTGTTGTTGTAGAGAGAAGCTTTGACTGTCCCGATCTAGAATGCAAGCAAGCCTTGTCTTCGCGAATGTCTTCTGGTGGATGATGTGAGCACGTTTATGCTACCTAACGAATGCAACATCAAAATTTCAGGGAAGTTTGCTTTTTCACTTGTTACATACTGATGTGTAACATTTTTATGCTATCTTATTTTTATTAGTATGTTTAAGTATGTATCTAATATGTTAAGTGTGCTTTGAATAAGTTTGATATGCTTTATTGTGCGTTTATAATATGCTATGTATGTTCGCATTATGCTTATAGTGTGTTTACAAGTTTTTAATAAGATTACAAGACTTTTTATGCAAGTGTGTTGTGTTTTCATATAGGTGCACTATTGGGCAGCAGCTCGAAGGCTTTACCCTAGCTCGGTTGAAGATCACGAGAGTGTACGTAGCTCATCTTCAGCTCAAAAGGAGTGTAGGCAGCTCAACTCAGCTCACTTCACTCTCAGCTAGCTGAATTCAGCTCACTTCAGCTCAACTCCAGCTCCACTAGCTCAACTCCAGCTGACGAGTCCAGAACAAGCTGAAACCTATCCTACATGTGGGAGAGTGTCCTATACGTGTGTGGCAACCAAGTGTACGTGTGTAAGCATTGCGTGTGCATGCATTGTACGTGATCAACCCCCTTATAATATGGTAATAAGAGCTTTGGTCGGATTATAGCACTTTCTGCACTACAAGAAATAAAAAATACAAAAGTCAAAAAAATTCAAAATTCTGGAAAAAAAAGTCAAAGTCAAAGTTTGACCAGAAAAGTCAAAATCAACAAAAAAATTCAAAACATTAAAAAAAATCAGATTCAAATATTTAGTGTATTTTTACGTTTATATGTGTTGTTGGTTCGTGAAAATGATGAAGGGTGATCAAATTTGCCATGGAATGCTTCGAAATCACCCGAAACAACTTATTCTTGTTTGTTCGGTGATAGGGTCGTTGTAAGCATTTCCTTTGCAGTAAGTTGTTTCTTTTTCCTTCATTTTTATCAGCCTTTATTTCTTTTGTTTCATACCAATTTCTAGCCTTTTTTTATTTCACCTAATAGTCCCTATTTGTCCTTTAACCATTTGTTTGTTTACCTATTATATTATCTTGTAAGTTTGACACAGTTAATAAGTCTGAAAGATTGAGTTAGTTCCTTAAAGAACTGATTGCGAGAGATCGAGTGGAAAAGGCAATTGAGCGTGTGAGAACAGAAGGGTAGACAAAAAGAGCCATTCAAGTATTCTCCCGAGTGAAACACGAGCGTTTGAGTGCAATTGTTGAGTGATCTTTCCTTGGAGCAATGTGTGAGATTTTTGTTGAGTGTGCAGTGAGGTGCATTTTTTTATTATTTATTTCACTAACATATATATATATATATATATATATATATATATATATTATGTGTTTTTGTTTGTTTTTTTGGTTATTCAACATGACATGTTCTGATGATAATTCGGGTGAACAACAACCACTAAATCTCCAGATACAAGCCTTAGAGCGGATGATGCAACGAGTGATTGCTAATGCATTGAAACCTATACATTCTCAATTGGATAGATTAGATGGGGGTGGTTCCCATTCTGTCCATAAAGAGATAAATGATGACAATGTGCAGACAATTACTACCGGTGAAGCACTTGTTAACAAGAGAAGCCTGAATGATCAGTCAGCACAAGATGAACCACAACGAAACAACCTCTTCCATACGAGATGCAACGTGAATGGTAAGGTATGTGTTGTGATTATTGATAGTGGTAGTTGTGCAAACATTGCTAGTACTCTCATGGTTGATAAGTTAGGACTAAAGACGACAAAGCATCCCAATCCGTACAAGTTACAATGGTTGAATAATAGTGGTGAAATCAAAGTTACCGAACAAGTTGTTATACCCTTTTTTATTTGTAAATACAAGGATGAGGTAACTTGTGATGTTTGTTCTATGGACACATGTCATTTGTTGTTAGGAAGACCGTGGCAGTATGATAAGAGAGTTTTGCACAATTGTTACACCAATCGATACTCTTTTACTCATGAGGGCAAAAAGGTAACTTTGGCACCTATGACTCCAAGTGAAGTATATGAAGACGAAGTTCATTTGCAAGCGAGTACTACAGCTTGGAAGGCCAACAATGAGAAGAATGAATGCGAAAAGAAGAAAGCAAATTCACAGGTATTATCGGATTCGACATTTTCTTCTACTTCTTCTGAATTGCAGGATAAGATGGTGATGCCATGTGAAGTTCCCAAGGTTGCTACTGTTGGTATGTCTAGTGCATTTTAATTCTTTCCAGAAATTCAACAACCTTCTTTACCATGGTTTGACGTTCCTTTCCGTTGTACAATTGATTTTTCATTTTTATATGCTGATTTCTTTTGTTGTACATTGGATTGTGAACAACCTTGTGTTGTCATTCTGGATGATCGTCGTGATTCTTGTTGTTCCTTGGAGTTTCCTTTGTATGTCATTGTTTGTAGGATTACGAATGTGCAACGAGTATTGTCTGACTTTATGTTGTGCGTTATTAGGAAATGTACAAGAAAGAAGATATTTTCATTTGTGTTCTATGTAAAAGAACTTCATTCGTCGAGCAAGACGGCTGAGGAAGTTCCCTGCCAAGCGAAAGTTGAAATTGTTCCCTTTTATAATGAGGGTCGATTTGGGGACAAATCGCATTAAAGAAGGGGGATGATGTGAGAACGTTTATGATACGCTCCAACTCTCCAATTGATGTTGTAGAGAGAAGCTTTGATTGCCCGAACCTTTGAATGCAAGCAAGCCTTGTATCACGAATGTTTTCTTGTGAAAATATGTTGAAATGGATGAAAGGAGATAGGTTGCGGAAGGATGCTAGTGTTTGTATGTCAAAAGGGTGTAAGGAAAGGAAGAGAGATAAGTAGGAAGATGGTTTCGGATGGTGTATGGAAGATGGTGAAGGGAAAGGATGTTGGTAGTATTCGAAGGCTCAAAAAGATGAACATATGCTAAGGAGTATATACCCTAACTTGGATGAGGCCTTGAGGGTGGTAAAAGGACTTAGACTGAGAAACAATGGATGTTTAACAATCTAAAGTATCAAGATGGTAAGAAAAGGGAGACGCCACAAATCAATAAAGATTTGATAAGTCAAGAAGTTTTAAAAAGAACAAGGATGAGAGAAAACCTCACAAAGTAATTTTTATAATCTGAATTGTGCGTTTAAAATGAAAATGCATTACATATTTATAGTAAATGAAAGGGGTGGCTGATACGCTCCATCTCTCCAAATAATGTTGTAGAGAGAAGCTTTGATTGCCCGGGCCTTTGAATGCAAGCAAGCCTTGTATCGCGAATGTTTTCTTGTGAAAATATGTTGAAATGGATGAAAGGAGACAGGTTGCGGAAGGATGGTAGTGTTTGTATGTCAAAAGGGTGTAAGGAAAGGAAGATAGATAAGTAGGAAGATGGTTTCAGATGGTGTATGGAAGATGGTGAAGGGAAAGGATGTTGGTAGTATTCAAAGGCTCAAAAAGATGAACATATGCTAAGGAGCATATACCCTAACTTGGATGAGCCCTTGAGGGTGGTAAAAGGACTTAGACTGAGAAACAATGGATGTTTAACAATCTAAAGTATCAAGATGGAAAGAAAAGGGAGACGCCACAAATCAATAAAGATTTGATAAGTCAAGAAGTTCTAAAAAGAACAAAGATGAGAGAAAACCTCACAAAGTAATTTTTATAATCTGAATTGTGTGTTTACAAATAAAAATGCATTACATATTAATAGTAAATGAAAGGGTGTGGCCGAAATCGTGTGTAGGGGAGAGGGAATGATTCGGCAGCCTTGGTGCCTCCCTCCTTTGGCCGAATTGGTGTGATAAGGGCTTGAATAGGTGTTGATAACCTATCAAGCACTTTCAATGGACCCGTTGGAATTTTAACTGAGTAAAAAGTACATAAATTGAGGTTTTGCAATATAATTGTGTTGAAAAGTTCCTAATGCATTATTTGAACTCCTAATATTTGATTAAAACTTGTTTTGCAGTCCTTTTTGTAGAGGTTTCGGACGAGCGGGTCGAAATGGGCCTTTCAATGGACCCGTTGGAATTTTAACTGAGTAAAAAGTACAGTAATTGAGGTTTGGCAATATAATTGTGTTGAAAAGCTCCTAATAAATTACATGAACTCCTAAAATTTGATAAAAACTTGTTTTGCAGTCCTTTTTGTAGAGGTTTCGTACGAGCGGGTCGAAATGGGCCTTTCAATGGACCCGTTGGAATTTTAACTGAGTAAAAAGTATAGAACTTGCGGTTTTGCAATATAATTGTGTTGAAAAGCTCCTAATTAATTACATGAACTCCTAAAATTTGATTAAAACTTGTTTTGCAGTCCTTTTTGTAGAGGTTTCGGACGAGCGGGTCGAAATGGGCCTTTCAACGGACCCGTTGGAATTTTAACTGAGTAAAAAGTATAGAAATTGCGGTTTTGCAATATAATTGTGTTGAAAAGCTCCTAATCAATTACATGAATTCCTAAAATTTGATTAAAACTTGTTTTGCAGTCCTTTTTGTAGAGGTTTCGGACGAGCGGGTCGAAATGGGCCTTTCAATGGACCCGTTGGAATTTTAAATGAGTAAAAAGTACAGAAATTGCGGTTTTGCAATATAATTGTGTCGAAAAGCTCCTAATAAATTATTTGAACTCCTAATATTTGATTAAAACTTGTTTTGCGGTCCTTTTCGTAGAGGTTTCGGACGAGCAGGTCTAAATGGTCCTTTCAATGGACCCGTTGGAATTTTAACTGAGTAAAAAGTACAGAAATTGAGGTTTTGCTATATAATTGTTTTGAAAAGCTCCTAATCAATTACATGAACTCCTAAAATTTGATTAAAACTTGTTTTGCAGTCCTTTTTGTAGAGGTTTCGGACGAGCGGGTTGAAATGGGCCTTTCAATGGACCCGTTGGAATTTTAACTGAGTAAAAAGTACATAAATTGAGGTTTTGCAATATAATTGGGTTGAAAAGTTCCTAATGCATTATTTGAACTCCTAATATTTGATTAAAACTTGTTTTGCAGTCCTTTTTGTAGAGGTTTCGAACGAGCGGGTCGAAATGGGCCTTTCAATGGACCCGTTGGAATTTTAAATGAGTAAAAAGTACAGAAATTGAGGTTCTGTAATATAATTGTGTTGAAAAGCACCTAATCAATTATTTGAACTCCTAATATTTGAATAAAACAATTTTGCGGTCCTTTTTGTACAGGTTTCGAACGAGCAGTTCTAAATGGGCCTTTCAATGGACCCGTTGGAATTTTAATTGAGTAAAAAGTACAGAAATTGAGGTTTTGCAATATAATTGTGTTGAAAAGCTCCTAATAAATTACATGAACTCCTAAAATTTGATTAAAACTTGTTTTGCAGTCCTTTTTGTAGAGGTTTCGTACGAGCGGGTCGAAATGGGCCTTTCAATGGACCCGTTGGAATTTTAACTGAGTAAAAAGTATAGAAATTGTGGTTTTGCAATATAATTGTGTTGAAAAGCTCCTAATAAATTACATGAACTCCTAAAATTTGATTAAAACTTGCTTTGCAGTCCTCTTTGTAGAGGTTTCGGACGAGCGGGTCGAAATGGGCCTTTCAATGGACCCGTTGGAATTTTAAATGAGTAAAAAGTACTGAAATTGAGGTTTTGCAATATAATTGTGTTGAAATGCTTCTAATCAATTATTTGAACTCCTAATATTTGAATAAAACATTTTTGCGGTCCTTTTTGTACATGTTTCGGACGAGCGGGTCGAAATGGGCCTTTCAATGGACCCGTTGGAATTTTAACTGAGTAAAAAGTACAGAAATTGAGGTTTTGCAATAAAATTGTGTTGAAAAGCTCCTAATCAATTACATGAACTCCTAAAATTTGATTAAAACTTGTTTTGTAGTCCTTTTTGTAGAGGTTTCGGACGAGCGGGTCGAAATGGGCCTTTCAACGGACCCGTTGGAATTTTAACTGAGTAAAAAGTATAGAAATTACGGTTTTGCAATATAATTGTGTTGAAAAGCTCCTAATCAATTACATGAATTCCTAAATTTTGATTAAAACTTGTTTTGCAGTCCTTTTTGTAGAGGTTTCGGACGAGCGGGTCGAAATGGGCCTTTCAATGGACCCGTTGGAATTTTAAATGAGTAAAAAGTACAAAAATTGCGGTTTTGCAATATAATTGTGTTGAAAAGCTCCTAATAAATTATTTGAACTCCTAATATTTGATTAAAACTTTTTTTGCGGTCCTTTTTGTAGAGGTTTCGGACGAGCAGGTCTAAATGGTCCATTCAATGGACCCGTTGGAATTTTAACTGAGTAAAAAGTACAGAAATTGAGGTTTTGCAATATAATTGTGTTGAAAAGCTCCAAATCAATTATTTGAACTCCTAATATTTGATTAAAACTTGTTTTGCGGTCCTTTTTGTAGAGGTTTCGGACGAGCGGGTCGAAATGGGCCTTTCAACGGACCCGTTGGAATTTTAACTGAGTAAAAAGTATAGAAATTACGGTTTTGCAATATAATTGTGTTGAAAAGCTCCTAATCAATTACATGAATTCCTAAATTTTGATTAAAACTTGTTTTGCAGTCCTTTTTGTAGAGGTTTCGGACGAGCGGGTCGAAATGGGCCTTTCAATGGACCCGTTGGAATTTTAAATGAGTAAAAAGTACAAAAATTGCGGTTTTGCAATATAATTGTGTTGAAAAGCTCCTAATAAATTATTTGAACTCCTAATATTTGATTAAAACTTGTTTTGCGGTCCTTTTTGTAGAGGTTTCGGACGAGCAGGTCTAAATGGTCCATTCAATGGACCCGTTGGAATTTTAACTGAGTAAAAAGTACAGAAATTGAGGTTTTGCAATATAATTGTGTTGAAAAGCTCCAAATCAATTATTTGAACTCCTAATATTTGATTAAAACTTGTTTTGCGGTCCTTTTTGTAGAGGTTTCGGACGAGAAAGTCTAAATGGGCCTTCAATGGACCAGTTGGAATATTAACTGAGTAAAAAGTACAGAAATTGAGGTTTTGCAATATACTTGTGTTGAAAAGCTCCTAATCAATTACATGAACTCCTAAAATTTGAATAAAACATTTTTGCGTTCCTTTTTGTAGAGGTTTCGGACGAGCGGGTCGAAATGGGCCTTTCAATGGACCCGTTGGAATTTTAACTGAGTAAAAAGTACAGAAATTGAGGTTTTGCAATATAATTGTGTTGAAAAGCTCCTAATCAATTACATGAACTCCTAAAATTTGATTAAAACTTGTTTTGCAGTCCTTTTTATAGAGGTTTCGGACGAGCGGGTCGAAATGGGCCTTTCAATGGACCCGTTGGAATTTTAAATGAGTAAAAAGTACAGAAATTGAGGTTTTGCAATATAATTGTGTTGAAAAGCTCCTATCAATTATTTGAACTCATAATATTTGAATAAAACATTTTTGCGGTCCTTTTTGTACATGTTTCGGACGAGCAGGTCTAAATGGGCCTTTCAATGGACCCGTTGGAATTTTAACTGAGTAAAAAGTACAGAAATTGAGGTTTTGCAATATAATTGTGTTTAAAAACTCCTAATAAATTACATGAACTCCTAAAATTTGATTAAAACTTGTTTTGCAGTCCTTTTTGTAGAGGTTTTGTTCGAGCGGGTCGAAATGGGCCTTTCAATGGACCCGTTGGAATTTTAACTGAGTAAAAAGTATAGAAATTGCGGTTTTGCAATATAATTGTGTTGAAAAGCTCCTAATAAATTACATGAACTCCTAAAATTTGATTAAAACTTGTTTTGCAGTCCTCTTTGTAGAGGTTTCGGACGAGCGGGTCGAAATGGGCCTTTCAACGGACCCGTTGGAATTTTAACTGAGTAAAAAGTATAGAAATTGCGGTTTTGCAATATAATTGTGTTGAAAAGCTCCTAATCAATTACATGAATTCCTAAAATTTGATTAAAACTTGTTTTGCAGTCCTTTTTGCAGAGGTTTCGGACGAGCGGGTCGAAATGGGCCTTTCAATGGACCCGTTGGAATTTTAAATGAGTAAAAAGTATAGAAATTGCGGTTTTGCAATATAATTGTGTTGAAAAGCTCCTAATAAATTATTTGAACTCCTAATATTTGATTAAAACTTGTTTTGCGGTCCTTTTTGTAGAGGTTTCGGACGAGCAGGTCTAAATGGTCCTTTCAATGGACCCGTTGGAATTTTAACTGAGTAAAAAGTACAGAAATTGAGGTTTTGCAATATAATTGTTTTGAAAAGCTCCTAATCAATTACATGAACTCCTAAAATTTGATTAAAACTTGTTTTGCAGTCCTTTTTGCAGAGGTTTCGGACGAGCGGGTCGAAATGGGCCTTTCAATGGACCCGTTGGAATTTTAAATGAGTAAAAAGTATAGAAATTGCGGTTTTGCAATATAATTGTGTTGAAAAGCTCCTAATAAATTATTTGAACTCCTAATATTTGGTTAAAACTTGTTTTGCGGTCCTTTTTGTAGAGGTTTCGGACGAGCAGGTCTAAATGGTCCTTTCAATGGACCCGTTGGAATTTTAACTGAGTAAAAAGTACAGAAATTGAGGTTTTGCAATATAATTGTTTTGAAAAGCTCCTAATCAATTACATGAACTCCTAAAATTTGAATAAAACATTTTTGCGTTCCTTTTTGTAGAGGTTTCGGACGAGCGGGTCGAAATGGGCCTTTCAATGGACCCGTTGGAATTTTAACTGAGTAAAAAGTACAGAAATTGAGGTTTTGCAATATAATTGTGTTGAAAAGCTCCTAATCAATTACATGAACTCCTAAAATTTGATTAAAACTTGTTTTGCAGTCCTTTTTATAGAGGTTTCGGACGAGCGGGTCGAAATGGGCCTTTCAATGGACCCGTTGGAATTTTAAATGAGTAAAAAGTACAGAAATTGAGGTTTTGCAATATAATTGTGTTGAAAAGCTCCTATCAATTATTTGAACTCATAATATTTGAATAAAACATTTTTGCGGTCCTTTTTGTACATGTTTCGGACGAGCAGGTCTAAATGGGCCTTTCAATGGACCCGTTGGAATTTTAACTGAGTAAAAAGTACAGAAATTGAGGTTTTGCAATATAATTGTGTTTAAAAACTCCTAATAAATTACATGAACTCCTAAAATTTGATTAAAACTTGTTTTGCAGTCCTTTTTGTAGAGGTTTTGTTCGAGCGGGTCGAAATGGGCCTTTCAATGGACCCGTTGGAATTTTAACTGAGTAAAAAGTATAGAAATTGCGGTTTTGCAATATAATTGTGTTGAAAAGCTCCTAATAAATTACATGAACTCCTAAAATTTGATTAAAACTTGTTTTGCAGTCCTCTTTGTAGAGGTTTCGGACGAGCGGGTCGAAATGGGCCTTTCAACGGACCCGTTGGAATTTTAACTGAGTAAAAAGTATAGAAATTGCGGTTTTGCAATATAATTGTGTTGAAAAGCTCCTAATCAATTACATGAATTCCTAAAATTTGATTAAAACTTGTTTTGCAGTCCTTTTTGCAGAGGTTTCGGACGAGCGGGTCGAAATGGGCCTTTCAATGGACCCGTTGGAATTTTAAATGAGTAAAAAGTATAGAAATTGCGGTTTTGCAATATAATTGTGTTGAAAAGCTCCTAATAAATTATTTGAACTCCTAATATTTGATTAAAACTTGTTTTGCGGTCCTTTTTGTAGAGGTTTCGGACGAGCAGGTCTAAATGGTCCTTTCAATGGACCCGTTGGAATTTTAACTGAGTAAAAAGTACAGAAATTGAGGTTTTGCAATATAATTGTTTTGAAAAGCTCCTAATCAATTACATGAACTCCTAAAATTTGATTAAAACTTGTTTTGCAGTCCTTTTTGCAGAGGTTTCGGACGAGCGGGTCGAAATGGGCCTTTCAATGGACCCGTTGGAATTTTAAATGAGTAAAAAGTATAGAAATTGCGGTTTTGCAATATAATTGTGTTGAAAAGCTCCTAATAAATTATTTGAACTCCTAATATTTGGTTAAAACTTGTTTTGCGGTCCTTTTTGTAGAGGTTTCGGACGAGCAGGTCTAAATGGTCCTTTCAATGGACCCGTTGGAATTTAAACTGAGTAAAAAGTACAGAAATTGAGGTTTTGCAATATAATTATATTGAAAAGCTCCTAATCAATTACATGAACTCCTAAAATTTGATTAAAACTTGTTTTGTAGTCCTTTTTGTAGAGGTTTCGGACGAGCGGGTCGAAATGGGCCTTTCAATGGACCCGTTGGAATTTTAAATGAGTAAAAAGTACAGAAATTGAGGTTTTGCAATATAATTATGTTTAAAAGCTCCTAATCAATTATTTGAACTCCTAATATTTGAATAAAACATTTTTACGGTCCTTTTTGTACAGGTTTCAGACGTGCAGGTCTAAATGGGCCTTTCAATGGACCCGTTGGAATTTTAACTGAGTAAAAAGTACAGAAATTGCGGTTTTGCAATATAATTGTGTTGAAAAGCTCCTAATCAATTATTTGAACTCCTAATATTTGATTAAAACTTGTTTTGCAGTCCTTTTTGTAGAGGTTTCGGACGAGTGGGTCGAAATAGGCCTTTCAATGGACCCGTTGGAATTTTAACTGAGTAAAAAGTACAGAAATTGTGGTTTTGCAATATAATTGTGTTGAAAAGCTCCTAATCAATTATTTGAACTCCTAATATTTGATTAAAACTTGTTTTGCGGTCCTTTTTGTAGAGGTTTCAGACGAGCAGGTCTAAATGGGCCTTTCAATGGACCCGTTGGAATTTTAACTGAGTAAAAAGTACAAAATTTGAGGTTTTGCAATATAATTGTGTTGAAAAGCTCCTAATCAATTACATGAACTCCTAAAATTTGATTAAAACTTATTTTGCAGTCCTTTTTGTAGAGGTTTCGGACGAGCGGGTCGAAATGGGCCTTTCAATGGACCCGTTAGAATTTTAAATGAGTAAAAAGTACAGAAATTGAGGTTTTGCAATATAATTATGTTTAAAAGCTCCTAATAAATTATTTGAACTCCTAATATTTGAATAAAACATTTTTGCGGTCCTTTTTGTACATGTTTCGGACGAGCGGGTCGAAATAGGCCTTTCAATGGACCCGTTGGAATTTTAACTGAGTAAAAAGTACAGAAATTGAGGTTTGGCAATATAATTGTGTTGAAAAGCTCCTAATAAATTACATGAACTCCTAAAATTTGATTAAAACTTATTTTGCAGTCCTTTTTGTAGAGTTTTCGTACGAGTGGGTCGAAATGGGCCTTTCAATGGACCCGTTGGAATTTTAACTGAGTAAAAAGTATAGAACTTGCGGTTTTGCAATGTAATTGTGTTGAAAAGCTCCTAGTCAATTACATGAACTCCTAAAATTTGATTAAAACTTGTTTTGCAGTCCTTTTTGTAGAGGTTTCGGTCGAGCGGGTCGAAATGGGCCTTTCCACGGACCCGTTGGAATTTTAACTGAGTAAAAAGTATAGAAATTGCGGTTTTGCAATATAATTGTGTTGAAAAGCTCCTAATCAATTTCATGAATTCCTAACATTTGATTAAAACTTGTTTTGCAGTCCTTTTTGTAGAGGTTTCGGACGAGCGGGTCGAAATGGGCTTTTCAAAGGACCCGTTGGAATTTTAACTGAGTAAAAAGTACATAAATTGAGGTTTTGCAATATAATTGTTTTGAAAAGCTCCTAATCAATTACTTGAACTCCTAATATTTGATTAAAACTTGTTTTGCAGTCCTTTTTGTAGAGGTTTCGGACGAGCGGGTTGAAATGGGCCTTTCAATGGACCCGTTGGAATTTTAACTGAGTAAAAAGTACATAAATTGAGGTTTTGCAATATAATTGTGTTGAAAAGTTCCTAATGCATTATTTGAACTCCTAATATTTGATTAAAACTTGTTTTGCAGTCCTTTTTGTAGAGGTTTCGGACGAGCGGGTCGAAATGGGCCTTTCAATGGACCCGTTGGAATTTTAAATGAGTAAAAAGTACAGAAATTGAGGTTCTGTAATATAATTGTGTTGAAAAGCTCCTAATCAATTATTTGAACTCCTAATATTTGAATAAAACATTTTTGCGGTCCTTTTTGTACAGGTTTCGAACGAGCAGTTCTAAATGGGCCTTTCAATGGACCCGTTGGAATTTTAACTGAGTAAAAAGTACAGAAATTGAGGTTTGGCAATATAAATGTGTTGAAAAGCTCCTAATAAATTACATGAACTCCTAAAATTTGATTAAAACTTGTTTTGCAGTCCTTTTTGTAGAGGTTTCGTACGAGTGGGTCGAAATGGGCCTTTCAATGGACCCGTTGGAATTTTAACTGAGTAAAAAGTATAGAACTTGCGGTTTTGCAATATAATTGTGTTGAAAAGCTCCTAATCAATTACATGAACTCCTAAGATTTGATTAAAACTTGTTTTGCAGTCCTTTTTGTAGAGGTTTCGGACGAGCGGGTCGAAATGGGCCTTTCCACGGACCCGTTGGAATTTTAACTGAGTAAAAAGTATAGAAATTGCGGTTTTGCAATATAATTGTGTTGAAAAGCTCCTAATCAATTTCATGAATTCCTAAAATTTGATTAAAACTTGTTTTGCAGTCCTTTTTGTAGAGGTTTCGGACGAGCGGGTCGAAATGGGCCTTTCAATGGACCCGTTGGAATTTTAACTGAGTAAAAAGTACAGAAATTGAGGTTTTGCAATATAATTGTTTTGAAAAGCTCCTAATAAATTACTTGAACTCCTAAAATTTGATTAAAACTTGTTTTGCAGTCCTTTTTGTAGAGGTTTCGGACGAGCGGGTTGAAATGGGCCTTTCAATGGACCCGTTGGAATTTTAACTGAGTAAAAAGTACATAAATTGAGGTTTTGCAATATAATTGTTTTGAAAAGTTCCTAATCAATTACATGAACTTCTAAAATTTGATTAAAACTTGTTTTGCAGTCCTTTTTGTAGAGGTTTCGGACGAGCGGGTTGAAATGGGCCTTTCAATGGACCCGTTGGAATTTTAACTGAGTAAAAAGTACATAAATTGAGGTTTTGCAATATAATTGTGTTGAAAAGTTCCTAATGCATTATTTGAACTCCTAATATTTGATTAAAACTTGTTTTGCAGTCCTTTTTGTAGAGGTTTCGGACGAGCGGGTCGAAATGGGCCTTTCAATGGACCCGTTGGAATTTTAAATGAGTAAAAAGTACAGAAATTGAGGTTCTGTAATATAATTGTGTTGAAAAGCTCCTAATCAATTATTTGAACTCCTAATATTTGAATAAAACATTTTTGCGGTCCTTTTTGTACAGGTTTCGAACGAGCAGTTCTAAATGGGCCTTTCAATGGACCCGTTGGAATTTTAACTGAGTAAAAAGTACAGAAATTGAGGTTTGGCAATATAAATGTGTTGAAAAGCTCCTAATAAATTACATGAACTCCTAAAATTTGATTAAAACTTGTTTTGCAGTCCTTTTTGTAGAGGTTTCGTACGAGTGGGTCGAAATGGGCCTTTCAATGGACCCGTTGGAATTTTAACTGAGTAAAAAGTATAGAACTTGCGGTTTTGCAATATAATTGTGTTGAAAAGCTCCTAATCAATTACATGAACTCCTAAGATTTGATTAAAACTTGTTTTGCAGTCCTTTTTGTAGAGGTTTCGGACGAGCGGGTCGAAATGGGCCTTTCCACGGACCCGTTGGAATTTTAACTGAGTAAAAAGTATAGAAATTGCGGTTTTGCAATATAATTGTGTTGAAAAGCTCCTAATCAATTTCATGAATTCCTAAAATTTGATTAAAACTTGTTTTGCAGTCCTTTTTGTAGAGGTTTCGGACGAGCGGGTCGAAATGGGCCTTTCAATGGACCCGTTGGAATTTTAACTGAGTAAAAAGTACAGAAATTGAGGTTTTGCAATATAATTGTTTTGAAAAGCTCCTAATAAATTACTTGAACTCCTAAAATTTGATTAAAACTTGTTTTGCAGTCCTTTTTGTAGAGGTTTCGGACGAGCGGGTTGAAATGGGCCTTTCAATGGACCCGTTGGAATTTTAACTGAGTAAAAAGTACATAAATTGAGGTTTTGCAATATAATTGTTTTGAAAAGTTCCTAATCAATTACATGAACTTCTAAAATTTGATTAAAACTTGTTTTGCAGTCCTTTTTGTAGAGGTTTCGGACGAGCGGGTTGAAATGGGCCTTTCAATGGACCCGTTGGAATTTTAACTGAGTAAAAAGTACATAAATTGAGGTTTTGCAATATAATTGTGTTGAAAAGTTCCTAATGCATTATTTGAACTCCTAATATTTGATTAAAACTTGTTTTGCAGTCCTTTTTGTAGAGGTTTCGGACGAGCGGGTCGAAATGGGCCTTTCAATGGACCCGTTGGAATTTTAACTGAGTAAAAAGTAGTAATTGAGGTTTGGCAATATAATTGTGTTGAAAAGCTCCTAATAAATTACATGAACTCCTAAAATTTGATAAAAACTTGTTTTGCAGTCCTTTTTGTAGAGGTTTCGTACGAGTGGGTCGAAATGGGCCTTTCAATGGACCCGTTGGAATTTTAACTGAGTAAAAAGTATAGAACTTGCGGTTTTGCAATATAATTGTGTTGAAAAGCTCCTAATCAATTACATGAACTCCTAAAATTTGATTAAAACTTGTTTTGCAGTCCTTTTTGTAGAGGTTTCGGACGAGCGGGTCGAAATGGGCCTTTCAACGGACCCGTTGGAATTTTAACTGAGTAAAAAGTATAGAAATTGCGGTTTTGCAATATAATTGTGTTGAAAAGCTCCTAATCAATTACATGAATTCCTAAAATTTGATTAAAACTTGTTTTGCAGTCCTTTTTGTAGAGGTTTCGGACGAGCGGGTCGAAATGGGCCTTTCAATGGACCCGTTGGAATTTTAAATGAGTAAAAAGTACAGAAATTGCGGTTTTGCAATATAATTGTGTCGAAAAGCTCCTAATAAATTATTTGAACTCCTAATATTTGATTAAAACTTGTTTTGCGGTCCTTTTCGTAGAGGTTTTGGACGAGCAGGTCTAAATGGTCCTTTCAATGGACCCGTTGGAATTTTAACTGAGTAAAAAGTACAGAAATTGAGGTTTTGCTATATAATTGTTTTGAAAAGCTCCTAATCAATTACATGAACTCCTAAAATTTGATTAAAACTTGTTTTGCAGTCCTTTTTGTAGAGGTTTCGGACGAGCGGGTTGAAATGGGCCTTTCAATGGACCCGTTGGAATTTTAACTGAGTAAAAAGTACATAAATTGAGGTTTTGCAATATAATTGGGTTGAAAAGTTCCTAATGCATTATTTGAACTCCTAATATTTGATTAAAACTTGTTTTGCAGTCCTTTTTGTAGAGGTTTCGAACGATCGGGTCGAAATGGGCCTTTCAATGGACCCGTTGGAATTTTAAATGAGTAAAAAGTACAGAAATTTAGGTTCTGTAATATAATTGTGTTGAAAAGCACCTAATCAATTATTTGAACTCCTAATATTTGAATAAAACAATTTTGCGGTCCTTTTTGTACAGGTTTCGAACGAGCAGTTCTAAATGGGCCTTTCAATGGACCCGTTGGAATTTTAATTGAGTAAAAAGTACAGAAATTGAGGTTTTGCAATATAATTGTGTTGAAAAGCTCCTAATAAATTACATGAACTCCTAAAATTTGATTAAAACTTGTTTTGCAGTCCTTTTTGTAGAGGTTTCGTACGAGCGGGTCGAAATGGGCCTTTCAATGGACCCGTTGGAATTTTAACTGAGTAAAAAGTATAGAAATTGCGGTTTTGCAATATAATTGTGTTGAAAAGCTCCTAATAAATTACATGAACTCCTAAAATTTGATTAAAACTTGCTTTGCAGTCCTCTTTGTAGAGGTTTCGGACGAGCGGGTCGAAATGGGCCTTTCAATGGACCCGTTGGAATTTTAAATGAGTAAAAAGTACTAAAATTGAGGTTTTGCAATATAATTGTGTTGAAATGCTTCTAATCAATTATTTGAACTCCTAATATTTGAATAAAACATTTTTGCGGTCCTTTTTGTACATGTTTCGGACGAGCGGGTCGAAATGGGCCTTTCAATGGACCCGTTGGAATTTTAACTGAGTAAAAAGTACAGAAATTGAGGTTTTGCAATAAAATTGTGTTTAAAAGCTCCTAATCAATTACATGAACTCCTAAAATTTGATTAAAACTTGTTTTGTAGTCCTTTTTTAGAGGTTTCGGACGAGCGGGTCGAAATGGGCCTTTCAACGGACCCGTTGGAATTTTAACTGAGTAAAAAGTATAGAAATTACGGTTTTGCAATATAATTGTGTTGAAAAGCTTCTAATCAATTACATGAATTCCTAAATTTTGATTAAAACTTGTTTTGCAGTCCTTTTTGTAGAGGTTTCGGACGAGCGGGTCGAAATGGGCCTTTCAATGGACCCGTTGGAATTTTAAATGAGTAGAAAGTACAAAAATTGCGGTTTTGCAATATAATTGTGTTGAAAAGCTCCTAATAAATTATTTGAACTCCTAATATTTGATTAAAACTTGTTTTGCGGTCCTTTTTGTAGAGGTTTCGGACGAGCAGGTCTAAATGGTCCATTCAATGGACCCGTTGGAATTTTAACTGAGTAAAAAGTACAGAAATTGAGGTTTTGCAATATAATTGTGTTGAAAAGCTCCAAATCAATTATTTGAACTCCTAATATTTGATTAAAACTTGTTTTGCGGTCCTTTTTGTAGAGGTTTCGGACGAGAAAGTCTAAATGGGCCTTTCAATGGACCAGTTGGAATATTAACTGAGTAAAAAGTACAGAAATTGAGGTTTTGCAATATACTTGTGTTGAAAAGCTCCTAATCAATTACATGAACTCCTAAAATTTGAATAAAACATTTTTGCGTTCCTTTTTGTAGAGGTTTCGGACGAGCGGGTCGAAATGGGCCTTTCAATGGACCCGTTGGAATTTTAACTGAGTAAAAAGTACAGAAATTGAGGTTTTGCAATATAATTGTGTTGAAAAGCTCCTAATCAATTACATGAACTCCTAAAATTTGATTAAAACTTGTTTTGCAGTCCTTTTTATAGAGGTTTCGGACGAGCGGGTCGAAATGGGCCTTTCAATGGACCCGTTGGAATTTTAAATGAGTAAAAAGTACAGAAATTGAGGTTTTGCAATATAATTGTGTTGAAAAGCTCCTATCAATTATTTGAACTCATAATATTTGAATAAAACATTTTTGCGGTCCTTTTTGTACATGTTTCGGACGAGCAGGTCTAAATGGGCCTTTCAATGGACCCGTTGGAATTTTAACTGAGTTAAAAGTACAGAAATTGAGGTTTTGCAATATAATTGTGTTTAAAAACTCCTAATAAATTACATGAACTCCTAAAATTTGATTAAAACTTGTTTTGCAGTCCTTTTTGTAGAGGTTTTGTTCGAGCGGGTCGAAATGGGCCTTTCAATGGACCCGTTGGAATTTTAACTGAGTAAAAAGTATAAAAATTGCGGTTTTGCAATATAATTGTGTTGAAAAGCTCCTAATAAATTACATGAACTCCTAAAATTTGATTAAAACTTGTTTTGCAGTCCTCTTTGTAGAGGTTTCGGACGAGCGGGTCGAAATGGGCCTTTCAACGGACCCGTTGGAATTTTAACTGAGTAAAAAGTATAGAAATTGCGGTTTTGCAATATAATTGTGTTGAAAAGCTCCTAATCAATTACATGAATTCCTAAAATTTGATTAAAACTTGTTTTGCAGTCCTTTTTGCAGAGGTTTCGGACGAGCGGGTCGAAATGGGCCTTTCAATGGACCCGTTGGAATTTTAAATGAGTAAAAAGTATAGAAATTGCGGTTTTGCAATATAATTGTGTTGAAAAGCTCCTAATAAATTATTTGAACTCCTAATATTTGATTAAAACTTGTTTTGCGGTCCTTTTTGTAGAGGTTTCGGACGAGAAGGTCTAAATGGTCCTTTCAATGGACCCGTTGGAATTTTAACTGAGTAAAAAGTACAGAAATTGAGGTTTTGCAATATAATTGTTTTGAAAAGCTCCTAATCAATTACATGAACTCCTAAAATTTGATTAAAACTTGTTTTGCAGTCCTTTTTGCAGAGGTTTCGGACGAGCGGGTCGAAATGGGCCTTTCAATGGACCCGTTGGAATTTTAAATGAGTAAAAAGTATAGAAATTGCAGTTTTGCAATATAATTGTGTTGAAAAGCTCCTAATAAATTATTTGAACTCCTAATATTTGATTAAAACTTGTTTTGCGGTCCTTTTTGTAGAGGTTTCGGACGAGCAGGTCTAAATGGTCCTTTCAATGGACCCGTTGGAATTTAAACTGAGTAAAAAGTACAGAAATTGAGGTTTTGCAATATAATTATATTGAAAAGCTCCTAATCAATTACATGAACTCCTAAAATTTGATTAAAACTTGTTTTGTAGTCCTTTTTGTAGAGGTTTCGGACGAGCGGGTCGAAATGGGCCTTTCAATGGACCCGTTGGAATTTTAAATGAGTAAAAAGTACAGAAATTGAGGTTTTGCAATATAATTATGTTTAAAAGCTCCTAATCAATTATTTGAACTCCTAATATTTGAATAAAACATTTTTACGGTCCTTTTTGTATAGGTTTCAGACGTGCAGGTCTAAATGGGCCTTTCAATGGACCCGTTGGAATTTTAACTGAGTAAAAAGTACAGAAATTGCGGTTTTGCAATATAATTGTGTTGAAAAGCTCCTAATCAATTATTTGAACTCCTAATATTTGATTAAAACTTGTTTTGCAGTCCTTTTTGTAGAGGTTTCGGACGAGTGGGTCGAAATAGGCCTTTCAATGGACCCGTTGGAATTTTAACTGAGTAAAAAGTACAGAAATTGTGGTTTTGCAATATAATTGTGTTGAAAAGCTCCTAATCAATTATTTGAACTCCTAATATTTGATTAAAACTTGTTTTGCGGTCCTTTTTGTAGAGGTTTCGGACGAGCAGGTCTAAATGGGCCTTTCAATGGACCCGTTGGAATTTTAACTGAGTAAAAAGTACAAAATTTGAGGTTTTGCAATATAATTGTGTTGAAAAGCTCCTAATCAATTACATGAACTCCTAAAATTTGATTAAAACTTATTTTGCAGTCCTTTTTGTAGAGGTTTCGGACGAGCGGGTCGAAATGGGCCTTTCAATGGACCCGTTAGAATTTTAAATGAGTAAAAAGTACAGAAATTGAGGTTTTGCAATATAATTATGTTTAAAAGCTCCTAATAAATTATTTGAACTCCTAATATTTGAATAAAACATTTTTGCGGTCCTTTTTGTACATGTTTCGGACGAGCGGGTCGAAATAGGCCTTTCAATGGACCCGTTGGAATTTTAACTGAGTAAAAAGTACAGAAATTGTAGTTTTGCAATATAATTGTGTTGAAAAGCTCCTAATCAATTATTTGAACTTCTAATATTTGATTAAAACTTGTTTCCGGTCCTTTTTGTAGAGGTTTCGGACGAGTAGGTCTAAATGGGCCTTTCAATGGACCCGTTGGAATTTTAACTGAGTAAAAAGTACAGAAATTCTGGTTTTTCAATATAATTGTGTTGAAAACCTTCTAATCAATTACATGAATTCCTAAAATTTGATTAAAACTTGTTTTGCAGTCCTTTTTGAAGAGGTTTCGGACGAGCGGGTCGAAATGGGCCTTTCAATGGACCCGTTGGAATTTTAACTGAGTAAAAAGTACAGAAATTGAGGTTTTGCAATATAATTGTGTTGAAAAGCTACTAATCAATTACATGAACTCCTAAAATTTGATTAAAACTTGTTTTGCGGTCCTTTTTCTAGAGGTTTCGGACGAGCGGGTCGAAATGGGCCTTTCAATGGACCTGTTGGAATTTTAACTGAGTAAAAAGTACAGAAATTGAGGTTTTACAATATAATTGTGTTCAAAAGCTCCTAATCAATTATTTTAACTCCTAATATTTGAATAAAACATTTTTGCGGTCCTTTTTGTAGAGGTTTCGGACGTGCGGGTCGAAATGGACCTTTCAATGGACCCGTTGGAATTTTAACTGAGTAAAAAGTACAGAAATTGCGGTTTTGCAATATAATTGTGTTGAAAAGCTCCTAATCAATTATTTGAACTCCTAATATTTGATTAAAACTTGTTTTGCAGTCCTTTTTGTAGAGGTTTCGGACGAGTGGGTCGAAATAGGCCTTTCAATGGACCCGTTGGAATTTTAACTGAGTAAAAAGTACAGAAATTGTGGTTTTGCAATATAATTGTGTTGAAAAGCTCCTAATAAATTATTTGAACTCCTAATATTTGATTAAAACTTGTTTTGCGGTCCTTTTTGTAGAGGTTTCGGACGAGCAGGTCTAAATGGTCCTTTCAATGGACCCGTTGGAATTTAAACTGAGTAAAAAGTACAGAAATTGAGGTTTTGCAATATAATTATATTGAAAAGCTCCTAATCAATTACATGAACTCCTAAAATTTGATTAAAACTTGTTTTGTAGTCCTTTTTGTAGAGGTTTCGGACGAGCGGGTCGAAATGGGCCTTTCAATGGACCCGTTGGAATTTTAAATGAGTAAAAAGTACAGAAATTGAGGTTTTGCAATATAATTATGTTTAAAAGCTCCTAATCAATTATTTGAACTCCTAATATTTGAATAAAACATTTTTACGGTCCTTTTTGTATAGGTTTCAGACGTGCAGGTCTAAATGGGCCTTTCAATGGACCCGTTGGAATTTTAACTGAGTAAAAAGTACAGAAATTGCGGTTTTGCAATATAATTGTGTTGAAAAGCTCCTAATCAATTATTTGAACTCCTAATATTTGATTAAAACTTGTTTTGCAGTCCTTTTTGTAGAGGTTTCGGACGAGTGGGTCGAAATAGGCCTTTCAATGGACCCGTTGGAATTTTAACTGAGTAAAAAGTACAGAAATTGTGGTTTTGCAATATAATTGTGTTGAAAAGCTCCTAATCAATTATTTGAACTCCTAATATTTGATTAAAACTTGTTTTGCGGTCCTTTTTGTAGAGGTTTCGGACGAGCAGGTCTAAATGGGCCTTTCAATGGACCCGTTGGAATTTTAACTGAGTAAAAAGTACAAAATTTGAGGTTTTGCAATATAATTGTGTTGAAAAGCTCCTAATCAATTACATGAACTCCTAAAATTTGATTAAAACTTATTTTGCAGTCCTTTTTGTAGAGGTTTCGGACGAGCGGGTCGAAATGGGCCTTTCAATGGACCCGTTAGAATTTTAAATGAGTAAAAAGTACAGAAATTGAGGTTTTGCAATATAATTATGTTTAAAAGCTCCTAATAAATTATTTGAACTCCTAATATTTGAATAAAACATTTTTGCGGTCCTTTTTGTACATGTTTCGGACGAGCGGGTCGAAATAGGCCTTTCAATGGACCCGTTGGAATTTTAACTGAGTAAAAAGTACAGAAATTGTAGTTTTGCAATATAATTGTGTTGAAAAGCTCCTAATCAATTATTTGAACTTCTAATATTTGATTAAAACTTGTTTCCGGTCCTTTTTGTAGAGGTTTCGGACGAGTAGGTCTAAATGGGCCTTTCAATGGACCCGTTGGAATTTTAACTGAGTAAAAAGTACAGAAATTCTGGTTTTTCAATATAATTGTGTTGAAAACCTTCTAATCAATTACATGAATTCCTAAAATTTGATTAAAACTTGTTTTGCAGTCCTTTTTGAAGAGGTTTCGGACGAGCGGGTCGAAATGGGCCTTTCAATGGACCCGTTGGAATTTTAACTGAGTAAAAAGTACAGAAATTGAGGTTTTGCAATATAATTGTGTTGAAAAGCTACTAATCAATTACATGAACTCCTAAAATTTGATTAAAACTTGTTTTGCGGTCCTTTTTCTAGAGGTTTCGGACGAGCGGGTCGAAATGGGCCTTTCAATGGACCTGTTGGAATTTTAACTGAGTAAAAAGTACAGAAATTGAGGTTTTACAATATAATTGTGTTCAAAAGCTCCTAATCAATTATTTTAACTCCTAATATTTGAATAAAACATTTTTGCGGTCCTTTTTGTAGAGGTTTCGGACGTGCGGGTCGAAATGGACCTTTCAATGGACCCGTTGGAATTTTAACTGAGTAAAAAGTACAGAAATTGCGGTTTTGCAATATAATTGTGTTGAAAAGCTCCTAATCAATTATTTGAACTCCTAATATTTGATTAAAACTTGTTTTGCAGTCCTTTTTGTAGAGGTTTCGGACGAGTGGGTCGAAATAGGCCTTTCAATGGACCCGTTGGAATTTTAACTGAGTAAAAAGTACAGAAATTGTGGTTTTGCAATATAATTGTGTTGAAAAGCTCCTAATCAATTATTTGAACTCCTAATATTTGATTAAAACTTTTTTTGCGGTCCTTTTTGTAGAGGTTTCAGACGAGCAGGTCTAAATGGGCCTTTCAATGGACCCGTTGGAATTTTAACTGAGTAAAAAGTACAAAATTTGAGGTTTTGCAATATAATTGTGTTGAAAAGCTCCTAATTAATTACATGAACTCCTAAAATTTGATTAAAACTATTTTTGCTGTCCTTTTTGTAGAGGTTTCGGACAAGCGGGTCGAAATGGGCCTTTCAATGGACCCGTTGGAATTTTAACTGAGTAAAAAGTACAGAAATTGCGGTTTTGCAATATAATTGTGTTGAAAAGCTCCTAATCAATTATTTGAACTCCTAATATTTGACTAAAACTTGTTTTGCGGTCATTTTTGTAGAGGTTTCGGACGAGCGGGTCGAAATTGGCCTTTCAATGGACCTGTTGGAATTTTAACTGAGTAAAAAGTACAGAAATTGAGGTTTTGCAATATAATTGTGTTGAAAAGCTCCTAATCAATTATTTGATCTCCTAATACTTGAATAAAACATTTTTGCGGTCCTTTTTGTAGAGGTTTCTGACGAGGAGGTCTAAATGGGCCTTTCAATGGACCCGTTGGAATTTTAACTGAGTAAAAAGTACATAAATTGCGGTTTTGCAATATAATTGTGTTGAAAAGCTCCTAATCAATTACATGAATTCCTAAAATTTGATTAAAACTTGTTTTGCAGTCCTTTTTGTTGAGGTTTCGGACGAGCGGGTCGAAATGAGCCTTTCAATGGACCCGTTGGAATTTTTTTTTGAAGAAAAGGCCTCATTAAAAACCCCTACTACTGTCCTTCAAGCAGAGCTAGAGGACCCTAAAAAGGGGAAAAGAGTGCCCAAATATTATTAATCAAGAATAATTTGTTACAAAGTGTTGGATACAAGATGGAATATCCGAATTGAATGACATAGAGGTCATAGAATTCAGCGAGGAGGTAGCCAAAGTATGGGCTATAATATTTGCCCCACGGCGTACAAAAGAAATAGTTACAAAGTCAAAATCATGAAGAGATGCTTGAATCTGAAGAATAATAGGTCCCATGGTAGAAAGGTCCTGGGCAGGGTTGTTGATTCGATTCGCGAGAGAAGCGCAGTCAGTTTCAATCAAAAGACGGTTCCAGCCTTGAGATCGAGCAAAGGTGCGACCAGCTAGGATGCTTTCCCCTTCACTAGTGATAGCGTCCTGACAGCTACCAAGAGGGAATGCAATGCCACCCACAACTTTACCTGCAGAATCACGAGCAACGGCGCCAACGGCTGCTGCACGAGTCGATGGATTAAAAGCTCCGTCTACATTGATTTTGATATGATGAAGTGGGGGGGGGGGGTTCCAGGAAGGTTTAGAAAAGGTAGATGGGGCTGGGGCAGACGTCATTAAAGCTTTACAAAATTCATCATGTAAGCTAATGGAGTTGACGGCAATTAGCCAGGGTGGTTGTAGATGTTGGTTATGTACCCAGTCGTTACGTCTATTCCATATATTCCATAAAGCAGTAAGGAAGAGACCAAATTTATCAGAGGGGATTGTGGTAGCTGCTTCCTCTAACCATTGTAGAGGGGTGGGAGCTGTACTCCTATAAAGATTGATGGGGATACCACAAATTCGTAGGACTACAGACGCCCCAGGGCAGTCACGAAAAGCATGAAGGATCGATTCCGAGTGGCTACTACAGATAGGACAAGGTCCCGAGTTAGGAGAAAAGGCTTGCATTTTAATTCCAACTGGTAGAGCATCAGATGCCATACGCCAGCCAAAAGTTTTGACTTTGGGCAAAGCTTTGACTTTAGATAAGAACTTCCAGAACCGAGTAGGTGACGTAGGTGGAATTATGGGGCGTTGTAGGAAGATATATCCAGAGCGGACTGAGTAGATACCCGAGTCATTAGGAGACCAGAGTATTGAATCACGTTGATCATTTATGATGGGGATACGAAGGATAGCATCAGCATCAGTTGGATTGAAGTAATTTCGTACCTTATCCGTATCCCAAGCTGTTTGGTTACGGATCATAAAATCACGACATCGAATATGGTATTCATCTGAGATTTCGTAATCCCCAGTGAGTTCAATCGGGGAAGACCCTCCCCACATATCTTTGTGTATTCTAATATTGCTGTTTATACCTGGGCGGTAAAGAAAGCCGGGGGAAAGACGCTGAAGCGCGTTATACATGCCTTGCCAAGCAAAAGAACCCCGATTGGGTTTTGGTGCATCTAGGATATTGCCTGACGGATAGTATTTAGAACGGTATATTTGTCCTAATAGAGATTCTGGTTCAAAGATGAGTTTCCAAAGTTGCTTGCCCAAAAGAGCAATGTTAAAGTCATGTAAATCCTTAAAACCCATGCCACCAGCAGATTAGGGTAGACATACACGATTCCATGGAATCATATGCCAACCTTTTTTGTTGGATTTTCCAGTCCACCAGTATTGGCGGATTGATGTAGTCATGTCATCGATGATGTTTTGTGGTAGAAGATAGCATGACATGACATATTGTGGAAGAGATTGTAAGACAGCTTTGATGAATATCTCTCGACCACTAAAAGAGAGGAGATGTTTGTCCCAACTAGAGAGACGATCATGTACTTTATCGCGCACAAATCCTAGCGATTCAGTTTTGTTCTTCCCAATTAGAAGTGGGATGCCTAGATATACTCCGGGGTTAGTAACCTCACGTACTTGTAAAAGGTTGTTGATTGCATTTCTTGTTGCTGATGGTGTACGCGGGTTATAAAAAATTGTTGATTTCTCAAAATTAACCGCTTGACCGGATGCAATAGCATACGTTTGAAGAGCTTTTTTAAGAAGGGATGCTTCAGACTGATTAGTATTGATGAATACCATGCAATCATCGGCAAAAAGCAAGTGGTTGACTTTAGGCCCGTATTTACAGGCACCTAGACCTGGAAGAATTTTAGTTTGTTGAGCAGCAGCTAAATAAGCCGAGAGGCCTTGAGTGCAAAAGAGGAAAAGGAAAGGGGAGAGGGGGTCTCCCTGGCGAAGTCCACGTTGAGGTTGGAAGGGTGGGGAGAAAGAATTATTAATTTTAACTGAAAAGGAAACAGTAGTAATGCAACGCATTATAAGGTCGATCCATTCGGATGCGAAGCCCATGCGTTCCATAGCATTTGCAAGAAATGACCATTCTACTCTATCAAAAGCTTTCTCCATGTCTAACTTAAGAGCAGCACCTTGAGAGGACTTAGTAGCTCCTGAGTTAATATTGTGAATAATTTCATGAGCAACGAGGATGTTGTCTGATATGTTGCGCCCCTGGATAAAGGCTGCTTGATTAGGGCTTATGCATAGAGGTATAGCCTGTTTCATTCGGTTAACTATTGTTTTGGCAACTATTTTATAAAGGACAGTGCAGATGCTAATTGGTCTGAGTTGTTTCATGGAAGTTGGGTCCTGGACTTTGGGGATTAGTACTAATATAGTTTTGTTGACTGAAGCCATATCAGCATTGCCGTTTAGAAGATTAATACAAAGATTAATTACATCTTCACCCACTGTGTCCCAGTGTTGACGAAAAAAGCTGCTGGGTAGTCCATCAATTCCAGGGGCTTTCCTAGGGTCAATATCTTGAAAGGCGTGGAGAATTTCCTCTTTAGTGAAAGTCCTTAGAAGGGTTTCATTCATTGATTGATTGATGGAAGGGTGAATTTTGTCAAGAATATTGTTCGATATTTGGGGATTGGAAGTTGTGAACAGATTTTGGAAATATGCAGAAGCGATATTCATAAGGTCTGAGTCAAACGTGCACCAATTCGAGTTAGCGTCGTAAAGGCCTGTAATCAAGTTTTTCCTATTCCTATTAGTAGCTCGGGCATGGAAGAACTTGGTATTTTTATCCCCTTGGGAAAGCCAGAGAGTGCGAGATCTTTGAGCCCAATAAATTTCTTGTTCTGTTAAAAGTTTATTTAGTTCAGTTCTATAGTTTAAGTATACTTGTTCATTTGTGGCAGTTAAGGGACGATACAGTAATTTATTAATTTTTTAGTGAGGAACTTAATTCTACCAGTTGATTTAAAGCGTTGTTGGTTTTACCATTCTTCTAGGTATGTGCCAACAGCTTCGATTTTGTTAATGACTGTTTCGGGAGTATCGGCCCAGGCCCTTTTAATTGTGTGAATATTATCTACATTATTTGCCCAGCAGCTTTTGAATCGGAAATTATTGGAAGGTTGTGTTTTGGGTTTAGAAGCCGAAGGGTCTAATTCGAGAAGAAGGAAACAATGGTCAGATTTGGCAACATATTCTGTGGTAATTCGGTAAGAAGGGTAGAGGTCTTGCCAAGCTAAATTAGCTATAAAACGATCTAATCTTTCATGTATTACCGGGGTTAAGGGTCCTACTTTAGTCCATGTGAACCATCCCGAAGTTGGCTTGCAATCAAAGAGGTTGTTACGTATTAGACAGTTGTGAAAATTTTTAATTTGTGATCTAGCCCTACGGGGACCTCCTTGTTTTTCAGAATCAGTTAATATTTCATTGAAATCCCCGCCGAGAAGCCATGGGTTATTTTTAGTAGAAGAGTATAATGAATCTATAAGCTCCAATGTTTTATATTTTTGGCTAGTTTCCGGAAAACCGTGCATTCCAGTAAAAAACATTGTGGAGTTGTTCTTTGTAATTTGAGTATGAATATAACGCGACGAATAAGAAATTAAACTTATATTGATATTGTTTACTGCAAATAGGGAAATACCGGAACACCCTTCCGTAGGGGAAATAGAAATAATGTATAACATACCTAATGAAAGACATATGCGGTTACATTCCGCGTTATTTATTTTAGTTTCGCATAAGAAAATGATATCAGGGTTGGTGCGTTGGACATAGGACCAGAAATGTTGAACCGTCGGGGCTTGTCCAAGGCCCTGACAGTTCCAGCATAGGATCCTCATTTTGCTCGGCAGGGCTGGGAATCAGCCGCCGCCGGAGAGTTTTTAGAGCTGCTCATCCCAGCTTTTGGAGTGGATCCTGATGGTTTGGATTTTTTCGGTGGGAGCGATACTTGTATTGGAGAGCGGCGTTTCATGCCTCGGTTCGTTTGGGCTGGTGCAGGTGCAGGGGCTGCATCATTGGGGTAAGTTTTAAGTAACCACTGATTAAAGTCATTGAAAATTGTATCAGTGGGTTTAGAAGCCTTGCTCGATTCAGAGTCAAATTTCTTAATCTGCTGGGCAGTAGGGCTAGGGACACCATAATCATCCGTGGTGTCCCAATCATCATCAGAACCATCTTCCGGAATGGGATAGATGGTGTTCAGGGGTTGGGGCTCGAGTGGAGCTTTTTGCTTCAAATCAGCTGCAGGGGGATCTTTAACAGAGTTGGGGCCTTCATCCATGGCCATGTCAACGTTTTGGGCTTCCTCGGTTGCTTGTTCCGTAAAGGAGGCGGCATCGCCTTCATTTAGAGAACCTATGTATTGGAGATTGATTGTGGTTAGATACTTATAACTATTTATGTAAAGGATGAGGAGGATGTAAATTAGTTTACCCATATTGTTCTGATCGGTGGGAGGAGCAGTAGGGTTGGCCGAAGCTGCTGGTATATTTGTTGGGGCCACTGCGAGGAGAACAGAAGGTAAATATTTGGGCAGAATAATTGGGGTAAAAAATCGAATGAAAAAAGAGGTTATTGTAAATGATAAAATAAAATTACCATTCACTGGAGGGATGTTTGGATTCAGATTTGGTTCCACATTGCGGATACGCCCACGAATACCAACTGGGCGACGTCTAGGGGGAAGGTAACGGAGCCATTCTCCGTACTGTAATTTGTTGAGATCGAGTGAAGAACGGATAGGACAGTTCTCTAATGTGTGGCTGATAATACCACAACCAGGGCAGAGAGTAGGGAGTCTTTCATATTGAATACGGCACATGATTTTGTTTTCGCCTGATCCAATAAAAACAAAGCGAGTGACAGGTCTTGTGATGTTAAGCAGAATTTCAACCCGAAGGAAGTCCTTCATATTCCCCTCAACTTCTCGGGTATCCGTACGGAGGACATTGCCAACCATTGATCCTAGGGCATGTCCCACCAGATGGGATCGGTCAACATCAGCATAGAGTGAATCAGGGAGGGAGAAAATTCGGATCCAAATTTTCATGGTATTGAAGTTGTAGTCGTTTAAGGATTTGGCTGGATCATATTCAGTGACTGCTAACCATTCATCCTTGTACAGCCAAGGACCGCGATTAATGATCTCATAGCAATTCTTAATTTCCTTGAACTTGATTTTGAGGAAATTATCTTGTATCACCGATATGGATACTACCTCATTAGGTTTCCAGATACCTTCGAATGCGTTGATAACAGCATATATGTCTAACACCTTAGACGATATGAAGCAACCGATTACAATAAGCTTGGGATCTTCCTTGATAATATCCCACCCAAAATCAGGTGTGTAGAGCAGTTCCGCTTCTTCGTTGGTGAGGTTGATAGAGTTGAGTTGGGGAATGGAAGAGGATGAAGCCATTGAGAAGGTTGGTAGCTTTGAGGTAGTAGAATGATAGAAATATTGTTGTGGATTGGTGTGATTGTGGTGTACGTATATAAAGAGAATAATAGAGAGAGTTGGGATATGGAAAGTAGATGGAGGCGAATTTGGAGAAATAATTAGCGATTGGAAAAGATATGCTCTATTAGTGTCATAAAGTAAATAAAGAGAACTTTCCTTAAATGATCTAGAAAACTGAGTAAAAGAAGAAATTCCAGTATAGTTATTTGGAGATAGTATTTTGCATGCCGATTTTAATGAAATGTACTTTAAATACCTATATAAGTTTAATATAAAGTTAAAAGGTGAGATTAAAAGGATTTTATGGAAGTAATGGCTGAGTATAAGGGATAAATAAGGAAAGACTGGGCCGGTTTTGGTGTTAAAAGGGAATATTTTAATATACGAATATTTAAGACGGAGAATAATTTTAGGTGGTGCATTTATTGCAAAATAAGATTTGGAAAGACCGGGGATTAATACCATTAAAGGTATTGATGTGGCAAAATAAATGGCAAATTTTAGTAAATGTAATTTTTGAAATAAGGTTGAATGTATTAAATAGGATAAAAACGGAGGGATATAAATACTATTCGCTGTATTTAAAACCATTTTTATGGGAAATTTATGTAGATTTAGGTGAATGTAAAAAAGGAAGGTGGGAGTTTTGCGTATAAATATCGGGAATTGGTTTTTATTTTTTGTAATAAAGGAGAGTAAAACTAGTATTTTGAAAATAATAGTATATGGATTATTAAATAGGAAAGTAATAATTAGATAATAATTTAAAAAAGTATGAGTATTTGAGTACATTAGAAGATAAATAATTGTTTTTGGAAGAAACGGAGGAATATGATTAGAGTTTAAATTTGGCCATAATTTTGTAAAAATAGAAGTAGAGCTTAGTGAAAAATAGGGGATATTATTCAAATTAGTAATGGAAGAGGTCCAAATTAGAAGGGTTTGATGAAGATCCCAAACGTGGGCTAGTAAGATATCACCTAGAAAGGCGTAGTAGCATATGATAATATAGTGACATTCATCAAAGAAGGAGTAGACAACATGCATGGCAGTTCTAAGGTAAAAATTAAAGCAGATAACAGCATAGCAAGAATAAAAGAAAGACAGGAAAAAAAGAAAGCTATAAAAAATTACAAACCCTGGGAAAGGAGGAAGCGGGGAGAAGAAAATTATTACAGACCAAAAGAGCAAAGAAATATAGGGGGGATGCAATAATAAGTAATTATAATTAAATAAAGACTTAGCCAAGATGGAGAATAGATGTCATAGCTTCCTTGGATACTTTGACTTGTGATTTGTGTCAGTGTTACCATAGTTGTGGCATTTTGGGAATAACCAAAGAGAGAGCCTAGGAAAGTACAGATGCAATGAGTTAAAAAGCAGCTAATGAATTTATAAGAAGTACAAAGGGAAACAGAGGACAACAATACAATTTTAAAGGTTAGTATAATCAAATGATAATAAGCCATAAAATAGGACACGGATGAAATGGTTACAATTGATGGGTAAACAGTAATAAAATGATAGTATTTGGAGAGAATGCAGAAGATTTTGTGCATCAAGTCATTACATAGATTAGTCTCAGAATTAAGAGTGGCATAATTATAAGCATAAGTTGGTCGACAGTAAAGCATGTATTTTATATTAGTGTCTGTTTTCAATATAATGTCCAAATAGATAGCATTATTTTTATGAAAATTATATATGATACTATTAAAGAATGACTTGGGTGCAAGAATCAGTATAGTAGAATACAACTTAGAATTAGTGTAGAACAAATCCAAGCAAAGAGGATATTGAGCACGATTGTAGTATATAATAAAAGAGAATCCCAATATGTGGGCTGGTGTAAGATTCCCTTGAAGGGCTTGATATATATACGAAGCAATAACAAGTTCCAGTGGTTTAACAAAGACATTATCAGATTGGTATAGAGATAAATAAGAAATAAACATTGCCATAAAATGAATGAAATCAAAGAGATAATCAGGGAAAGGAAGATCACAGTGGTGTTTCAGATGCATAAAAGATGTATCTATTATATAATATATGTTTACAAGGTACAATAACAGATGATGAATGATGGTAGGATAACATTTTGTTTTAAAATATGAAAAAAAATCATAACAATTAAGGAGGTTATAGAGACAATAGCAGTAAGTAAAGATGAAAATTGAAACAAGCAAGTTAAAGATTAAAGCCAAGCACCAAGTTAAAACAGGGGTGTAAATACGCAGAGTTATCATAAGGAGGAGAGAATTATCTAAAGAACTAATCAACACAGAGTACAATAATGAAAAAATGTATAACACAGAAAGAAAAAATAAAGGGGGAAAAAGAGGGCTATGTAGGGGATAGAACCTCCGGAGGATAGTTCTTCGAACCCTAAGCCAGATGGTAGTAAAACCATGATGATTGGGTCTGAGAGAAGCACTGACCTGGAGAAGAAAACCATGAGATAGAGAAATTAAGCAAAGAAAAATAAGAAAAGATAGGAAAAAATTAGAGAGAAAGGATGGAAACCCTATCTGGTAAAGCGAAATAGAGAATACATGAAAACCCATAAAGAAATATGTTGCCGAGAACCAAAACCTTCTCCAAACCCTAACAAGGATGGGAGTGATATTGTCCTCTGGAGCAGATCTGAAAAAGGGGCAGAATATCGTGAGTTGGGGAGAAATCAGAAAAATGAAAAGGAAAATAAAATAGTAAAATGGATTTAAAGAAAAGCATCGATCTCCATGGGTAGTGAGATAAATCTCAAAACTAGAGAAATGATGCGGTAAAAAAATGGACAAAGAGCCCTAGTCGGTTCAACTGTCTAGTGCGAAACGATAGGGGTTCAAAAACCCTAAATGGTTGAGGGGGTAGAACGGGGCCGCAAACAACGTCGGGAGATTCTAACCCACTCCATAATCGATCTGAAAAATAAAACGATGAAAAAGAGAAAATTAGATAGATTCAAGGAAAACATGCAAGGAAAATAAAAAATAAAAATAATGATTTGGGTGAGAAAATGGTTGGGGGAAGGACTGAAATCAGCCCAAAACCCGGTTAATAGACAACCCTTGGATTGCCCAGATCTTGAAATCACAACCAAGGGATGAATGGATCTGTAGAAAAAATAGAAGAAGATTAAAAAAGACAAAGATAAAGAAGGAGAAAATATGGATCTGGGATTAAAAAATTGGAACTTATCTGGTGCGCCCAATCCTCCAGATCCGATAGACGCCGGAGATCCGAGAAACGCCGGAGAGGTATGAAAAACGAAACAAAAATAGATGGAAAGACAAATCCAGTAACATCGGATGAAAAGACGATAGAAATAAAATATAGAGAACACAATATAAGAGATTTAGCCTGGAAAAACAGTATATTGCATGAAACAATATACTACTTGAGAAAACAAAACAGGAGAAGAAGAGTGATTAGAAAACAGAGAGAAAAATGAAATAAAAAATGAGTAATACATACCGTTTCTGATAAATGATGGGAGAGTGGGATGACTCTCTGTCTTCTCGTCCCGAGTTTCAAGGGATAAAACATTGAATTGATCTCAAATGGCTTGCAAACGCGGGAGAGAGAAGGAAGCGCCGTGTGGGGGAAGGGGATTGGTGGAAAAGAAAATGAAATTTCCACCGGAAAAAAGAGAAAAAAGAAAGAACAAGCCAAAAACCAAACGAGACCCCCGGAAGAATTGAGAGCCATCCCCGTTGGAATTTTAACTGAGTAAAAAGTACAGAAATTGAGGTTTTGCAATATAATTGTGTTGAAAAGCTCCTAATCAATTACATGAACTCCTAAAATTTGATTAAAACTTGTTTTGCAGTCCTTTTTGTAGAGGTTTCGGACGAGCAGGTCGAAATGGGCCTTTCAATGGACCCGTTGGAATTTTAAATGAGTAAAAAGTACAGAAATTGAGGTTTTGCAATATAATTGTGTTGAAAAGCTCCTAATGAATTACATGAACTCCTAAAATTTGATTAAAACTTGTTTTGCGGTCCTTTTTGTAGAGGTTTCGGACGAGCAGGTCTAAATGGGACTTTCAATGGACCTGTTGGAATTTTAACTGAGTAAAAAGTACAAAAATTGAGGTTTTGCAATATAATTGTGTTGAAAAGATCCTAATCAATTACATGAACTCCTATAATTTGATTAAAACTTGTTTTGCAGTCCTTTTTGTAGAGGTTTCGGACGAGCGGGTCGAAATGGGCCTTTCAATGGAACTGTTGGAATTTTAACTGAGTAAAAAGTACAGAAATTGCGGTTTTGCAATATAATTTTGTTGAAAAACTCCTAATCAATTATTTGAACTCCTAATATTTGATTAAAACTTGTTTTGCGGTCCTTTTTGTAGAGGTTTCGGACGAGCTGGTCTAAATGGGCCTTTCAATGGACCCGTTGGAATTTTAACTTAGTAAAAAGTACATAAATTGCGGTTTTTCAATATAATTGTGTTGAAAAGCTCCTAATCAATTACATGAATTCCTAAAATTTGATTAAAACTTGTTTTGTAGTCCTTTTTGTAGAGGTTTCGGACGAGCGGGTCGAAATGGGCCTTTCAGTGGACCCGTTGGAATATTAACTGAGTAAAAAGTACAGAAATTGCGGTTTTGCAATATAATTGTGTTGAAAAGCTCCTAATCAATTATTTGAACTCCTAATATTTGACTAAAACTTGTTTTGCGGTCATTTTTGTAGAGGTTTTGGACGAGCGGGTCGAAATGGGCCTTTCAATGGACCTGTTGGAATTTTAACTGAGTAAAAAGTACAGAAATTGAGGTTTTGCAATATAATTGTGTTGAAATGCTCCTAATCAATTATTTGATCTCCTAATACATGAATAAAACATTTTTGCGGTCCTTTTTGTAGAGGTTTCTGACGAGGAGGTCTAAATGGGCCTTTCAATGGACCCGTTTGAATTTTAACTGAGTAAAAAGTAAAGAAATTGAGGTTTTGCAATATAATTGATTTGAAAAGCTCCTAATCAATTATTTGAACTCCTAATATTTGAATAAAATATTTTTGCGGTCCTTTTTGTAGAGGTTTCGGACGAGCAGGTCTAAATGGGCCTTTCAATGGACTCGTTGGAATTTTAACTGAGTAAAAAGTACAGAAATTGAGGTTTTGCAATATAATTGTGTTGAAAAGCTCATAATCAATTACATGAACTCCTAAAATTTGATTAAAACTTGTTTTGCAGTCCTTTTTGTAGAGGTTTCGGACGAGCGGGACGAAATGGGCCTTTCAATGGACCCGTTGGAATTTTAACTGAGTCAAAAGTACAGAAATTGTGGTTTTGTAATATATATGTGTTTAAAAGTTGCTAATCAATTATTTGAACTCCTAATATTTGATTAAAACTTGTTTTGCAGTCCTTTTGGTAGTGGTTTTGGACGAGCGGGTCGAAATGGGCCTTTCAATGGACCCGTTGGAATTTTAACTGAGTAAAAAGTACAGAAATTGAGGTTTTGCGATATAATTGTGTTGAAAATCTCCTAATCAATTATTTGAACTCCTAATATTTGAATAAAACATTTTTGCGGTCCTTTTTGTAGAGGTTTCGGACGAGCAGGTCTAAATGGGGCTTTCAATGGACCCGTTGGAATTTTAACTGAGTAAAAAGTACAGAAATTGAGGTTTTGCAATATAATTGTGTTGAAAAGCTCCTAATCAATTACATGAACTCCTAAAATTTGAATAAAACATTTTTGTGTTCCTTTTTGTAGAGGTTTCAGACAAGTCGGTCGAAATGGGCCTTTCAATGGACCCGTTGGAATTTTATCTGAGTAAAAAGTACAGAAATTGAGGTTTTGCAATATAACTGTGTTGAAAAGCTCCTAATCTATTATTTGAATCCTAATATTTGAATAAAACATTTTTGCGGTCCTTTTTGTAGAGGTTTCGGACGAGCAGGTCTAAATAGGCCTTTCAATGGACCAGTTGGAATTTTAACTGATTAAAAAGTACAGAAATTGCAGTTTTGCAATATAATTGTGTTGAAATGCTCCTAATCAATTATTTGAACTCCTAATATTTGACTAAAACTTGTTTTACGGTCCTTTTTGTAGAGGTTTCAGACGAGCATGTCGAAATGGGCCTTTCAATGGACCCGTTGGAATTTTAACTGAGTAAAAAGTACAGAAATTGAGGTTTTGCAATATAATTGTGTTGAAAAGCTCCTAATCAATTACATGAACTCCTAAAATTTGAACAAAACATTTTTGTGTTCCTTTTTGTAGTGGTTTCGGACGAGCGGGTCGAAATGGGCCTTTCAATGGACCCGTTGGAATTTTATCTGAGTAAAAAGTACAGAAATTGAGGTTTTGCAATATAACTATGTTGAAAAGCTCCTAATCTATTATTTGAACTCCTAATGTTTTAATAAAACATTTTTGCGGTCCTTTTTGTAGAGGTTTCGGACGAGCAGGTCTAAATGGGCCTCTCAATCGACCCGTTGGAATTTTAACTGATTAAAAAGTACAGAAATTGCGGTTTTGCAATATAATTGATTTGAAAAGCTCCTAATCAATTATTTGAACTCCTAATATTTGAATAAAACATTTTTGCGGTCCTTTTTGTAGAGGTTTCGGACGAGCAGGTCTAAATAGGCCTTTCAATGGACCCGTTGGAATTTTAACTGAGTAAAAAGTACATAAATTGAGGTTTTGCAATATTATTGTGTTGAAAAGCTCCTAATCTATTACATGAACTCCTAAAATTTGATTAAAACATGTTTTGTAGTCCTTTTTGTAGAGGTTTCGGACGAGCGGGTTGAAATGTGCCTTTCAATGGACTCGTTGGAATTTTAACTGAGTAAAAAGAACAGAAATTGAGGTTTTGCAATATAATTGTGTTGAAAAGCTCCTAATCAATTACATGAACTCCTAAAATTTGAATAAAACATTTTTGCGTTCCTTTTTGTAGAGGTTTCGGACGAGCGGGTCGAAATGGGCCTTTCAATGGACCCGTTGGAATTTTAATTGAGTAAAAAGTACAGAAATTGAGTTTTTGCAATATAATTGTGTTGAAAAGCTCCTAATGAATTACATGAACTCCTAAAATTTGATTAAAACTTGTTTTGCAGTCCTTTTTGTAGAGGTTTCGGACGAGCGGGTCGAAATGGGCCTTTCAATGGACCCGTTGGAATTTTAACTGAGTAAAAAGTACAGAAATTGCGGTTTTGTAATATTATTATGTTTAAAAGCTTCTAATCAATTATTTGAACTCCTAATATTTGATTAAAACTTGTTTTGCAGTCCTTTTGGTAGTGGTTTTGGACGAGCGGGTCGAAATGGGCCTTTCAATGGACCCGTTGGCATTTTAACTGAGTAAAAAGTACAGAAATTGAGGTTTTGCAATATAATTGTGTTGAAAATCTCCTAATCAATTATTTGAACTCCTAATATTTGAATAAAACATTTTTGCGGCCCTTTTTGTAGAGGTTTCGGACGAGCAGGTCTAAATGGGCCTTTCAATGGACCCGTTGGAATTTTAACTGAGTAAAAAGTACAAAAATTGAGGTTTTGCAATATAATTGTGATGAAAAGCTCCTAATCAATTACATGAACTCTTAAAATTTGAATAAAACATTTTTGCGTTCCTTTTTGTAGAGGTTTCGGACGAGCGGGTCGAAATGGGCCTTTCAATGGACCCGTTGGAATTTTATCTGAGTAAAAAGTACAGAAATTGAGGTTTTGCAAAATAACTGTGTTGAAAAGCTCCTAATCTATTATTTGAACTCCTAATATTTGAATAAAACATTTTTGCGGTCCTTTTTGTAGAGGTTTCGGACGAGCAGGTCTAAATGGGCCTTTCAATGGACCCGTTGGAATTTTAACTGAGTAAAAAGTACATAAATTGAGGTTTTGCAATATAATTGTGTTGAAAAGCTCCTAATCTATTACATTAACTCCTAAAATTTGATTAAAACATGTTTTGTAGTCCTTTTTGTAGAGGTTTCGGACGAGCGGGTTGAAATGGGCCTTTCAATGGACTCGTTGGAATTTTAATTGAGTAAAAAGTACAGAAATTGAGGTTTTGCAATATAATTGTGTTGAAAAGCTCCTAATCAATTACATGAACTCCTAAAATTTGATTAAAACATGTTTTGTAGTCCTTTTTGTAGAGGTTTCGGACGAGCGGGTTGAAATGGGCCTTTCAATGGACTCGTTGGAATTTTAATTGAGTAAAAAGTACAAAAATTGAGGTTTTGCAATATAATTGTGTTGAAAAGCTCCTAATCAATTACATGAACTCTTAAAATTTGAATAAAACATTTTTGCGTTCCTTTTTGTAGAGGTTTCGGACGAGCGGGTCGAAATGGGCCTTTCAAAGGACCCGTTGGAATTTTAACTGAGTAAAAAGTACAAAAATTGAGGTTTTGCAATATAATTGTGTTGAAAAGCTCCTAATCAATTACATGAACTCCTAAAATTTGATTAAAACTTGTTTTGCAGTCCCTTTTGTAGAGGTTTCGGACGAGCGGGTCGAAATGGGCCTTTCAATGGACCCGTTGGAATTTTAACTGAGTAAAGAGTACATAAATTGCGGTTTTGTAATATTATTATGTTTAAAAGCTTCTAATCAATTATTTGAACTCCTAATATTTGATTAAAACTTGTTTTGCATTCCTTTTGGTAGTGGTTTTGGACGAGCGGGTCGAAATGGGCCTTTCAATGGACCCGTTGGAATTTTAACTGAGTAAAAAGTACAGAAATTGAGGTTTTGCAATATAATTGTGGTTAAAAGCTCCTAATCAATTACATGAACTCCTAAAATTTGATTAAAACTTGTTTTGCAGTCCCTTTTGTAGAGGTTTCGGACGAGCGGGTCTAAATGGGCCTTTCAATGGACCCGTTGGAATTTTAACTGAGTAAAGAGTACAGAAATTGCGGTTTTGTAATATTATTATGTTTAAAAGCTTCTAATCAATTATTTGAACTCCTAATATTTGATTAAAACTTGTTTTGCAGTCCTTTTGGTAGTGGTTTTGGACGAGCGGGTCGAAATGGGCCTTTCAATGGACCCGTTGGAATTTTAACTGAGTAAAAAGTACAGAAATTGAGGTTTTGCAATATAATTGTGTTGAAAATCTCCTAATCAATTATTTTAACTCCTAATATTTGAATAAAACATTTTTGCGGCCCTTTTTGTAGAGGTTTCGGACGAGCAGGTCTAAATGGGCCTTTCAATGGACCCGTTGGAATTTTAACTGAGTAAAAAGTACAAAAATTGAGGTTTTGCAATATAATTGTGATGAAAAGCTCCTAATCAATTACATGAACTCTTAAAATTTGAATAAAACATTTTTGCGTTCCTTTTTGTAGAGGTTTCGGACGAGCGGGTCGAAATGGGCCTTTCAATGGACCTGTTGGAATTTTATCTGAGTAAAAAGTACAGAAATTGAGGTTTTGCAAAATAACTGTGTTGAAAAGCTCCTAATCTATTATTTGAACTCCTAATATTTGAATAAAACATTTTTGCGGTCCTTTTTGTAGAGGTTTCGGACGAGCAGGTCTAAATGGGCCTCTCAATGGACCCGTTGGAATTTTAACTGATTAAAAAGTACAGAAATTGCGGTTTTGCAATATAATTGATTTGAAAAGCTCCTAATCAATTATTTGAACTCCTAATATTTGAATAAAACATATTTGCGGTCCTTTTTAGAGGTTTCGGACGAGCAAGTCTAAATGGGCCTTTCAATGGACCCGTTGGAATTTTAACTGAGTAAAAAGTACATAAATTGAGGTTTTGCAATATAATTGTGTTGAAAAGCTCCTAATCTATTACATTAACTCCTAAAATTTGATTAAAACATGTTTTGTAGTCCTTTTTGTAGAGGTTTCGGACGAGCGGGTTGAAATGGGCCTTTCAATGGACTCGTTGGAATTTTAACTGAGTAAAAAGTACAGAAATTGAGGTTTTGCAATATAATTGTGTTGAAAAGCTCCTAATCAATTACATGAACTCCTAAAATTTGAATAAAACATTTTTGCGTTCCTTTTTGTAGAGGTTTCGGACGAGCGGGTCGAAATGGGCCTTTCAATGGACCCGTTGGAATTTTAACTGAGTAAAAAGTACAGAAATTGAGGTTTTGCAATATAATTGTGTTGAAAAGCTCCTAATCAATTACATGAACTCCTAAAATTTGATTAAAACTTGTTTTGCAGTCCTTTTTGTAGAGGTTTCGGACGAGAGGGTCGAAATGGGCCTTTCAATGGACCCGTTGGAATTTTAACTGAGTAAAAAGTACAGAAATTGCGGTTTTGTAATATTATTACGTTTAAAAGCTTCTAATCAATTATTTGAACTCCTAATATTTGATTAAAACTTGTTTTGCAGTCCTTTTGGTAGTGGTTTTGGACGAGCGGGTCGAAATGGGCCTTTCAATGGACCCGTTGGAATTTTAACTGAGTAAAAAGTACAAAAATTGAGGTTTTGCAATATAATTGTGATGAAAAGCTCCTAATCAATTACATGAACTCTTAAAATTTGAATACAACATTTTTGCGTTCCTTTTTGTAGAGGTTTCGGACGAGCGGGTCGAAATGGGCCTTTCAATGGACCTGTTGGAATTTTATCTGATTAAAAAGTACAGAAATTGAGGTTTTGCAAAATAACTGTGTTGAAAAGCTCCTAATCTATTATTTGAACTCCTAATATTTGAATAAAACATTTTTGCGGTCCTTTTTGTAGAGGTTTCGGACGAGCAGGTCTAAATGGGCCTCTCAATGGACCCGTTGGAATTTTAACTGATTAAAAAGTACAGAAATTGCGGTTTTGCAATATAATTGATTTGAAAAGCTCCTAATCAATTATTTGAACTCCTAATATTTGAATAAAACATATTTGCGGTCCTTTTTTAGAGGTTTCGGACGAGCAGGTCTAAATGGGCCTTTCAATGGACCCGTTGGAATTTTAACTGAGTAAAAAGTACATAAATTGAGGTTTTGCAATATAATTGTGTTGAAAAGCTCCTAATCTATTACATTAACTCCTAAAATTTGATTAAAACATGTTTTGTAGTCCTTTTTGTAGAGGTTTCGGACGAGCGGGTTGAAATGGGCCTTTCAATGGACTCGTTGGAATTTTAACTGAGTAAAAAGTACAGAAATTGAGGTTTTGCAATATAATTGTGTTGAAAAGCTCCTAATCAATTACATGAACTCCTAAAATTTGAATAAAACATTTTTGCGTTCCTTTTTGTAGAGGTTTCGGACGAGCGGGTCGAAATGGGCCTTTCAATGGACCCGTTGGAATTTTAACTGAGTAAAAAGTACAGAAATTGAGGTTTTGCAATATAATTGTGTTGAAAAGCTCCTAATCAATTACATGAACTCCTAAAATTTGATTAAAACTTGTTTTGCAGTCCTTTTTGTAGAGGTTTCGGACGAGCGGGTCGAAATGGGCCTTTCAATGGACCCGTTGGAATTTTAACTGAGTAAAAAGTACAGAAATTGCGGTTTTGTAATATTATTATGTTTAAAAGCTTCTAATCAATTATTTGAACTCCTAATATTTGATTAAAACTTGTTTTGCAGTCCTTTTGGTAGTGGTTTTGGACGAGCGGGTCGAAATGGGCCTTTCAATGGACCCGTTGGAATTTTAACTGAGTAAAAAGTACAAAAATTGAGGTTTTGCAATATAATTGTGATGAAAAGCTCCTAATCAATTACATGAACTCTTAAAATTTGAATAAAACATTTTTGCGTTCCTTTTTGTAGAGGTTTCGGACGAGCGGGTCGAAATGGGCCTTTCAATGGACCTGTTGGAATTTTATCTGAGTAAAAAGTACAGAAATTGAGGTTTTGCAAAATAACTGTGTTGAAAAGCTCCTAATCTATTATTTGAACTCCTAATATTTGAATAAAACATTTTTGCGTTCCTTTTTGTAGAGGTTTCGGACGAGCAGGTCTAAATGGGCCTCTCAATGTACCCGTTGGAATTTTAACTGATTAAAAAGTACAGAAATTGCGGTTTTGCAATATAATTGATTTGAAAAGCTCATAATCAATTATTTGAACTCCTAATATTTGAATAAAACATTTTTGCGGTCCTTTTTTAGAGGTTTCGGACGAGCAGGTCTAAATGGGCCTTTCAATGGACCCGTTGGAATTTTAACTGAGTAAAAAGTACATAAATTGAGGTTTTGCAATAAAATTGTGTTGAAAAGCTCCTAATCTATTACATTAACTCCTAAAATTTGATTAAAACATGTTTTGTAGTCCTTTTTGTAGAGGTTTCGGACGAGCGGGTTGAAATGGGCCTTTCAATGGACTCGTTGGAATTTTAACTGAGTAAAAAGTACAGAAATTGAGGTTTTGCAATATAATTGTGTTGAAAAGCTCCTAATCAATTACATGAACTCCTAAAATTTGAATAAAACATTTTTGCGTTCCTTTTTGTAGAGGTTTCGGACGAGCGGGTCGAAATGGGCCTTTCAATGGACCCGTTGGAATTTTAACTGAGTAAAAAGTACAGAAATTGAGGTTTTGCAATATAATTGTGTTGAAAAGCTCCTAATCAATTACATGAACTCCTAAAATTTGATTAAAACTTGTTTTGCAGTCCTTTTTGTAGAGGTTTCGGACGAGCGGGTCGAAATGGGCCTTTCAATGGACCCGTTGGAATTTTAACTGAGTAAAAAGTACAGAAATTGCGGTTTTGTAATATTATTATGTTTAAAAGCTTCTAATCAATTATTTGAACTCCTAATATTTGATTAAAACTTGTTTTGCAGTCCTTTTGGTAGTGGTTTTGGACGAGCAGGTCTAAATGGGCCTTTCAATGGACCCGTTGGAATTTTAACTGAGTAAAAAGTACAAAAATTGAGGTTTTGCAATATAATTGTGATGAAAAGCTCCTAATCAATTACATGAACTCTTAAAATTTGAATAAAACATTTTTGCGTTCCTTTTTGTAGAGGTTTCGGACGAGCGGGTCGAAATGGGCCTTTCAATGGACCTGTTGGAATTTTATCTGAGTAAAAAGTACAAAAATTGAGGTTTTGCAAAATAACTGTGTTGAAAAGCTCCTAATCTATTATTTGAACTCCTAATATTTGAATAAAACATTTTTGCGGTCCTTTTTGTAGAGGTTTCGGACGAGCAGGTCTAAATGGGCCTCTCAATGGACCCGTTGGAATTTTAACTGATTAAAAAGTACAGAAATTGAGGTTTTGCAATATAATTGTGTTGAAAAGCTCCTAATCAATTACATGAACTCCTAAAATTTGATTAAAACTTGTTTTGCAGTCCTTTTTGTAGAGGTTTCGGACGAGCGGGTCGAAATGGGCCTTTCAATGGACCCGTTGGAATTTTAACTGAGTAAAAAGTACAGAAATTGCGGTTTTGTAATATTATTATGTTTAAAAGCTTCTAATCAATTATTTGAACTCCTAGTATTTGATTAAAACTTGTTTTGCAGTCCTTTTGGTAGTGGTTTTGGACGAGCAGGTCTAAATGGGCCTTTCAATGGACCCGTTGGAATTTTAACTGAGTAAAAAGTACAAAAATTGAGGTTTTGCAATATAATTGTGATGAAAAGCTCCTAATCAATTACTTGAACTCTTAAAATTTGAATAAAACATTTTTGCGTTCCTTTTTGTAGAGGTTTCGGACGAGCGGGTCGAAATGGGCCTTTCAATGGACCTGTTGGAATTTTATCTGAGTAAAAAGTACAGAAATTGAGGTTTTGCAAAATAACTGTGTTGAAAAGCTCCTAATCTATTATTTGAACTCCTAATATTTGAATAAAACATTTTTGCGGTCCTTTTTGTAGAGGTTTCGGACGAGCAGGTCTAAATGGGCCTCTCAATGTACCCGTTGGAATTTTAACTGATTAAAAAGTACAGAAATTGCGGTTTTGCAATATAATTGATTTGAAAAGCTCCTAATCAATTATTTGAACTCCTAATATTTGAATAAAACATTTTTGCGGTCCTTTTTTAGAGGTTTCGGACGAGCAGGTCTAAATGGGCCTTTCAATGGACCCGTTGGAATTTTAACTGAGTAAAAAGTACATAAATTGAGGTTTTGCAATAAAATTGTGTTGAAAAGCTCCTAATCTATTACATTAACTCCTAAAATTTGATTAAAACATGTTTTGTAGTCCTTTTTGTAGAGGTTTCGGACGAGCGGGTTGAAATGGGCCTTTCAATGGACTCGTTGGAATTTTAACTGAGTAAAAAGTACAGAAATTGAGGTTTTGCAATATAATTGTGTTGAAAAGCTCCTAATCAATTACATGAACTCCTAAAATTTGAATAAAACATTTTTGCGTTCCTTTTTGTAGAGGTTTCGGACGAGCGGGTCGAAATGGGCCTTTCAATGGACCCGTTGGAATTTTAACTGAGTAAAAAGTACAGAAATTAAGGTTTTGCAATATAATTGTGTTGAAAAGCTCCTAATCAATTACATGAACTCCTAAAATTTGATTAAAACTTGTTTTGCAGTCCTTTTTGTAGAGGTTTCGGACGAGCGGGTCGAAATGGGCCTTTCAATGGACCCGTTGGAATTTTAACTGAGTAAAAAGTACAGAAATTGCGGTTTTGTAATATTATTATGTTTAAAAGCTTCTAATCAATTATTTGAACTCCTAATATTTGATTAAAACTTGTTTTGCAGTCCTTTTGGTAGTGGTTTTGGACGAGCAGGTCTAAATGGGCCTTTCAATGGACCCGTTGGAATTTTAACTGAGTAAAAAGTACAAAAATTGAGGTTTTGCAATATAATTGTGATGAAAAGCTCCTAATCAATTACATGAACTCTTAAAATTTGAATAAAACATTTTTGCGTTCCTTTTTGTAGAGGTTTCGGACGAGCGGGTCGAAATGGGCCTTTCAATGGACCTGTTGGAATTTTATCTGAGTAAAAAGTACAGAAATTGAGGTTTTGCAAAATAACTGTGTTGAAAAGCTCCTAATCTATTATTTGAACTCCTAATATTTGAATAAAACATTTTTGCGGTCCTTTTTGTAGAGGTTTCGGACGAGCAGGTCTAAATGGGCCTCTCAATGGACCCGTTGGAATTTTAACTGATTAAAAAGTACAGAAATTGCGGTTTTGCAATATAATTGATTTGAAAAGCTCCTAATCAATTATTTGAACTCCTAATATTTGAATAAAACATTTTTGCGGTCCTTTTTTAGAGGTTTCGGACGAGCATGTCTAAATGGGCCTTTCAATGGACCCGTTGGAATTTTAACTGAGTAAAAAGTACATAAATTGAGGTTTTGCAATATAATTGTGTTGAAAAGCTCCTAATCTATTACATTAACTCCTAAAATTTGATTAAAACATGTTTTGTAGTCCTTTTTGTAGAGGTTTCGGGCGAGCGGGTTGAAATGGGCCTTTCAATGGACTCGTTGGAATTTTAACTGAGTAAAAAGTACAGAAATTGAGGTTTTGCAATATAATTGTGTTGAAAAGCTCCTAATCAATTACATGAACTCCTAAAATTTGATTAAAACATGTTTTGTAGTCCTTTTTGTAGAGATTTCGGACGAGCGGGTTGAAATGGGCCTTTCAATGGACTCGTTGGAATTTTAACTGAGTAAAAAGTACAGAAATTGAGGTTTTGCAATATAATTGTGTTGAAAAGCTCCTAATCAATTACATGAACTCCTAAAATTTGAATAAAACATTTTTGCGTTCCTTTTTGTAGAGGTTTCGGACGAGCGGGTCGAAATGGGCCTTTCAATGGACCCGTTGGAATTTTAACTGAGTAAAAAGTATAGAAATTGAGGTTTTGCAATATAATTGTGTTGAAAAGCTCCTAATCAATTACATGAACTCTTAAAATGTGAATAAAACATTTTTGCGTTCCTTTTTGTAGAGGTTTCGGACGAGCGGGTCGAAATGGGCCTTTCAATGGACCTGTTGGAATTTTATCTGAGTAAAAAGTACAGAAATTGAGGTTTTGCAAAATAACTGTGTTGAAAAGCTCCTAATCTATTATTTGAACTCCTAATATTTGAATAAAACATTTTTGCGGTCCTTTTTGTAGAGGTTTCGGACGAGCAGGTCTAAATGGGCCTCTCAATGGACCCGTTGGAATTTTAACTGATTAAAAAGTACAGAAATTGCGGTTTTGCAATATAATTGATTTGAAAAGCTCCTAATCAATTATTTGAACTCCTAATATTTGAATAAAACATTTTTGCGGTCCTTTTTTAGAGGTTTCGGACGAGCAGGTCTAAATGGGCCTTTCAATGGACCCGTTGGAATTTTAACTGACTAAAAAGTACATAAATTGAGGTTTTGCAATATAATTGTGTTGAAAAGCTCCTAATCTATTACATTAACTCCTAAAATTTGATTAAAACATGTTTTGTAGTCCTTTTTGTAGAGGTTTCGGGCGAGCGGGTTGAAATGGGCCTTTCAATGGACTCGTTGGAATTTTAACTGAGTAAAAAGTACAGAAATTGAGGTTTTGCAATATAATTGTGTTGAAAAGCTCCTAATCAATTACATGAACTCCTAAAATTTGAATAAAACATTTTTGCGTTCCTTTTTGTAGAGGTTTCGGACGAGCGGGTCGAAATGGGCCTTTCAATGGACCCGTTGGAATTTTAACTGATTAAAAAGTATAGAAATTGAGGTTTTGCAATATAATTGTGTTGAAAAGCTCCTAATCAATTACATGAACTCCTAAAATTTGATTAAAACTTGTTTTGCAGTCCTTTTTGTAGAGGTTTCGGACGAGCGGGTCGAAATGGGCCTTTCAATGGACCCGTTGGAATTTTAACTGAGTAAAAAGTACAGAAATTGCGGTTTTGTAATATTATTATGTTTAAAAGCTTCTAATCAATTATTTGAACTCCTAATATTTGATTAAAACTTGTTTTGCAGTCCTTTTGGTAGTGGTTTTGGACAAGCGGGTCGAAATGGGCCTTTCAATGGACCCGTTGGAATTTTAACTGAGTAAAAAGTACAAAAATTGAGGTTTTGCAATATAATTGTGATGAAAAGCTCCTAATCAATTACATGAACTCTTAAAATTTGAATAAAACATTTTTGCGTTCCTTTTTGTAGAGGTTTCGGACGAGCGGGTCGAAATGGGCCTTTCAATGGACCTGTTGGAATTTTATCTGAGTAAAAAGTACAGAAATTGAGGTTTTGCAAAATAATTGTGTTGAAAAGCTCCTAATCTATTATTTGAACTCCTAATATTTGAATAAAACATTTTTGCGGTCCTTTTTGTAGAGGTTTCGGACGAGCAGGTCTAAATGGGCCTCTCAATGGACCCGTTGGAATTTTAACTGATTAAAAAGTACAGAAATTGCGGTTTTGCAATATAATTGATTTGAAAAGCTCCTAATCAATTATTTGAACTCCTAATATTTGAATAAAACATTTTTGCGGTCCTTTTTTAGAGGTTTCGGACGAGCAGGTCTAAATGGGCCTTTCAATGGACCCGTTGGAATTTTAATTGAGTAAAAAGTACATAAATTGAGGTTTTGCAATATAATTGTGTTGAAAAGCTCCTAATCTATTACATTAACTCCTAAAATTTGATTAAAACATGTTTTGTAGTCCTTTTTGTAGAGGTTTCGGACGAGCGGGTTGAAATGGGCCTTTCAATGGACTCGTTGGAATTTTAACTGAGTAAAAAGTACAGAAATTGAGGTTTTGCAATATAATTGTGTTGAAAAGCTCCTAATCAATTACATGAACTCCTAAAATTTGAATAAAACATTTTTGCGTTCCTTTTTGTAGAGGTTTCGGACGAGCGGGTCGAAATGGGCCTTTCAATGGACCCGTTGGAATTTTAACTGAGTAAAAAGTACAGAAATTGAGGTTTTGCAATATAATTGTGTTGAAAATCTCCTAATCAATTACATGAACTCCTAAAATTTGATTAAGACTTGTTTTGCAGTCCTTTTTGTAGAGGTTTCGGACGAGCGGGTCGAAATGGGCCTTTCAATGGACCCGTTGGAATTTTAACTGAGTAAAAAGTACAGAAATTGCGGTTTTGTAATATTATTATGTTTAAAAGCTTCTAATCAATTATTTGAACTCCTAATATTTGATTAAAACTTGTTTTGTAGTCCTTTTGGTAGTGGTTTTGGACGAGCGGGTCGAAATGGGCCTTTCAATGGACCCGTTGGAATTTTAAGTGAGTAAAAAGTACAGAAATTGAGGTTTTGCAATATAATTGTGTTGAAAATCTCCTAATCAATTATTTGAACTCCTAATATTTGAATAAAACATTTTTGCGGCCCTTTTTGTAGAGGATTCGGACGAGCAGGTCTAAATGGGCCTTTCAATGGACCCGTTGGAATTTTAACTGAGTAAAAAGTACAAAAATTGAGGTTTTGCAATATAATTGTGATGAAAAGCTCCTAATCAATTACATGAACTCCTAAAATTTGAATAAAACATTTTTGCGTTCCTTTTTGTAGAGGTTTCGGACGAGCGGGTCGAAATTGGCCTTTCAATGGACCCGTTGGAATTTTATCTGAGTAAAAAGTACAGAAATTGAGGTTTTGCAATATAACTGTGTTGAAAAGCTCCTAATCTATTATTTGAACTCCTAATATTTGAATAAAATATTTTTGCGGTCCTTTTTGTAGAGGTTTCGGACGAGCAGGTCTAAATGGGCCTCTCAATGGACCCGTTGGAATTTTAACTGATTAAAAAGTACAGAAATTGCGGTTTTGCAATATAATTGATTTAAAAAGCTCCTAATCAATTATTTGAACTCCTAATATTTGAATAAAACATTTTTGCGGTCCTTTTTGTAGAGGTTTCGGACGAGCAGGTCTAAATGGGCCTTTCAATGGACCCGTTGGAATTTTAACTGAGTAAAAAGTACAGAAATTGAGGTTTTGCAATATAATTGTGTTGAAAAGCTCCTAATCAATTACATGAACTCCTAAAATTTGATTAAAACTTGTTTTGCCGTCCTTTTTGTAGAGGTTTCGGACGAGCAGGTCGAAATGGGCCTTTCAATGGACTCGTTGGAATTTTAACTGAGTAAAAAGTACAGAAATTGAGGTTTTGCAATATAATTGTGATGAAAAGCTCCTAATCAATTACATGAACTCTTAAAATTTGAATAAAACATTTTTGCGTTCCTTTTTGTAGAGGTTTCGGACGAGCGGGTCGAAATGGGCCTTTCAATGGACCCGTTGGAATTTTATCTGAGTAAAAAGTACAGAAATTGAGGTTTTGCAATATAACTGTGTTGAAAAGCTCCTAATCTATTATTTGAACTCCTAATATTTGAATAAAACATTTTTGCGGTCCTTTTTGTAGAGGTTTCGGACGAGCAGGTCTAAATGGGCCTCTCAATGGACCCGTTGGAATTTTAACTGATTAAAAAGTACAGAAATTGCGGTTTTGCAATATAATTGATTTAAAAAGCTCCTAATCAATTATTTGAACTCCTAATATTTGAATAAAACATTTTTGCGGTCCTTTTTGTAGAGGTTTCGGACGAGCAGGTCTAAATGGGCCTTTCAATGGACCCGTTGGAATTTTAACTGAGTAAAAAGTACAGAAATTGAGGTTTTGCAATATAATTGTGTTGAAAAGCTCCTAATCTATTACATGAACTCCTAAAATTTGATTAAAACATGTTTTGTAGTCCTTTTTGTAGAGGTTTCGGACGAGCAGGTTGAAATGGGCCTTTCAATGGACTCGTTGCAATTTTAACTGAGTAAAAAGTATAGAAATTGAGGTTTTGCAATATAATTGTGTTGAAAAGCTCCTAATCAATTACATGAACTCTTAAAATTTGAATAAAACATTTTTGCGTTCCTTTTTGTAGAGGTTTCGGACGAGCGGGTCGAAATGGGCCTTTCAATGGACCCGTTGGAATTTTAACTGAGTAAAAAGTACAGAAATTGAGGTTTTGCAATATAATTGTGTTGAAAAGCTCCTAATCAATTACATGAACTCCTAAAATTTGATTAAAACTTGTTTTGCAGTCCTTTTTGTAGAGGTTTCGGACGAGCGGGTCGAAATGGGCCTTTCAATGGACCCGTTGGAATTTTAATTGAGTAAAAAGTACAGAAATTGCGGTTTTGTAATATTATTATGTTTAAAAGCTTCTAATCAATTATTTGAACTCCTAATATTTGATTAAAACTTGTTTTGCAGTCCTTTTGGTAGTGGTTTTGGACGAGCGGGTCGAAATGGGCCTTTCAATGGACCCGTTGGAATTTTAACTGAGTAAAAAGTACAGAAATTGAGGTTTTGCAATATAATTGTGTTGAAAATCTCCTAATCAATTATTTGAACTCCTAATATTTGATTAAAACTTGTTTTGTGGTCCTTTTTGTAGAGGTTTCGGACGAGCAGGTCTAAATGGGACTCTCAATGGACCCGTTGGAATTTTAACTGAGTAACAATTACAGAAATTGCGGTTTTGTAATATAATTGTGTTGAAAAGCTCCTAATCTATTACATGAATTCCTAAAATTTGATTAAAACTTGTTTTGCGGTCCTTTTTGTAGAGGTTTCGGACGAGCAGGTCTAAATGGGCCTCTCAATGGACCCGTTGGAATTTTAACTGATTAAAAAGTACAGAAATTGCGGTTTTGCAATATAATTGATTTGAAAAGCTCCTAATCAATTATTTGAACTCCTAATATTTGAATAAAACATTTTTGCGGTCCTTTTTTAGAGGTTTCGGACGAGCAGGTCTAAATGGGCCTTTCAATGGACCCGTTGGAATTTTAATTGAGTAAAAAGTACATAAATTGAGGTTTTGCAATATAATTGTGTTGAAAAGCTCCTAATCTATTACATTAACTCCTAAAATTTGATTAAAACATGTTTTGTAGTCCTTTTTGTAGAGGTTTCGGACGAGCGGGTTGAAATGGGCCTTTCAATGGACTCGTTGGAATTTTAACTGAGTAAAAAGTACAGAAATTGAGGTTTTGCAATATAATTGTGTTGAAAAGCTCTTAATCAATTACATGAACTCCTAAAATTTGAATAAAACATTTTTGCGTTCCTTTTTGTAGAGGTTTCGGACGAGCGGGTCGAAATGGGCCTTTCAATGGACCCGTTGGAATTTTAACTGAGTAAAAAGTACAGAAATTGAGGTTTTGCAATATAATTGTGTTGAAAATCTCCTAATCAATTACATGAACTCCTAAAATTTGATTAAAACTTGTTTTGCAGTCCTTTTTGTAGAGGTTTCGGACGAGCGGGTCGAAATGGGCCTTTCAATGGACCCGTTGGAATTTTAACTGAGTAAAAAGTACAGAAATTGCGGTTTTGTAATATTATTATGTTTAAAACCTTCTAATCAATTATTTGAACTCCTAATATTTGATTAAAACTTGTTTTGCAGTCCTTTTGGTAGTGGTTTTGGACGAGCGGGTCGAAATGGGCCTTTCAATGGACCCGTTGGAATTTTAACTGAGTAAAAAGTACATAAATTGAGGTTTTGCAATATAATTGTGTTGAAAATCTCCTAATCAATTATTTGAACTCCTAATATTTGAATAAAACATTTTTGCGGCCCTTTTTGTAGAGGATTCGGACGAGCAGGTCTAAATGGGCCTTTCAATGGACCCGTTGGAATTTTAACTGAGTAAAAAGTACAAAAATTGAGGTTTTGCAATATAATTGTGATGAAAAGCTCCTAATCAATTACATGAACTCCTAAAATTTGAATAAAACATTTTTGCGTTCCTTTTTGTAGAGGTTTCGGACGAGCGGGTCGAAATTGGCCTTTCAATGGACCCGTTGGAATTTTATCTGAGTAAAAAGTACAGAAATTGAGGTTTTGCAATATAACTGTGTTGAAAAGCTCCTAATCTATTATTTGAACTCCTAATATTTGAATAAAATATTTTTGCGGTCCTTTTTGTAGAGGTTTCGGACGAGCAGGTCTAAATGGGCCTCTCAATGGACCCGTTGGAATTTTAACTGATTAAAAAGTACAAAAATTGCGGTTTTGCAATATAATTGATTTAAAAAGCTCCTAATCAATTATTTGAACTCCTAATATTTGAATAAAACATTTTTGCGGTCCTTTTTGTAGAGGTTTCGGACGAGCAGGTCTAAATGGGCCTTTCAATGGACCCGTTGGAATTTTAACTGAGTAAAAAGTACAGAAATTGAGGTTTTGCAATATAATTGTGTTGAAAAGCTCCTAATCAATTACATGAACTCCTAAAATTTGATTAAAACTTGTTTTGCCGTCCTTTTTGTAGAGGTTTCGGACGAGCGGGTCGAAATGGGCCTTTCAATGTACCCGTTGGAATTTTAACTGAGTAAAAATTACAGAAATTGCGGTTTTTTAATATTATTATGTTTAAAAGCTTCTAATCAATTATTTGAACTCCTAATATTTGATTAAAACTTGTTTTGCAGTCCTTTTGGTAGTGGTTTTGGACGAGCGGGTCGAAATGGGCCTTTCAATGGACCCGTTGGAATTTTAACTGAGTAAAAAGTACAAAAATTGAGGTTTTGCAATATAATTGTGATGAAAAGCTCCTAATCAATTACATGAACTCTTAAAATTTGAATAAAACATTTTTGCGTTCCTTTTTGTAGAGGTTTCGGACGAGCGGGTCGAAATGGGCCTTTCAATGGACCTGTTGGAATTTTATCTGAGTAAAAAGTACAGAAATTGAGGTTTTGCAAAATAACTGTGTTGAAAAGCTCCTAATCTATTATTTGAACTCCTAATATTTGAATAAAACATTTTTGCGGTCCTTTTTGTAGAGGTTTCGGACGAGCAGGTCTAAATGGGCCTCTCAATGGACCCGTTGGAATTTTAACTGATTAAAAAGTACAGAAATTGCGGTTTTGCAATATAATTGATTTGAAAAGCTCCTAATCAATTATTTGAACTCCTAATATTTGAATAAAACATTTTTGCGGTCCTTTTTTAGAGGTTTCGGACGAGCAGGTCTAAATGGGCCTTTCAATGGACCCGTTGGAATTTTAATTGAGTAAAAAGTACATAAATTGAGGTTTTGCAATATAATTGTGTTGAAAAGCTCCTAATCTATTACATTAACTCCTAAAATTTGATTAAAACATGTTTTGTAGTCCTTTTTGTAGAGGTTTCGGACGAGCGGGTTGAAATGGGCCTTTCAATGGACTCGTTGGAATTTTAACTGAGTAAAAAGTACAGAAATTGAGGTTTTGCAATATAATTGTGTTGAAAAGCTCCTAATCAATTACATGAACTCCTAAAATTTGAATAAAACATTTTTGCGTTCCTTTTTGTAGAGGTTTCGGACGAGCGGGTCGAAATGGGCCTTTCAATGGACCCGTTGGAATTTTAACTGAGTAAAAAGTACAGAAATTGAGGTTTTGCAATATAATTGTGTTGAAAATCTCCTAATCAATTACATGAACTCCTAAAATTTGATTAAGACTTGTTTTGCAGTCCTTTTTGTAGAGGTTTCGGACGAGCGGGTCGAAATGGGCCTTTCAATGGACCCGTTGGAATTTTAACTGAGTAAAAAGTACAGAAATTGCAGTTTTGTAATATTATTATGTTTAAAAGCTTCTAATCAATTATTTGAACTCCTAATATTTGATTAAAACTTGTTTTGTAGTCCTTTTGGTAGTGGTTTTGGACGAGCGGGTCGAAATGGGCCTTTCAATGGACCCGTTGGAATTTTAAGTGAGTAAAAAGTACAGAAATTGAGGTTTTGCAATATAATTGTGTTGAAAATCTCCTAATCAATTATTTGAACTCCTAATATTTGAATAAAACATTTTTGCGGCCCTTTTTGTAGAGGATTCGGACGAGCAGGTCTAAATGGGCCTTTCAATGGACCCGTTGGAATTTTAACTGAGTAAAAAGTACAAAAATTGAGGTTTTGCAATATAATTGTGATGAAAAGCTCCTAATCAATTACATGAACTCCTAAAATTTGAATAAAACGTTTTTGCGTTCCTTTTTGTAGAGGTTTCGGACGAGCGGGTCGAAATTGGCCTTTCAATGGACCCGTTGGAATTTTATCTGAGTAAAAAGTACAGAAATTGAGGTTTTGCAATATAACTGTGTTGAAAAGCTCCTAATCTATTATTTGAACTCCTAATATTTGAATAAAATATTTTTGCGGTCCTTTTTGTAGAGGTTTCGGACGAGCAGGTCTAAATGGGCCTCTCAATGGACCCGTTGGAATTTTAACTGATTAAAAAGTACAGAAATTGCGGTTTTGCAATATAATTGATTTAAAAAGCTCCTAATCAATTATTTGAACTCCTAATATTTGAATAAAACATTTTTGCGGTCCTTTTTGTAGAGGTTTCGGACGAGCAGTTCTAAATGGGCCTTTCAATGGACCCGTTGGAATTTTAACTGAGTAAAAAGTACAGAAATTGAGGTTTTGCAATATAATTGTGTTGAAAAGCTCCTAATCAATTACATGAACTCCTAAAATTTGATTAAAACTTGTTTTGCCGTCCTTTTTGTAGAGGTTTCGGACGAGCGGGTCGAAATGGGCCTTTCAATGGACTCGTTGGAATTTTAACTGAGTAAAAAGTACAGAAATTGAGGTTTTGCAATATAATTGTGATGAAAAGCTCCTAATCAATTACATGAACTCTTAAAATTTGAATAAAACATTTTTGCGTTCCTTTTTGTAGAGGTTTCGGACGAGCGGGTCGAAATGGGCCTTTCAATGGACCCGTTGGAATTTTATCTGAGTAAAAAGTACAGAAATTGAGGTTTTGCAATATAACTGTGTTGAAAAGCTCCTAATCTATTATTTGAACTCCTAATATTTGAATAAAACATTTTTGCGGTCCTTTTTGTAGAGGTTTCGGACGAGCAGGTCTAAATGGGCCTCTCAATGGACCCGTTGGAATTTTAACTGATTAAAAAGTACAGAAATTGCGGTTTTGCAATATAATTGATTTAAAAAGCTCCTAATCAATTATTTGAACTCCTAATATTTGAATAAAACATTTTTGCGGTCCTTTTTGTAGAGGTTTCGGACGAGCAGGTCTAAATGGGCCTTTCAATGGACCCGTTGGAATTTTAACTGAGTAAAAAGTACAGAAATTGAGGTTTTGCAATATAATTGTGTTGAAAAGCTCCTAATCTATTACATGAACTCCTAAAATTTGATTAAAACATGTTTTGTAGTCCTTTTTGTAGAGGTTTCGGACGAGCAGGTTGAAATGGGCCTTTCAATGGACTCGTTGCAATTTTAACTGAGTAAAAAGTATAGAAATTGAGGTTTTGCAATATAATTGTGTTGAAAAGCTCCTAATCAATTACATGAACTCTTAAAATTTGAATAAAACATTTTTGCGTTCCTTTTTGTAGAGGTTTCGGACGAGCGGGTCGAAATGGGCCTTTCAATGGACCCGTTGGAATTTTAACTGAGTAAAAAGTACAGAAATTGAGGTTTTGCAATATAATTGTGTTGAAAAGCTCCTAATCAATTACATGAACTCCTAAAATTTGATTAAAACTTGTTTTGCAGTCCTTTTTGTAGAGGTTTCGGACGAGCGGGTCGAAATGGGCCTTTCAATGGACCCGTTGGAATTTTAATTGAGTAAAAAGTACAGAAATTGCGGTTTTGTAATATTATTATGTTTAAAAGCTTCTAATCAATTATTTGAACTCCTAATATTTGATTAAAACTTGTTTTGCAGTCCTTTTGGTAGTGGTTTTGGACGAGCGGGTCGAAATGGGCCTTTCAATGGACCCGTTGGAATTTTAACTGAGTAAAAAGTACAGAAATTGAGGTTTTGCAATATAATTGTGTTGAAAATCTCCTAATCAATTATTTGAACTCCTAATATTTGATTAAAACTTGTTTTGTGGTCCTTTTTGTAGAGGTTTCGGACGAGCAGGTCTAAATGGGACTCTCAATGGACCCGTTGGAATTTTAACTGAGTAACAATTACAGAAATTGCGGTTTTGTAATATAATTGTGTTGAAAAGCTCCTAATCTATTACATGAATTCCTAAAATTTGATTAAAACTTGTTTTGCGGTCCTTTTTGTAGAGGTTTCGGACGAGCAGGTCTAAATGGGCCTCTCAATGGACCCGTTGGAATTTTAACTGATTAAAAAGTACAGAAATTGCGGTTTTGCAATATAATTGATTTGAAAAGCTCCTAATCAATTATTTGAACTCCTAATATTTGAATAAAACATTTTTGCGGTCCTTTTTTAGAGGTTTCGGACGAGCAGGTCTAAATGGGCCTTTCAATGGACCCGTTGGAATTTTAATTGAGTAAAAAGTACATAAATTGAGGTTTTGCAATATAATTGTGTTGAAAAGCTCCTAATCTATTACATTAACTCCTAAAATTTGATTAAAACATGTTTTGTAGTCCTTTTTGTAGAGGTTTCGGACGAGCGGGTTGAAATGGGCCTTTCAATGGACTCGTTGGAATTTTAACTGAGTAAAAAGTACAGAAATTGAGGTTTTGCAATATAATTGTGTTGAAAAGCTCTTAATCAATTACATGAACTCCTAAAATTTGAATAAAACATTTTTGCGTTCCTTTTTGTAGAGGTTTCGGACGAGCGGGTCGAAATGGGCCTTTCAATGGACCCGTTGGAATTTTAACTGAGTAAAAAGTACAGAAATTGAGGTTTTGCAATATAATTGTGTTGAAAATCTCCTAATCAATTACATGAACTCCTAAAATTTGATTAAAACTTGTTTTGCAGTCCTTTTTGTAGAGGTTTCGGACGAGCGGGTCGAAATGGGCCTTTCAATGGACCCGTTGGAATTTTAACTGAGTAAAAAGTACAGAAATTGCGGTTTTGTAATATTATTATGTTTAAAAGCTTCTAATCAATTATTTGAACTCCTAATATTTGATTAAAACTTGTTTTGCAGTCCTTTTGGTAGTGGTTTTGGACGAGCGGGTCGAAATGGGCCTTTCAATGGACCCGTTGGAATTTTAACTGAGTAAAAAGTACATAAATTGAGGTTTTGCAATATAATTGTGTTGAAAATCTCCTAATCAATTATTTGAACTCCTAATATTTGAATAAAACATTTTTGCGGCCCTTTTTGTAGAGGATTCGGACGAGCAGGTCTATATGGGCCTTTCAATGGACCCGTTGGAATTTTAACTGAGTAAAAAGTACAAAAATTGAGGTTTTGCAATATAATTGTGATGAAAAGCTCCTAATCAATTACATGAACTCCTAAAATTTGAATAAAACATTTTTGCGTTCCTTTTTGAAGAGGTTTCGGACGAGCGGGTCGAAATTGGCCTTTCAATGGACCCGTTGGAATTTTATCTGAGTAAAAAGTACAGAAATTGAGGTTTTGCAATATAACTGTGTTGAAAAGCTCCTAATCTATTATTTGAACTCCTAATATTTGAATAAAATATTTTTGCGGTCCTTTTTGTAGAGGTTTCGGACGAGCAGGTCTAAATGGGCCTCTCAATGGACCCGTTGGAATTTTAACTGATTAAAAAGTACAGAAATTGCGGTTTTGCAATATAATTGATTTAAAAAGCTCCTAATCAATTATTTGAACTCCTAATATTTGAATAAAACATTTTTGCGGTCCTTTTTGTAGAGGTTTCGGACGAGCAGGTCTAAATGGGCCTTTCAATGGACCCGTTGGAATTTTAACTGAGTAAAAAGTACAGAAATTGAGGTTTTGCAATATAATTGTGTTGAAAAGCTCCTAATCAATTACATGAACTCCTAAAATTTGATTAAAACTTGTTTTGCCGTCCTTTTTGTAGAGGTTTCGGACGAGCGGGTCGAAATGGGCCTTTCAATGGACCCGTTGGAATTTTAACTGAGTAAAAATTACAGAAATTGCGGTTTTTTAATATTATTATGTTTAAAAGCTTCTAATCAATTATTTGAACTCCTAATATTTGATTAAAACTTGTTTTGCAGTCCTTTTGGTAGTGGTTTTGGACGAGCGGGTCGAAATGGGCCTTTCAATGGACCCGTTGGAATTTTAACTGAGTAAAAAGTACAAAAATTGAGGTTTTGCAATATAATTGTGATGAAAAGCTCCTAATCAATTACATGAACTCTTAAAATTTGAATAAAACATTTTTGCGTTCCTTTTTGTAGAGGTTTCGGACGAGCGGGTCGAAATGGGCCTTTCAATGGACCTGTTGGAATTTTATCTGAGTAAAAAGTACAGAAATTGAGGTTTTGCAAAATAACTGTGTTGAAAAGCTCCTAATCTATTATTTGAACTCCTAATATTTGAATAAAACATTTTTGCGGTCCTTTTTGTAGAGGTTTCGGACGAGCAGGTCTAAATGGGCCTCTCAATGGACCCGTTGGAATTTTAACTGATTAAAAAGTACAGAAATTGCGGTTTTGCAATATAATTGATTTGAAAAGCTCCTAATCAATTATTTGAACTCCTAATATTTGAATAAAACATTTTTGCGGTCCTTTTTTAGAGGTTTCGGACGAGCAGGTCTAAATGGGCCTTTCAATGGACCCGTTGGAATTTTAATTGAGTAAAAAGTACATAAATTGAGGTTTTGCAATATAATTGTGTTGAAAAGCTCCTAATCTATTACATTAACTCCTAAAATTTGATTAAAACATGTTTTGTAGTCCTTTTTGTAGAGGTTTCGGACGAGCGGGTTGAAATGGGCCTTTCAATGGACTCGTTGGAATTTTAACTGAGTAAAAAGTACAGAAATTGAGGTTTTGCAATATAATTGTGTTGAAAAGCTCCTAATCAATTACATGAACTCCTAAAATTTGAATAAAACATTTTTGCGTTCCTTTTTGTAGAGGTTTCGGACGAGCGGGTCGAAATGGGCCTTTCAATGGACCCGTTGGAATTTTAACTGAGTAAAAAGTACAGAAATTGAGGTTTTGCAATATAATTGTGTTGAAAATCTCCTAATCAATTACATGAACTCCTAAAATTTGATTAAGACTTGTTTTGCAGTCCTTTTTGTAGAGGTTTCGGACGAGCGGGTCGAAATGGGCCTTTCAATGGACCCGTTGGAATTTTAACTGAGTAAAAAGTACAGAAATTGCGGTTTTGTAATATTATTATGTTTAAAAGCTTCTAATCAATTATTTGAACTCCTAATATTTGATTAAAACTTGTTTTGCAGTCCTTTTGGTAGTGGTTTTGGACGAGCGGGTCGAAATGGGCCTTTCAATGGACCCGTTGGAATTTTAACTGAGTAAAAAGTACAGAAATTGAGGTTTTGCAATATAATTGTGTTGAAAATCTCCTAATCAATTATTTGAACTCCTAATATTTGAATAAAACATTTTTGCGGCCCTTTTTGTAGAGGTTTCGGACGAGCACGTCTAAATGGGCCTTTCAATGGACCCGTTGGAATTTTAACTGAGTAAAAAGTACAGAAATTGAGGTTTTGCAATATAATTGTGTTGAAAAGCTCCTAATCTATTACATGAACTCCTAAAATTTGATTAAAACATGTTTTGTAGTCCTTTTTGTAGAGGTTTCGGACGAGCGGGTTGAAATGGGCCTTTCAATGGACTCGTTGGAATTTTAACTGAGTAAAAAGTACAGATATTGAGGTTTTGCAATATAATTGTTTTGAAAAGCTCCTAATCTATTACATGAACTCCTAAAATTTGATTAAAACATGTTTTGTAGTCCTTTTTGTATAGGTTTCGGACGAGCGGGTTGAAATGGGCCTTTCAATGGACCCGTTGGAATTTTAAATGAGTAAAAAGTACAGAAATTGAGGTTTTGCAATATAATTGTGTTGAAAAGCTCCTAATTAATTATTTGAACTCCTAATATTTGAATAAAACATTTTTGCGGTCCTTTTTGTACAGGTTTCGGATGAGCAGGTCTAAATGGACCTTTCAATGGACCCGTTGGAATTTTAACTGAGTAAAAAGTACATAAATTGAAGTTTTGCAATATAATTGTGTTGAAAAGCTCCTAATCAATTATTTGAACTCCTAATATTTGAATAAAACATTATTGCGGTCCTTTTTGTAGGGGTTTCGGACGAGCAGGTCTAAATGGGCCTTTCAATGGACTCGTTAGAATTTTAACTGAGTAAAAAGTACATAAATTGAGGTTTTGCAATATAATTGTGTTGAAAAGCTCCTAATCAGTTACATGAACTCCTAAAATTTGATTAAAACTTGTTTTGCAGTCCTTTTTGTAGAGATTTCGGACGAGCGGGGCGAAATGGGCCTTTCACTGGACCCGTTGGAATTTTAACTGAGTAAAAAGTACAAAAATTGCGGTTTTGCAATACAATTGTGTTGAAAAGCTCCTAATCAATTATTTGAACTCCTAATATATTGACTAAAACTTGTTTTGCGGTCCTTTTTGTAGAGGTTTCGGACGAGCAGGTCGAAATGGGCCTTTCAATGGACCCATTGGAATTTTAATTGAGTAAAAAGTACATAAATTGATGTTTTGCAATATAATTGTGTTGAGAAGCTCCTAATCAATTACATGAACTCCTAATATTTGAATAAAACATTTTTGCGTTCCTTTTTGTAGAGGTTTCGGACGAGCAGGTCTAAATGGGCCTTTCAATGGACCCGTTGGAATTTTAACTGAGTAAAAAGTACAGAAATTGTGGTTTTGCAATATAATTGTGTTGAAAAGCTCCTAATCATTTATTTGAACTCATAATATTTGATTAAAACTTGTTTTGTGGTCCTTTTTGTAGAGGTTTCGGACGAGCAGGTCTAAATGGGACTCTCAATGGACCCGTTGGAATTTTAACTGAGTAACAATTACAGAAATTACGGTTTTGTAATATAATTGTGTTGAAAAGCTCCTAATCTATTACATGAATTCCTAAAATTTGATTAAAACTTGTTTTGCGGTCCTTTTTGTAGAGGTTTCGGACGAGCAGGTCTAAATGGGCCTCTCAATGGACCCGTTGGAATTTTAACTGATTAAAAAGTACAGAAATTGCGGTTTTGCAATATAATTGATTTGAAAAGCTCCTAATCAATTATTTGAACTCCTAATATTTGAATAAAACATTTTTGCGGTCCTTTTTTAGAGGTTTCGGACGAGCAGGTCTAAATGGGCCTTTCAATGGACCCGTTGGAATTTTAATTGAGTAAAAAGTACATAAATTGAGGTTTTGTAATATAATTGTGTTGAAAAGCTCCTAATCTATTACATTAACTCCTAAAATTTGATTAAAACATGTTTTGTAGTCCTTTTTGTAGAGGTTTCGGACGAGCGGGTTGAAATGGGCCTTTCAATGGACTCGTTGGAATTTTAACTGAGTAAAAAGTACAGAAATTGAGGTTTTGCAATATAATTGTGTTGAAAAGCTCTTAATCAATTACATGAACTCCTAAAATTTGAATAAAACATTTTTGCGTTCCTTTTTGTAGAGGTTTCGGACGAGCGGGTCGAAATGGGCCTTTCAATGGACCCGTTGGAATTTTAACTGAGTAAAAAGTACAGAAATTGAGGTTTTGCAATATAATTGTGTTGAAAATCTCCTAATCAATTACATGAACTCCTAAAATTTGATTAAAACTTGTTTTGCAGTCCTTTTTGTAGAGGTTTCGGACGAGCGGGTCGAAATGGGCCTTTCAATGGACCCGTTGGAATTTTAACTGAGTAAAAAGTACAGAAATTGCGGTTTTGTAATATTATTATGTTTAAAAGCTTCTAATCAATTATTTGAACTCCTAATATTTGATTAAAACTTGTTTTGCAGTCCTTTTGGTAGTGGTTTTGGACGAGCGGGTCGAAATGGGCCTTTCAATGGACCCGTTGGAATTTTAACTGAGTAAAAAGTACATAAATTGAGGTTTTGCAATATAATTGTGTTGAAAATCTCCTAATCAATTATTTGAACTCCTAATATTTGAATAAAACATTTTTGCGGCCCTTTTTGTAGAGGATTCGGACGAGCAGGTCTAAATGGGCCTTTCAATGGACCCGTTGGAATTTTAACTGAGTAAAAAGTACAAAAATTGAGGTTTTGCAATATAATTGTGATGAAAAGCTCCTAATCAATTACATGAACTCCTAAAATTTGAATAAAACATTTTTGCGTTCCTTTTTGTAGAGGTTTCGGACGAGCGGGTCGAAATTGGCCTTTCAATGGACCCGTTGGAATTTTATCTGAGTAAAAAGTACAGAAATTGAGGTTTTGCAATATAACTGTGTTGAAAAGCTCCTAATCTATTATTTGAACTCCTAATATTTGAATAAAATATTTTTGCGGTCCTTTTTGTAGAGGTTTCGGACGAGTAGGTCTAAATGGGCCTCTCAATGGACCCGTTGGAATTTTAACTGATTAAAAAGTACAGAAATTGCGGTTTTGCAATATAATTGATTTAAAAAGCTCCTAATCAATTATTTGAACTCCTAATATTTGAATAAAACATTTTTGCGGTCCTTTTTGTAGAGGTTTCGGACGAGCCGGTCTAAATGGGCCTTTCAGTGGACCCGTTGGAATTTTAACTGAGTAAAAAGTACAGAAATTGAGGTTTTGCAATATAATTGTGTTGAAAAGCTCCTAATCAATTACATGAACTCCTAAAATTTGATTAAAACTTGTTTTGCCGTCCTTTTTGTAGAGGTTTCGGACGAGCGGGTCGAAATGGGCCTTTCAATGGACTCGTTGGAATTTTAACTGAGTAAAAAGTATAGAAATTGAGGTTTTGCAATATAATTGTGTTGAAAAGCTCCTAATCAATTACATGAACTCTTAAAATTTGAATAAAACATTTTTGCGTTCCTTTTTGTAGAGGTTTCGGACGAGCAGGTCTAAATGGGCCTTTCAATGGACCCGTTGGAATTTTAACTGAGTAAAAAGTACAGAAATTGTGGTTTTGCAATATAATTGTGTTGAAAAGCTCCTAATCATTTATTTGAACTCATAATATTTGATTAAAACTTGTTTTGTGGTCCTTTTTGTAGAGGTTTCGGACGAGCAGGTCTAAATGGGACTCTCAATGGACCCGTTGGAATTTTAACTGAGTAACAATTACAGAAATTGCGGTTTTGTAATATAATTGTGTTGAAAAGCTCCTAATCTATTACATGAATTCCTAAATTTTGATTAAAACTTGTTTTGCAGTCCTTTTTGTAGAGGTTTCGGACGAGCGGGTCGAAATGGGCCTTTCAATGGACCCGTTGGAATTTTAACCGAGTAAAAAGTACAGAAATTGAGGTTTTGCAATATAATTGTGTTGAAAAGCTCCTAATCAATTATTTGAACTCCTAATATTTGAATAAAACATTTTTACGGTCCTTTTTGTAGAGGTTTCGGACGATGAGGTCTAAATGGGCCTTTCAATGGACCTGTTGGAATTTTAACTTAGTAAAAAGTACAGAAATTTCGGTTTTGAAATATAATTGATTTGAACAGCTCCTAATCAATTATTTGAACTCCTAATATTTGAATAAAACATTTTTGCGGTCCTTTTTGTAGAGGTTTCAGACGAGCAAGTCTAAATCGGCCTTTCAATGGACCCGTTGGAATTTTAACTGAGTAAAAAGTACAGAAATTGAGGTTTTGCAATATAATTGATTTGAAATGCACCTAATCAATTATTTGAACTCCTAATATTTGAATAAAACATTTTTGCGGTCCTTTTTGTAGAGGTTTGGGACGACAGGTCTAAATGGGCCTTTCAATAGACCCGTTGGAATTTTAACTGGGTAAAATGTACAGAAATTGAGGTTTTGCAATATAATTATGTTGAAAAGCTCCTAATCAATTATTTGAACTCCTAATATTTGAATAAAACATTTTTGCGGTCCTTTTTGCAGAGGTTTCGGACGAGCAGGTCTAAATGGGCCTTTCAATGGACCCGTTGGAAAAATTTTTTTGAAGGAAAAGAGTGCCTAAGTTTTATTATGTCAAGATAAATTTGTTACAAGATGTTTCATACAATGAGGAATATCAGAAAGAAAAGAAATAGAAGACATAGAACAAAGAGAAAAGGTAGCCAAAGAATGGGCCACATGATTTGCCTCACGGCGTACAAAGTAAACAGATGCAGAATCAAAATCATGGAGAGACTCTCGAATCTGATGAAGAAGAGGCCCCGAGGTAGACAGATCCAGCCCAGGATTGTTAATCCTATTTGCAATAGAAGCACAATCGGTTTCAAGCAAGATACAAGACCATCCTTGAGAGCTGGCGAAGGTGATTCCTGCGCGAAGGCTTTCACCCTCACAAGCCATGGCATCCAGACAGCTTCCTAGAGGGAAGGCAAGGCCACCTACAACCGTACCTGTAGAGTCACGTGCAACCGCGCCAATAGCTGCCGCACGAGTCGAGGGGTTAAAAGCCCCATCTACATTTATTTTAATATGGTTAGGGGGAGGAGGATTCCAACATGGAGGAGATAGATGAGAGGGAGTTGGGTTAGAAGGTGAGGAAGCATTGCAGAAGTCATTATGTAGACTAATAGAGTTAACGGCTGTAAGTCATGATGGTTGCAGATGGTGATTATGAACCCAGTCATTACGTCTGTTCCAGACGTTCCAAATAGTAGTAAGGAAAAGGGAAAACTTATCAGAGGATAGTAGATGGGCGGCTTCCTCCAACCATTGTAATGGGGTAATAGCCGAACTCCTAGAAAGAGTTGTGGGAATACCAGAGAGCTGAAGGGCTTCAGAAGCCCCTGCACAATCACGAAGAGCATGGAGAACGGTCTCCGAGTGGCCTCCACAAATAGTACAAGGCCCCGAATTAGGTGAAAATACTTGCATTTTGGATCCGACCGGTAGAGCATCGGATGCCATACGCCAACCAAAAGTTTTAACTTTAGGCAAGGCCCTGACTTTAGATAGAAATTTCCAAAACCGTGTAGGTGGTATCTGTGGAAGCACAAGGCGCTGTAAGAAAAGATATCTAGAGCGAACCGAGTAAATACCCGAATCATTAGGAGACCAAATAATAGAGTCACGGTGATCATTTATGATTGGTATACTGAGGATGACAACAGCATCGGTTGAGTTAAAAAATGAAGGACCTTGACAGGGTCCCAAGCAGTTTGATTGTGAAGCATAAAGTCGCGACAACGAATATGGACTTCAACAGAGATTTCGTAATCCCTAGTGAGGGTAATAGGGGAAGGACCGCCCCAGATGTCTTTATGTACTCTTATATTACTGTTAATTCCTGGACGGTATAGGAAACCTGGGAGGAGGCGTTGTATAGCATTGTACATACCTTGCCAGGCGAAGGAGCCACGAATAGGTCTGGAGGCATCGAGGATGTTCCCAGAAGGGAAATATTTAGCACGATATATTTGGCCTAGTAATGAATCTGGTTCACAAATGAGTCTCCATATTTGTTTGCCCAAGAGAGCGACATTGAAGTCATGTAAGTCCTTAAACCCCATACCTCCAGTAGCCTTAGGTAAACAAACATGGTTCCGTGGTAGCATATGCCATCCTTTTTTATTGGATTTACCAGTCCACCAATATTGCCTGATAGTTGAAGTCATATCATCAATAATGTTTTATGGAAGAAGATAACAAGACATAACATATTGAGGTAGGGATTGGAGGACTGCTTTAATGAAGATCTCTCGACCACTGAAAGAAAGAAGATGTTTATCCCAGCTAGAAAGGCGGTCGTGAACTTTATCACGTACAAATCCTAGTGATTCAGTTTTGTTCTTTCCTATGAGAAGAGGAACACCTAGGTAAACATCGGGGTTGGACACCTCACGTACTTGCAGGAGACTATTTATTGCAGATCTTGTAGAGGATGGGGTACGAGGGTTATAAAAGATTGTTGATTTCTCAAAATGTACCGCTTAACCAGAAGCAGCAACATAAGTTTGCAGAGCTCTTTTAAGATGAGTAGCTTCAGTTATAGAGTTATTAATGAAAACCATACAGTCATCAGCAAAAAGAAGATGATTGACTTTGGGTCCATATTTGCAGGCACCAAGCCCCGGAAGAATGTTTGTTTGTTGAGCAGCAGATAGGTAGGCAGAGAGCCCTTGTGTGCAGAATAGAAAGAGGAAAGGGGAAAGAGGATCACCTTGGCGTAAACCACGTTGAGTTTGAAAAAAGGGGGAGAAAGTGTTATTAATTTTGACTGAAAAAGAAACTGTGGTTATACATCGCATTATGAGGGAAATCCAGTCAGATGTGAAACCCATGCGTTCCATAACATTTGCTAAGAAGGACCATTCAACTCGATCAAAAGCTTTTTCCATATCTAGTTTAAGAGCAGCTCCTTGAGATGATTTGGTTGCCCCTGAGTTGATATTGTGAATGATTTCATGAGCGACAAGAATGTTATCAGAGATGTTACGTCCCTGGACGAAGGCTACTTGATTAGTGCTAATACAAATGGGAATTGTTTGCTTCATTCTGTTGACAATAGTTTTAGCAACTATTTTGTAAAGAATAGTGCAAAGACTGATTGGTCTAAGTTGTTTCATGGTAGTTGGGTCATTGATTTTGGGAATTAGAACCAATATAGTTTTATTGACCAAAGACATATCAGTAGTGCCATTTAGTAAATTGAGGCATAGATTAATAACGTCTTCTCCAACAGTGTCCCAGTGCTGACGGAAAAACTACTTGGTAGTCCATCAATACCAGGAGCTTTCCTAGGATCAATGTCCCGGAAAGCGTGGAGTATTTCTTCCTTAGTGAAGGATCGTAGTAGGTTGTCATTCATAGACTGATTGATAGAAGGAGTAATTTTATCGAGTATATTATCGGAGATTTGGGGGTTGGAAGACGTAAAGAGATTTTGGAAATAGCTAGAAGCAATAGACATGAGGTCTGACTCAGCCGTACACCAGTTCGAGTTGGAGTCAAATAAGCCATTAATCGAGTTTTTTTTCTTCTATTGTTTAACGCCCGTGCATGGAAAAATCTCGTATTTTTATCTCCTTGAGAAAGCCAAAGCGTACGAGATCTTTGAGCCCAATAAGTTTCTTGTTCCATTAGTAGTTTGTTAAGTTCAATTCTATATTTTAAATAAATGCCTTCAGTTGTGGCAGTTAAGGGGCGACATAGGAATTTGTTTATTTTCTTGGTGAGGAAATTAATACGCCTGGAGGATTTAAGTCTCTGTTGATTCTGCCATTCCTCCAGGCTTGTACCAACAGCATTTATTTTATCAATAGCTGTTCCAGAGGTATTTGTCCAAGTGAGTTTAATAGTAGAGATATTGTCCTCATTATTAGCCCAACAGTTCTCAAAACGGAATGTACTGGGTGATCGATGAAGTGGGGTGACCGCAGGGGAGGTATCAAGAGACAGGAAGCAGTGGTCAGATTTGGCCACATATTCCGTTGTGATGCGAAATGAAGGAAAAAGATTCTGCCAAGCCAAGTTAGCAACGAACCGGTCTAGTCTTTCATGTATAGTTGGGGTTAGAGGCCCAACTTTTGTCCAAGTAAACCATCCCGATGTTGGCTTACAGTCAAAAAGATTGTTGCGTGAAAGACATTGACGAAAGTTAGTTATTTGTGATCTAGCCCTTCGACTTCCACCTTGCTTTTCGGAATCGGATAAGATTTCATTAAAATCCCCTCCTAAAAGCCAAGAAACATTATTATTATTTATATTTAAGGAGTCAATAATTTCCCAAGTTTTATATTTTTGGCTAGTTTCGGAATGGCCATGTATACCCGTGAAAAAAATGTTGCAATTATTTAATGTGATTTGAGTATGTATATAACGCTGAGAGTACGAAAGTAAAGTAATATTAATATTGTTGGTAGCAAAGAGAGCAATACCGAAAAACCCCTCCGTAGGGGGAATAGAAATAATGTTTATAAAACCTAAAGAAAGGAAAGGTTGGCTACAAGCCACATTATTAAGTTCTGTTTCGCATAAGGAAAATAACATCAGGGACGGATTGCCGGACATAGTCGCGAAGATGTTGAACCACCGGGGCTTGTCCTAAACCCTGGCAGTTCCAGCATAGGAGCCTCATTTTGCTCGGGAGGGCTGTGAATCAGCCGCCGCCGGAGAGTTTTTTGAGCTGCTCATCCCAGCTTTTGGGGTGGAACCGGATGGTTTGGATTTCTTTGGCGGGAGCGACACTTGAATGAGGGAGCGGCGTTTTGTGCCACGATTCGGTGGGGCTGGAGCAGGGGCCGGAGCTGCATCATTTGGGTAAGTTTTCAATAACCATTGGTTAAAATCATTGAAAATGGTATCGGTAGAAATAGGGGGCTTACGCAGTTCAGCTTCTATTTTCTTAATTTGCTGGGCAATTGGACTTGGAACACCATCATCCGTGGCATCCCATTCCTCATCGGAATCATCTTCAGGAATCGGGTAGATGGTGTTTAAGGGTTGGGACTCGAGAGGGGCTTTCTGCTTTGAATCAGTAGCAGATGGATCGTTGGCAGGGGGACATCACCCGTGGCAGTATCTGTATTGGGGGCATCCTCGGTGGGTTGCTCCGAGAAGGATGCAGCATCGCCCTCGTTAAGAGAGCCTGTAAAAGATTTGAGGCAGAACAGTTTAGTAAATGAAGATTTTTTGATAAGGAGGTTAATGATGATGGAAGAATAAAGAGATATACCCATAACATTCGGTTCATTGTGTGGAACATGATTAGTGTTGGCAGCAGCAACTGGAACGGGATTAGCTGTGAATAATAAGTACGAAAACGTAAGTAGTAAGAACAAAAGAGATAAAATAATTTTATATCGAAGCTGTGAAAGAGATGAAAAATTTGTAATAAAGTAAAGGAGGGTACCATTCGGTAAGGGATTGTTCTAGTTGAGTTCAGGTTCGACATAGCGAAGGTGCCCCCGGGTACCAACAGGGCGGCGTCTTGGGGGGAGGTAGCGGAGCCACTCCCCGTATTGTAGCTTGTTAAGATCAAGCGAAGATCGAATAGGGCAATTTTCAACTAAGTGGCTAATTAAACCACATTCTGAACATAAGGTGGGGAGGCGTTCATATTGAATTCGACACATGGTTTTGTTTGCTCCGGATCCAATGAATACAAATCGGGTGACTGGTTTTGTAATATTCAGAAAGATTTCAACCCGCAAGAAGTCCTTCATATTTCCTTCAGCTTCACGAGTGTCAGTTCGTATAACATTACCAACCATAGAACCCAAGGCATGTCCCACCAGGTGCGAACGATCAAAATCCTCAAAGAGTGAGGAAGGAAGAGAGAAGATGCGGATCCAGATTCTCATATCGTTGAAGGTATACTCTCCAATGGATTTGGCTGGGTCGTATTCTGTATTAGCTAGCCATTTATCCTTGTACAGCCAAGGACCACGGTTGAGTACTTCATAACAAGACTTGACATCCTTGAATTTAATTTTTAGAAAGTTGTCTTGGATGACAGAGATAGAAACAACATTGTTAGGCTTCCATATGCCTTCAAAAGCATTGATGACAGCGTAGATGTCAATAGGTTTGGATGAGATAAAACAGCCTAGAAGGAAGAGCTTGGGGTCCTCTTTGACAAAGTCCCAGCCGAAGTCCGGGGTATAAAAAAGCTCAGCTTCCTCATTGGTGAGGTCGATGGAGCTGAGTTGGGGAATAGAGGAGGATGCCATGGATGATTGATAAGGAGTAAGGGGAATAGCAAGATAGAGAAAGGTTTGTGGTAGAGTGTCAGAATGTTGATCGTATAAAAAGGGGTTGATTGTGTTGGTTAATCTTTGGTAAGTAGTCGAAAAAGGAAAGGGATAGCAAATTAGAGTCCATAAATTTTGGTGTAATATAAAGTTAATGAGGATAGATAGATAATTAAGGAAATAGTTTAGTTTTAAAGGTAGTAAAGAGGAGAAAAGAATTGAAAGATTTGATTGTGATAGGGTGAATTCTTTAAAGTATATGTGATTAAAATTCGGTAAAGTAATAATTATTTTTTGAAAAGTGGAAGGAAGGGAAGAAAGATAAGGAATTAGAATCCTTGAAATATGGAATAATTTAATGTTGTAAAAATTGTTTTGAAAATCAAGGAGATAATCTATATATAACGGTTAAAAGAGGAAACATAGTAAAATAATTTGGCTGTGAAGAGGAAAGTTCCATAATTAGATTAGGAGTGAAATTCGGTAAAGTAGTAAGGAGAGGATAGTAACGAATAAATATATTAAATAACAAAGGGGAAATAAAGAGTTGACCCTTAAAAAAGGTAACAGGTATGAGGAGTTTTATATTAGACAATAGTGAAAAAGGAATTTCAGTAATTCTCCCATAAATCTTGTAAAGAATAATTACAGTAATGAATGCGATAATGAAAGAGCTGTTAAAAGAATTTGAAAAACTAAACGTTGATATTAATAGATGTAATTTATTTTCCATCATAAAGATGGTAGTGATGAAATCCCATAGATGGGCTGGAATTAGGACGCCTAATGAGGCGTTGGAAAAGAATTTATATAAGGAGGAAAGATGAGAAAGTATATCTAAGGCATGGTTAAAATAAAAATAATAAGTAGCATGCAATAAATATAAACAACATAAATGGAAAATAAGCAGATAAAGACATGCAAAAAAGAAAACAAGGAAAAAGCAGGAAATAAATAAAATTACAGACCCAGGGGTAGAGAGAAGCGGGGTTAAGAAATAAATTACATACCAAAAGAGCAAAAAAGGGGGATAAAGGAGGCTTAATAAAAAAAATTACAAATACCATTAAATTTAGAATAGAAAATAAGATACCAGCAGATGGTCCCAGCACGCCAAGCCATAGTGATATAGAGGGAGTATTTATTTAACCAACCTGAAATAAAACTGTAATAGAAGGGGTGAAGATTAATAGTTTGTGATGACCAGGGAAGAAGGAACAAGAGACAGTCAGAGAAATTAATCAAGAGTAAAATCAGAGACATACACCAAACAGTGTAATTCAGATTGACTAGTAAAGAATATCAAATATAGGAAAATTGTCCGAATAATAGTTGTACCACAATTAGTTTATACCTTAACAAAAACAAGATGAGTGAAAAGTACCTGGTAACGATGAAAATGTACAAGAATTGATGGGACAAAGATGTAGCAAAAAGGAAGCAATGGTAATGTGAAATTAAAAGGAAGAACCGTATCAAAACATAAAAATTGCAAACCATATCCAAATAACATAAATAAGCCATACCCAGAATATCAGATAAGGATGAGATTATATTTTTGTATAAAAATAAGGTTGATGTAAATGTTAGAACGTGAAAACGTCCAGAGTAAGAAGGAAAAGCCCTAAGAAGTGTTGAACTAGTATGCAATTTGATATATAGGTGGGAGCTAATATGTATGGAATGATATTCTATAAAAGTAATGATAGGCAGAAGATTGACTGGAATATTGTAAGAACTAAAATTAAAGCATAAGATTGAATTGGTAAGATTGTAACTTATAGATAGAGTTTGATATATGTTAGTGATATAAAGACTCTTAGAAATTAAATTTCCCACTGAGTGGTTTGATAAGGGTTTCCCTGAAAGGGCTCGAGTTAAAGTTAAGAGAATCAGTAGAAGCAGACCAAACTATGATAAGAAAAGAAAGAAGCTTTTGGAAAAAGATGAACGACCATGGCAAGAGAAGCAGCAGAACCATATATGAAGTCCATAATAAAATAGAGGCATTCCAGTAAAAGGCAAAGTAAAATAGCACAGATAAAGAAATTAAGATTTCCATGTCTAAATGATGATGAAAACAAAAAAAAGAGAAAGAAATGTGATTACCAGACGACCACAAGGATAGTGAAACAAAGATATGCAAATTGTGGATGATATGAAAAGAATGAAAACAGAAAAAAATTAAAAATTCCATGTCAAAATGATGATGAAAACAGAAAAGGGAAAAGGAGATGTGATTACCATACGACCACAAGGATAGTAAAACATATACATGCAATTGATGGGTGACAACAATGCAAGAGTAGATAATAGATCCCAGATAAATAGAAGAGAAAGGGAGCTGCAACAGTACCTGGTTAACAGTCAGGGACATTTCCGGGTACATGTGATTCTGAGAAAAAGGAAAAATAGAGTAAGTGATTAAAAGATGCAATATGAAAATAAGAAGAAAAGGAAAAGAAAAAATAAACAGAGGAGAAAAGATGAACAGAGAAAGGTTAAAGATTTGTAATAAGAAAATAGGTGCAGATTCAGGAAGATGGATCGTCTTTCCGAGTAGAGATAAGAGAGATCGTTCATCGAACGATAGGAAACCCATAACCTGCAGAAGAAGATCATCGATTAGGATGAAAAGCCAGAAAAACAAAGAGGGAAGAAACCCTAGAAAAAATATAATATTGGGAAAAAATGGAACAGAACAAGAACTGAAAAAAGAAAATTGAGAAACAGAAATTAAAGAAAAGTCCTGAGCACTTATCCTAAACAAAGGACGGTGATCTGACAGACTTATAAAACAAGAAGATGATTGTCCGTCAATGACTGGAAATCCCAGTATCTGCAACATGAAAACAATGGTTAGACGATAAGGCCTAAAAATCAAGGGGATGAAAAACCCTAGAAAGAAACGAGGAAAAGGGGGAAAAGACAAATCAGCAATAAATCGGAAAAATAAAAAAAGACAAAAATAGAAAAGGGAGAAAGGAGATATAAAACCGATCGGTTGAAAATTTTACAACCGCCGTGGGGCGCCGCCGGAAGAAAAACCCTCCAGAAGAGCAGAGGAAATCGATACATAAAATAAGAAAAAAAGAAGCCAAAGATTAGATAAGGGAAAGGTTATGAGGAAAATAATGAAGAAAAATGCATAACAAAAATAAATCCAACAAAACTTACCTTCGAACCCTACCAGATTTCGGAGAAAGCATGAAGATAAAACCCAAAAAATGGAGATGAAGGGAATGAAAATAAAAACCTTTAACTCTTTAACCGATGGAACAGATCTGGTGGGGGGATGGAGGCGATGAAAAGGCCAGATCTCACAAAGATAGGAAATAAAAATATTAAAAAACAAGAAAAACGGATGAGAAAAAAGTATTGTATAAAACAAAAAAGATTGAAAATAGGGGCGGGGTGGAATGACCCTTGGCATTCCCTTACCGATTTCCAAGGAAATCTTGAATTTTCTGTTGTCTTGATGATCTGTTGGCAAGTCCGGCGGGAGAAAGAAAGATGTCGTTAGGGGGAAGGGGAGTGGAAGAGAAAAAGAGGGAAAATGACCGAAAAAAGAGGAAGCAGAACGAAACCCAAGCCAACACTCAACAAAGACCCCGGAGAAATTGAGAGAGAATTGAGAGCCATCCCACACCCGTTACCCGTTACCCGTTGGAATTTTAACTAAGTAAAAAGTATAAAAATTGAGGTTTTTCAATATATTTGTGTTGAAAAGCTCCTAATCAATCCTTTGAACTCCTAAATTTTTTATTAAAACTTGTTTTACGGTCCTTTTGGTCGAGGTTTTGGACGAGCAGGTCGAAATGGGCCTTTCAATGGACCCGTTAGAATTTTAACTGAGGAAAAAGTACAGAAATTGAGGTTTTGCAATATAATTGTGTTGAGAAGCTCCAAATCAATTACATAAACTCCTAAAATTTGGTTAAAACTTTTTTTGTTGTCCATTTTGAATCGGTTTCAGACGAGCAAGTCTAAATGGGCCTTCCAATGGACCTGTTAGAATTTTAACAAAGTAAAAAGTACAGAAATTGAGGTTTTGCAATATAATTGTGTTGAAAAGCTCATAATCAATTATTTGAACTCCTAAAATTTGATTAAAACTTGTTTTGCGGTCCTTTTTGTAGAGGTTTCGAACGAGGTGGTCTAAATGGGCCTTTCAATGGACCCGTTGGAATTTTAACTGAGTAAAAAGTACAGAAATTGAGGTTTTGCAATATAATTGTGTTGAAAAGCTCCTAATCAATTACACGAACTCCTAAAATTTGATTAAAACTTGTTTTGCGGTCCTTTTTGTAGAGGTTTCGGACGATGTGATCTAAATGGGCCTTTTGGTGGACCCGTTGGAATTTTAACTGAGTAAAAAGTACATAAAATGAGGTTTTGCAATATAATTGTGTTGAAAAGCTCCTAATCAGTTATTTGATTAAAACGTGTTTTGCGGTCCTTTTTGTAGAGGTTTCGGACGAGCAGGTCTAAATGGGCCTTTCAATGGGCCCGTTGGAATTTTAACTGAGTAAAAAGTATAAAATTGAGGTTTTTCAATATAATTGTGTTGAAAAGTTCCTAATCAATTATTTGAACTCCTAAAATTTGATTAAAACTATTTTGCGGTCCTTTTTGTTGAGGTTTTGGACGAGCAGGTTTAAATGGGCCTTTCAATGAACCCGTTAGAATTTTAACTGAGTAAAAAGTACAGAAATTGAGGTTTTGCACTATAATTGTGTTGAAAAGCTCCTAGTCAATTACATAAACTCCTAAAATTTGATTAGAACGTTTTTTTGCAGTCCTTTTTGTAGAGGTTTCGGACGAGCGGGTCGAAATGGGCCTTTCAATGGACCCGTTGAAATTTTAATTGAGTAAAAAGTACAGAGATTGAGGTTTTGTAATATAATTGCGTTGAAAAGCTCCTAATCAGTATTTGAACTCCTAATATTTGAATAAAACATTTTTGCGGTCCTTTTTGTAGAGGTTTCAGACAAGCATGTCTAAATGGGCCTTTCAATGGGCCCGTTGGAATTTTAACTGAGTAAAAAGTATAAAAGTGAGGTTTTGCAATGCAATTGTGTTGAAAGGCTTCTAATAAATTATTTGAACTCCTAATATTTGAATAAAACATTTTTGCGGTCCTTTTTGTAGAGGTATCGGACGAGCAGGTCTAAATGGGCCTTTCAATGGGCCCGTTGGAATTCTAACTGAGTAAAAAGTATAAAAATTGAGGTTTTTCAATATATTTGTGTTGAAAAGCTCCTAATCAATTATTTGAACTCCTAAAATTCGATTAAAACTTGTTTTGCGGTCCTTTTTGTCGAGGTTTTGGACGAGCGGGTCTAAATGGGCCTTTCAATGGACCCGTTAGAATTTTAACTGAGTAAAAAGTACAGAAATTGCGGTTTTGCAATATAATTGTGTTGAAAAGCTCGTAATCAATTATTTGAACTCCTAAAATTTGATTAAAACGTGTTTTGCGGTCCTTTTTGTAGAGGTTTCGGACGAGGTGGTCTAAATGGGCATTTCAATGTACCCGTTGGAATTTTAACTGAGTAAAAAGTACAGAAATTGAGGTTTTGCAATATAATTGTGTTGAAAAGCTCCTAATCAGTTATTTGAATTCCTAATATTTGAATAAAACATTTTTGCGGTCCTGTTTGTAGAGGTTTCAGACGAGCAAGTCTAAATGGGCCTTTCAATGGACCCGTTGGAATTTTAACTGATTGAAAAGTACAGAAATTGCGGTTTTGCAATATAATTGTGTTGAAAAGCTCGTAATCAATTATTTGAACTCCTAAAATTTGATTAAAACTTGTTTTGCGGTCCTTTTTGTAGAGGTTTCGGACGAGCGGGTCGAAATGGTCCTTTCAATGGACCCGTTGAAATTTTAATTGAGTAAAAAGTACAGAAATTGAGGTTTTGTAATATAATTGCGTTGAAAAGCTCCTAATCAGTATTTGAACTCCTAATATTTGAATAAAACATTTTTGCGGTCCTTTTTGTAGAGGTTTCAGACGAGCAGGTCTAAATGGGCCTTTCAATGGGCTCGTTGGAATTTTAACTGAGTAAAAAGTATAAAAGTGAGGTTTTGCAATGCAATTGTGTTGAAAGGCTTCTAATCAATTATTTGAACTCCTAATATTTGAATAAAACATTTTTGCGGTCCTTTTTGTAGAGGTTTCGGACGAGCATGTCTAAATGGGCCTTTCAATGGGCCCGTTGGAATTTTAACTGAGTAAAAAGTATAAAATTGAGGTTTTGCAATATAATTGTGTTGAGAAGCTCCTAATCAATTACATAAACTCCTAAAATTTGGTTAAAACTTTTTTTGTTGTCCATTTTGTATCGGTTTCGGACGAGCAGGTATAAATGAGACTTACAATGGACCCGTTGGAATTTTAACTGAGTAAAAAGTACAGAAATTGAGGTTTTGCAGTATAATTGTGTTGAAAAGCTCGTAATCAATTATTTGAACTCCTAAAATTTGATTAAAACTTGTTTTGCGGTCCTTTTTGTAGAGGTTACGGACGAGGTGGTCTAAATGGGCATTTCAATGTACCCGTTGGAATTTTAACTGAGTAAAAAGTACAGAAATTGAGGTTTTGCAATATAATTGTGTTGAAAAGCTACTAATCAGTTATTTGAATTCCTAATATTTGAATAAAACATTTTTACGGTCCTGTTTGTAGAGGTTTCAGACGAGCAAGTCTAAATGGGCCTTTCAATGGACCCGTTGGAATTTTAACTGAGTGAAAAGTACAGAAATTGAGGTTTTGCAATATAATTGTGTTGAAAAGCTCCTAATCAATTACACGAACTCCTAAAATTTGATTAAAACTTGTTTTGCGGTCCTTTTTGTAGAGGTTTCGGACGAGGTGGTCTAAATGGGCCTTTCAATGGACCCGTTGGAATTTTAACTGAGTAAAAAGTACAGAAATTGAGGTTTTGCAATATAATTGTGTTGAAATCTCCTAATCAGTTATTTGAACTGTAACCCCCTTAGCCTGGCCTAGACGGTTGACCCGAACTACGAAGATTACACGGGGAAAATCAAAGTCAACCCGAAAGTCAACCTTGATTAACGACCCTTTTTTTCTTTTTAATCTTATCTAGATGTACATTAACCTTAAGCGTACCCTCGAGAAAAAAATACTTGAAAAGCACAGCGATCGGAAAGCAATAAGGGACCCAATTGCACAACATATAAAGTTAGAGACCAAATTGTAAATTCTAGAAAGATGAAGGACTTAACTGATTTTAAGGTTACCAATATCAAATTAATCATATTACATGCTTCCCTGACGAATTTCACCTTAAACGGATATCTCAAACTCAAGCAATTGCATATTACAGCGAACGGGGGTTGACCGTTCCGAAACGCGGGTTCGTTTCGAGACCTGTATCGAAATAGGGCTTGGCAGTGGCAAAAGCGTTTCGGAACGGCCCTATCCGTTTCGATACACGAAGGCCATTACAGGCCCCCGTTTCAAAACGCTAGTGCCCGTTCCGATACGGACTGGCAGAAAGTGCAGAATTTGCTGGTTTAACATACAATTAACCACTCAAACACATCCTAATGACTTCCTAATCATGCCAACTAGTCATCACACATATAAGGCACATGTTTGAACATCAAAACACATTCATGGCATTAATTAGGAAAATTCACAAGTCTATAGGCATGCTTCCTAATATCCAAAGCAAACAACCATCAAAACATCAAAGCAAGCACCAAAATGGCCATTTACAAATCCAAATCATTTAAGGCATCATGCCACAACTAGGGAGTCCAAAACATCTCCCAAAATCACATCCTAGGTTCCCATTGCCAAATATCGAAAACTAATAATGTTGTGAAAAAGTCACCATACATGAGCTTAGCTTTCCCTTGGATTCTTAGCCTCCTTGCTGCCCTCAAACACCTCAATTATCTGCATTATTGGTTCAAGAGAGAGAGCGTAAGCACAAATGCTTAGTGAGGCATGCTCTAAAGAAACAACACAATAATGCATTTTATAAAACACTTTCCACAAGCCTTTTAACACTTAAACGTCATTATTCATGCAACAATGCATACACTTCAAGCATCTCATGCTTCATTTACATCAACATGTCATATTGGCTTTCAAATGATAATCCATAACCATTTACAACACAAAACACAATCAGATACGCGGATTACAAGCGTTGTCCCATACGCTTCATACACACTACCAAACACACAAGGTGGAGTTTATCGGTACAATCACAACCCCTCAACACCCGTGATGGAGTTTAACGGTACAATCACAACCCATCCACATCACTCATCGGTAGTTGTATAACATCACTAACGAGAACACGAGACACTCAACACAAGATCCACACATGGACTTTTAACCACCATTGTGATCTTAACCATCTCGTTAGTGTACTTGGATGGAGTTTACGGTACAATTACAACCCCTCAACATCCAATGCGACTTAATTCACGGTGCACCCAATCCTATAGCCGGCTAACTATATCCGATTCAAGTACTTTAAAACCAACACATCACTTGCCAATATACATCAATTATCATCAATAATCCACTGTTTTAAAGCATCTAAAACAAAGCCATTTACAACATGCATCACTATGCATCAATCCACATTTTTAATAAATCAAACCAAGGATCTCTTACCTTGAGCATCCTTCAACAAATGGCTTACATAACCAGCATTAACCATGCTAAACATGCTTTCAAAAACAGAATTTAAACATGCAATTATCAACAAATGCATCAAACCAATCAATGGCTCATCTAAGAGAGTTTTTCCGAAAACTTACTCTTGAGCTTAGTTAAGTTGATTAGACTTAAACTAAGCTCCCAAACCTTCAAACATTCGATACAAAGCTGGAAATCCAACTCCACTCACCAATTCCGTTTCGCAAGCTTGCCGAAACGTCGTTCAAGCCTCCGGATCAACACCACAAGTATCCGAAGATGTCTCCCCTGTTTTAAACACATCAAAGCAGAGGATTAATGCATCATCATGCATTAAAATCTTCAGCCATTACACCTAAACTCGCTGCTCTCACCAAAACTAACATTTCAGCTACCAAACACAATCGAAATCACTTCCAAACTCTTCCACAACATTACCCAGCCAAGATCCATCACTTCTAAACATTCTTAAACATCAATTAACATCCAAAAAGAACCTAAACTCGTCCTTATACCTCCAGCTACAACAAAACACCAAGATCACCCCAAAAACCACCATTTTCACAAGTAAAAACTTAGGAAAATCAACCTATTCGGGATTGCATTGATTAAACCTCAATTACACATCATTAAACATCCAAAATACATTAAAAAGCCATCTCAAAACAGAGCCCAAACAATCACCACGAATTCCTTCAAGATTTATTCCAATTCTTGAGTTTTAAGCCAAAATCAAGATCACAACATTAAAACCTTTTATAAAACTTAATTTAAAGATTGAAAACTTGGGAATTTCAGTAAAGAACTGAGTATTTAGAGGAGCATAACATCCTTACCTCTAAATGTAGATTTCTCCTTGATTAGAGCCAAAATCCTTGAAAATTCAATAAGCAAATCAAGAGGTTTTGATGTAGAAAGGATTAGGAATCAATTGATGATTGAAACCTCATCATTTAGTGTGAAAATCAGTAGAAATTTTGTTGTGGAAATGTGTTTGGCTGAGGGAATTTTGAGAGAAAATGAGATGAGAAAGTTTTAACAAAAGTTAGTTATGAAATCTCAAAACTGGTTATTCTCCTTTTCATTAAATTAATTAAACATTAATTAAGTCATTAAAATCTAAGAAAAATCTGGAGAAATCCTTCCTTGGGTAAATTAGCTCCTTCAAGATTCAAAGTTTCAATCCTTACAAAACAGTCACCACTAAACTTTTCAAAAATTACATTTTAGTCACAATTTCGAAATGTTGCACATCCAAACCTTATTTTGTAAAATTGATTTCACCACTCTCTTATATATATTAAAAGAGGATTTTTACATATTTTTCCATATTTTTAATGCAACCTGAACTAGGCTTTCCCTAAAACCACCTTTTATATTTGAACCGAAAATCAGACCGGTCCAGTTCAGACCCTAAACTTCCAAGCCCAAAATTGGGGTGTTAAGCATAATTTCAACCCGAAGGAAGTCCTTCATATTCCCCTCAACTTCCCGGGTATCCGTACGGAGGACATTGCCAACCATTGATCCTAGGGCATGTCCCACCAGATGGGATCGGTCAACATCAGCATAGAGTGAATCAGGGAGGGAGAAAATTCGGATCCAAATTTTCATGGTATTGAAGTTGTAGTCGTTTAAGGATTTGGCTGGATCATATTCAGTGACTGCTAACCATTCATCCTTGTACAGCCAAGGACCGCGATTAATGATCTCATAGCAATTCTTAATTTCCTTGAACTTGATTTTGAGGAAATTATCTTGTATCACTGATATGGATACTACCTCATTAGGTTTCCAGATACCTTCGAATGCGTTGATAACAGCATATATGTCTAACACCTTAGACGATATGAAGCAACCGATTACAATAAGCTTGGGATCTTCCTTGATAATATCCCACCCAAAATCAGGTGTGTAGAGCAGTTCCGCTTCTTCGTTGGTGAGGTTGATAGAGTTGAGTTGGGGAATGGAAGAGGATGAAGCCATTGAGAAGGTTGGTAGCTTTGAGGTAGTAGAATGATAGAAATATTGTTGTGGATTGGTGTGATTGTGGTGTACGTATATAAAGAGAATAATAGAGAGAGTTGGGATATGGAAAGTAGATGGAGGCGAATTTGGAGAAATAATTAGCGATTGGAAAAGATATGCTCTATTAGTGTCATAAAGTAAATAAAGAGAACTTTCCTTAAATGATCTAGAAAACTGAGTAAAAGAAGAAATTCCAGTATAGTTATTTGGAGATAGTATTTTGCATGCCGATTTTAATGAAATGTACTTTAAATACCTATATAAGTTTAATATAAAGTTAAAAGGTGAGATTAAAAGGATTTTATGGAAGTAATGGCTGAGTATATGGGATAAATAAGGAAAGACTGGGCCGGTTTTGGTGTTAAAAGGGAATATTTTAATATACGAATATTTAAGACGAAGAATAATTTTAGGTGGTGCATTTATTGCAAAATAAGATTTGGAAAGACCGGGGATTAATACCATTAAAGGTATTGATGTGGCAAAATAAATGGCAAATTTTAGTAAATGTAATTTTTGAAATAAGGTTGAATGTATTAAATAGGATAAAAACGGAGGGATATAAATACTATTCGCTGTATTTAAAACCATTTTTATGGGAAATTTATGTAGATTTAGGTGAATGTAAAAAAGGAAGGTGGGAGTTTTGCGTATAAATGTCGGGAATTGGTTTTTATTTTTTGTAATAAAGGAGAGTAAAACTAGTATTTTGAAAATAATAGTATATGGATTATTAAATAGGAAAGTAATAATTAGATAATAATTTAAAAAAGTATGAGTATTTGAGTACATTAGAAGATAAATAATTGTTTTTGGAAGAAACGGAGGAATATGATTAGAGTTTAAATTTGGCCATAATTTTGTAAAAATAGAAGTAGAGCTTAGTGAAAAATAGGGGATATTATTCAAATTAGTAATGGAAGAGGTCCAAATTAGAAGGGTTTGATGAAGATCCCAAACGTGGGCTAGTAAGATATCACCTAGAAAGGCGTAGTAGCATATGATAATACAGTGACATTCATCAAAGAAGGAGTAGACAGCATGCATGGCAGTTCTAAGGTAAAAATTAAAGCAGATAACAACATAGCAAGAATAAAAGAAAGACAGGAAAAAAAGAAAGCTATAAAAAATTACAAACCCTGGGAAAGGAGGAAGCGGGGAGAAGAAAATTATTACAGACCAAAAGAGCAAAGAAATATAGGGGGGATGCAATAATAAGTAATTATAATTAAATAAAGACTTAGCCAAGATGGAGAATAGATGTCATAGCTTCCTTGGATACTTTGACTTGTGATTTGTGTCAGTGTTACCATAGTTGTGGCATTTTGGGAATAACCAAAGAGAGAGCCTAGGAAAGTACAGATGCAATGAGTTAAAAAGCAGCTAATGAATTTATAAGAAGTACAAAGGGAAACAGAGGACAACAATACAATTTTAAAGGTTAGTATAATCAAATGATAATAAGCCATAAAATAGGACACGGATGAAATGGTTACAATTGATGGGTAAACAGTAATAAAATGATAGTATTTGGAGAGAATGCAGAAGATTTTGTGCATCGAGTCATTACATAGATTAGTCTCAGAATTAAGAGTGGCATAATTATAAGCATAAGTTGGTCGACAGTAAAGCATGTATTTTATATTAGTGTCTGTTTTCAGTATAATGTCCAAATAGATAGCATTATTTTTATGAAAATTATATATGATACTATTAAAGAATGACTTGGGTGCAAGAATCAGTATAGTAGAATACAACTTAGAATTAGTGTAGAACAAATCCAAGCAAAGAGGATATTGAGCACGATTGTAGTATATAATAAAAGAGAATCCCAATATGTGGGCTGGTGTAAGATTCCCTTGAAGGGCTTGATATATATACGAAGCAATAACAAGTTCCAGTGGTTTAACAGAGACATTATCAGATTGGTATAGAGATAAATAAGAAATAAACATTGCCATAAAATGAATGAAATCAAAGAGATAATCAGGGAAAGGAAGATCACAGTGGTGTTTCAGATGCATAAAAGATGTATCTATTATATAATATATGTTTACAAGGTACAATAACAGATGATGAATGATGGTAGGATAACATTTTGTTTTAAAATATGAAAAAAAATCATAACAATTAAGGAGGTTATAGAGACAATAGCAGTAAGTAAAGATGAAAATTGAAACAAGCAAGTTAAAGATTAAAGCCAAGCACCAAGTTAAAACAGGGGTGTAAATACGCAGAGTTATCATAAGGAGGAGAGAATTATCTAAAGAACTAATCAACACAGAGTACAATAATGAAAAAATGTATAACACAGAAAGAAAAAATAAAGGGGGAAAAGAGGGCTATGTAGGGGATAGAACCTCCGGAGGATAGTTCTTCGAACCCTAAGCCAGATGGTAGTAAAACCATGATGATTGGGTCTGAGAGAAGCACTGACCTGGAGAAGAAAACCATGAGATAGAGAAATTAAGCAAAGAAAAATAAGAAAAGATAGGAAAAAATTAGAGAGAAAGGATGGAAACCCTATCTGGTAAAGCGAAATAGAGAATACATGAAAACCCATAAAGAAATATGTTGCCGAGAACCAAAACCTTCTCCAAACCCTAACAAGGATGGGAGTGATATTATCCTCTGGAGCAGATCTGAAAAAGGGGCAGAATATCGTGAGTTGGGGAGAAATCAGAAAAATGAAAAGGAAATAAAATAGTAAAATGGATTTAAAGAAAAGCATCGATCTCCATGGGTAGTGAGATAAATCTCAAAACTGGAGAAATGATGCGGTAAAAAAATGGACAAAGAGCCCTAGTCGATTCAACTGTCTAGTGCGAAACGATAGGGGTTCAAAAACCCTAAATGGTTGAGGGGGTAGAACGCCCGCTGCAAACAACGTCGGGAGATTCTAACCCACTCCATAATCGATCTGAAAAATAAAACGATGAAAAAGAGAAAATTAGATAGATTCAAGGAAAACATGCAAGGAAAATAAAAAATAAAAATAATGATTTGGGTGAGAAAATGGTTGGGGGAAGGACTGAAATCAGCCCAAAACCCGGTTAATAGAAAACCCTTGGATTGCCCAGATCTTGAAATCACAACCAAGGGATGAATGGATCTGTAGAAAAAATAGAAGAAGATTAAAAAAGACAAAGATAAAGAAGGAGAAAATATGGATCTGGGATTAAAAAAATTGGAACTTATCTGGTGCGCCCAATCCTCCAGATCCGATAGACGCCGGAGATCCGAGAAACGCCAGAGAGGTATGAAAAACGAAACAAAAATAGATGGAAAGACAAATCCAGTAACATCGGATGAAAAGACGATAGAAATAAAATATAGAGAACACAATATAAGAGATTTAGCCTGGAAAAACAGTATATTGCATGAAACAATATACTGCTTGAGAAAACAAAACAGGAGAAGAAGAGTGATTAGAAAACAGAGAGAAAAATGAAATAAAAAATGAGTAATACATACCGTTTCTGATAAATGATGGGATAGTGGGATGACTCTCTGTCTTCTCGTCCCGAGTTTCAAGGGATAAAACATTGAATTGATCTCAAATGGCTTGCAAACACGGGAGAGAGAAGGAAGCGCCATGTGGGGGAAGGGGATTGGTGGAAAAGAAAATGAAATTTCCACCGGAAAAAAAGAGAAAAAAGAAAGAACAAGCCAAAAACCAAACGAGACCCCCGGAAAAATTGAGAGCCATCCCCGTTGGAATTTTAACTGAGTAAAAAGTACAGAAATTGAGGTTTTGCAATATAATTGTGTTGAAAAGCTCCTAATCAATTACATGAACTCCTAAAATTTGATTAAAACTTGTTTTGCAGTCCTTTTTGTAGAGGTTTCGGACGAGCAGGTCGAAATGAGCCTTTCAATGGACCCGTTGGAATTTTAAATGAGTAAAAAGTACAGAAATTGAGGTTTTGCAATATAATTGTGTTGAAAAGCTCCTAATGAATTACATGCACTCCTAAAATTTGATTAAAACTTGTTTTGCGGTCCTTTTTGTAGAGGTTTCGGACGAGCAGGTCTAAAAGGGCCTTTCAATGGACCTGTTGGAATTTTAACTGAGTAAAAAGTACAAAAATTGAGGTTTTGCAATATAATTGTGTTGAAAAGATCCTAATCAATTACATGAACTCCTATAATTTGATTAAAACTTGTTTTGCAGTCCTTTTTGTAGAGGTTTCGGACGAGCGGGTCGAAATGGGCCTTTCAATGGAACTGTTGGAATTTTAACTGAGTAAAAAGTACAGAAATTGCGGTTTTGCAATATAATTGTGTTGAAAAACTCCTAATCAATTATTTGAACTCCTAATATTTGATTAAAACTTGTTTTGCGGTCCTTTTTGTAGAGGTTTCGGACGAGCTGGTCTAAATGGGCCTTTCAATGGACCCGTTGGAATTTTAACTGAGTAAAAAGTACATAAATTGAGGTTTTGCAATATAATTTTGTTGAAAAGCTCCAAATCTATTACATGAACTCCTAAAATTTGATTAAAACATGTTTTGTAGTCCTTTTTGTAGAGGTTTCGGACGAGCGGGTCGAAATGGGCCTTTCAATGGACCCGTTGGAATTTTAACTGAGTAAAAAGTACAGAAATTGCGGTTTTGTAATATTATTATGTTTAAAAGCTTCTAATCAATTATTTGAACTCCTAATATTTGATTAAAACTTGTTTTGCAGTCCTTTTGGTAGTGGTTTTGGACGAGCGGGTCGAAATGGGCCTTTCAATGGACCCGTTGGAATTTTAACTGAGTCAAAAGTACAGAAATTGCGGTTTTGTAATATATATGTGTTTAAAAGCTGCTAATCAATTATTTGAACTCCTAATATTTGATTAAAACTTGTTTTGCAGTCCTTTTGGTAGTGGTTTTGGACGAGCGGGTCGAAATGGGCCTTTCAATGGACCCGTTGGAATTTTAACTGAGTAAAAAGTACAGAAATTGAGGTTTTGCAATATAATTGTGTTGAAAATCTCCTAATCAATTATTTGAACTCCTAATATTTGAATAAAACATTTTTGCGGCCCTTTTTGTAGAGGTTTCGGACGAGCAGGTCTAAATGGGTCTTTCAATGGACCCGTTGGAATTTTAATTGAGTAAAAAGTACAAAAATTGAGGTTTTGCAATATAATTGTGATGAAAAGCTCCTAATCAATTACATGAACTCTTAAAATTTGAATAAAACATTTTTGCGTTCCTTTTTGTAGAGGTTTCGGACGAGCGGGTCGAAATGGGCCTTTCAATGGACCCGTTGGAATTTTATCTGAGTAAAAAGTACAGAAATTGAGGTTTTGCAAAATAACTGTGTTGAAAAGCTCCTAATCTATTATTTGAACTCCTAATATTTGAATAAAACATTTTTGCGGTCCTTTTTGTAGAGGTTTCGGACGAGCAGGTCTAAATGTGCCTCTCAATGGACCCGTTGGAATTTTAACTGATTAAAAAGTACAGAAATTGCGGTTTTGCAATATTATTAATTTGAAAAGCTCCTAATCAATTATTTAAACTCCTAATATTTGAATAAAACATTTTTGCGGTCCTTTTTGTAGAGGTTTCGGACGAGCAGGTCTAAATGGGCCATTCAATGGACCCGTTGGAATTTTAACAGAGTAAAAAGTACATAAATTGAGGTTTTGCAATATAATTGTGTTGAAAAGCTCCTAATCTATTACATTAACTCCTAAAATTTGATTAAAACATGTTTTGTAGTCCTTTTTGTAGAGGTTTCGGACGAGCGGGTTGAAATGGGCCTTTCAATGGACTCGTTGGAATTTTAACTGAGTAAAAAATACAGAAATTGAGGTTTTGCAATATAATTGTGTTGAAAAGCTCCTAATCAATTACATGAACTCCTAAAATTTGAATAAAACATTTTTGCGTTCCGTTTTGTAGAGGTTTCAGACGAGCGGGTCGAAATGGGCCTTTCAATGGACCCGTTGGAATTTTAACTGAGTAAAAAGTACAGAAATTGAGGTTTTGCAATATAATTGTGTTGAAAAGATCCTAATCAATTACATGAACTCCTAAAATTTGATTAAAACTTGTTTTGCAGTCCTTTTTGTAGAGGTTTCGGACGAGCGGGTCGAAATGGGCCTTTCAATGGACCCGTTGGAATTTTAACTGAGTAAAAAGTACAGAAATTGTGGTTTTGTAATATTATTATGTTTAAAAGCTTCTAATCAATTATTTGAACTCCTAATATTTGATTAAAACTTGTTTTGCAGTCCTTTTGGTAGTGGTTTTGGACGAGCGGGTCGAAATGGGCCTTTCAATGGACCCGTTGGAATTTTAACTGAGTAAAAAGTACAGAAATTGAGGTTTTGCAATATAATTGTGTTGAAAATCTCCTAATCAATTATTTGAACTCCTAATATTTGAATAAAACATTTTTGCGGCCCTTTTTGTAGAGGATTCGGACGAGCAGGTCTAAATGGGCCTTTCAATGGACCCGTTGGAATTTTAACTGAGTAAAAAGTACAAAAATTGAGGATTTGCAATATAATTGTGATGAAAAGCTCCTAATCAATTACATGAACTCTTAAAATTTGAATAAAACATTTTTGCGTTCCTTTTTGTAGAGGTTTCGGACGAGCGGGTCGAAATGGGCCTTTCAATGGACCCGTTGGAATTTTATCTGAGTAAAAAGTACAGAAATTGAGGTTTTGCAATATAACTGTGTTGAAAAGCTCCTAATCTATTATTTGAACTCCTAATATTTGAATAAAACATTTTTGCGGTCCTTTTTGTAGAGGTTTCGGACGAGCAGGTCTAAATGGGCCTCTCAATGGACCCGTTGGAATTTTAACTGATTAAAAAGTACAGAAATTGCGGTTTTGCAATATAATTGATTTGAAAAGCTCCTAATCAATTATTTGAACTCCTAATATTTGAATAAAACATTTTTGCGGTCCTTTTTGTAGAGGTTTCGGACGAGCAGGTCTAAATGGGCCTTTCAATGGACCCGTTGGAATTTTAACTGAATAAAAAGTACATAAATTGAGGTTTTGCAATATAATTGTGTTGAAAAGCTCCTAAACTATTACATTAACTCCTAAAATTTGATTAAAACATGTTTTGTAGTCCTTTTTGTAGAGGTTTCGGACGAGCGGGTTGAAATGGGCCTTTCAATGGACTCGTTGGAATTTTAACTGAGTAAAAAGTACAGAAATTGAGGTTTTGCAATATAATTGTGTTGAAAAGCTCCTAATCAATTACATGAACTCCTAAAATTTGAATAAAACATTTTTGCGTTCCTTTTTGTAGAGGTTTCGGACGAGCGGGTCGAAATGGGCCTTTCAATGGACCCGTTGGAATTTTAACTGAGTAAAAAGTACAGAAATTGAGGTTTTGCAATATAATTGTGTTGAAAAGCTCCTAATCAATTACATGAACTCCTAAAATTTGATTAAAACTTGTTTTGCAGTCCTTTTTGTAGAGGTTTCGGACGAGCGGGTCGAAATGGGCCTTTCAATGGACCCGTTGGAATTTTAACTGAGTAAAAAGTACAGAAATTGAGGTTTTGTAATATTATTATGTTTAAAAGCTTCTAATCAATTATTTGAACTCCTAATATTTTATTAAAACTTGTTTTGCAGTCCTTTTGGTAGTGGTTTTGGACGAGCGGGTCGAAATGGGCCTTTCAATGGACCCGTTGGAATTTTAACTGAGTAAAAAGTACAGAAATTGAGGTTTTGCAATATAATTGTGTTGAAAATCTCCTAATCAATTATTTGAACTCCTAATATTTGAATAAAACATTTTTGCGGCCCTTTTTGTAGAGGATTCGGACGAGCAGGTCTAAATGGGCCTTTCAATGGACCTGTTGGAATTTTAACTAAGTAAAAAGTACAAAAATTGAGGTTTTGCAATATAATTGTGATGAAAAGCTCCTAATCAATTACATGAACTCCTAAAATTTGAATAAAACATTTTTGCGTTCCTTTTTGTAGAGGTTTCGGACGAGCGGGTCGAAATGGGCCTTTCAATGGACCCGTTGGAATTTTATCTGAGTAAAAAGTACAGAAATTGAGGTTTTGCAATATAACTGTGTTGAAAAGCTCCTAATCTATTATTTGAACTCCTAATATTTGAATAAAACATTTTTACGGTCCTTTTTGTAGAGGTTTCGGACGAGCAGGTCTAAATGGGCCTCTCAATGGACCCGTTGGAATTTTAACTGATTAAAAAGTACAGAAATTGCGGTTTTGCAATATAATTGATTTGAAAAGCTCCTAATCAATTATTTGAACTCCTAATATTTGAATAAAACATTTTTGCGGTCCTTTTTGTAGAGGTTTCGGACGAGCAGGTCTAAATGGGCCTTTCAATGGACCCGTTGGAATTTTAACTGAGTAAAAAGTACATAAATTGAGGTTTTGCAATATAATTTTGTTGAAAAGCTCCAAATCTATTACATGAACTCCTAAAATTTGATTAAAACATGTTTTGTAGTCCTTTTTGTAGAGGTTTCGGACGAGCGGGTTGAAATGTGCCTTTCAATGGACTCGTTGGAATTTTAACTGAGTAAAAAGTACAGAAATTGAGGTTTTGCAATATAATTGTGTTGAAAAGCTCCTAATCAATTACATGAACTCTTAAAATTTGAATAAAACATTTTTGCGTTCCTTTTTGTAGAGGTTTCGGACAAGCGGGTCGAAATGGGCCTTTCAAAGGACCCGTTGGAATTTTAACTGAGTAAAAAGTACAGAAATTGAGGTTTTGCAATATAATTGTGTTGAAAAGCTCCTAATCAATTACATGAACTCCTAAAATTTGATTAAAACTTGTTTTGGAGTCCCTTTTGTAGAGGTTTCGGACGAGCGGGTCGAAATGGGCCTTTCAATGGACCCGTTGGAATTTTAACTGAGTAAAGAGTACAGAAATTGCGGTTTTGTAATATTATTATGTTTAAAAGCTTCTAATCAATTATTTGAACTCCTAATATTTGATTAAAACTTGTTTTGCAGTCCTTTTGGTAGTGGTTTTGGATGAGCGGGTCGAAATGGGCCTTTCAATGGACCCGTGGGTATTTTTATCTGAGTAAAAAGTACAGAAATTGAGGTTTTGCAATATAATTGTGTTGAAAATCTCCTAATCAATTATTTGAACTCCTAATATTTGAATAAAACATTTTTGCGGCCCTTTTTGTAGAGGTTTCGGACGAGCAGGTCTAAATGGGTCTTTCAATGGACCCGTTGGAATTTTAATTGAGTAAAAAGTACAAAAATTGAGGTTTTGCAATATAATTGTGATGAAAAGCTCCTAATCAATTACATGAACTCTTAAAATTTGAATAAAACATTTTTGCGTTCCTTTTTGTAGAGGTTTCGGACGAGCGGGTCGAAATGGGCCTTTCAATGGACCCGTTGGAATTTTATCTGAGTAAAAAGTACAGAAATTGAGGTTTTGCAAAATAACTGTGTTGAAAAGCTCCTAATCTATTATTTGAACTCCTAATATTTGAATAAAACATTTTTGCGGTCCTTTTTGTAGAGGTTTCGGACGAGCAGGTCTAAATGGGCCTCTCAATGGACCCGTTGGAATTTTAACTGATTAAAAAGTACAGAAATTGCGGTTTTGCAATATTATTGATTTGAAAAGCTTCTAATCAATTATTTGAACTCCTAATATTTGAATAAAACATTTTTGCGGTCCTTTTTGTAGAGGTTTCGGACGAGCAGGTCTAAATGGGCCTTTCAATGGACCCGTTGGAATTTTAACTGAGTAAAAAGTACATAAATTGAGGTTTTGCAATATAATTGTGTTGAAAAGCTCCTAATCTATTACATTAACTCCTAAAATTTGATTAAAACATGTTTTGTAGTCCTTTTTGTAGAGGTTTCGGACGAGCGGGTTGAAATGGGCCTTTCAATGGACTCGTTGGAATTTTAACTGAGTAAAAAGTACAGAAATTGAGGTTTTGCAATATAATTGTGTTGAAAAGCTCCTAATCAATTACATGAACTCCTAAAATTTGATTAAAACTTGTTTTGCAGTCCTTTTTGTAGAGGTTTCGGACGATCGGGTCGAAATGGGCCTTTCAATGGACCCGTTGGAATTTTAACTGAGTAAAAAGTACAGAAATTGCGGTTTTGTAATATTATTATGTTTAAAAGCTTCTAATCAATTATTTGAACTCCTAATATTTGATTAAAACTTGTTTTGCAGTCCTTTTGGTAGTGGTTTTGGACGAGCGGGTCGAAATGGGCCTTTCAATGGACCCGTTGGAATTTTAACTGAGTAAAAAGTACAGAAATTGAGGTTTTGCAATATAATTGTGTTGAAAATCTCCTAATCAATTATTTGAACTCCTAATATTTGAATAAAACATTTTTTCGGCCCTTTTTGTAGAGGATTCGGACGAGCAGGTCTAAATGGGCCTTTCAATGGACCCGTTGGAATTTTAACTGAGTAAAAAGTACAAAAATTGAGGATTTGCAATATAATTGTGATGAAAAGCTCCTAATCAATTACATGAACTCTTAAAATTTGAATAAAACATTTTTGCGTTCCTTTTTGTAGAGGTTTCGGACGAGCGGGTCGAAATGGGCCTTTCAATGGACCCGTTGGAATTTTATCTGAGTAAAAAGTACATAAATTGAGGTTTTGCAATATAACTGTGTTGAAAAGCTCCTAATCTATTATTTGAACTCCTAATATTTGAATAAAACATTTTTGATGTCCTTTTTGTAGAGGTTTCGGACGAGCAGGTCTAAATGGGCCTCTCAATGGACCCGTTGGAATTTTAACTGATTAAAAAGTACAGAAATTGCGGTTTTGCAATATAATTGATTTGAAAAGCTCCTAATCAATTATTTGAACTCCTAATATTTGAATAAAACATTTTTGCGGTCCTTTTTGTAGAGGTTTCGGACGAGCGGGTCTAAATGGGCCTTTCAATGGACCCGTTGGAATTTTAACTGAGTAAAAAGTACATAAATTGAGGTTTTGCAATATAATTGTGTTGAAAAGCTCCTAATCTATTACATTAACTCCTAAAATTTGATTAAAACATGTTTTGTAGTCCTTTTTGTAGAGGTTTCGGACGAGCGGGTTGAAATGGGCCTTTCAATGGACTCGTTGGAATTTTAACTGAGTAAAAAGTACAGAAATTGAGGTTTTGCAATATAATTGTGTTGAAAAGCTCCTAATCAATTACATGAACTCCTAAAATTTGAATAAAACATTTTTGCGTTCCTTTTTGTAGAGGTTTCGGACGAGCGGGTCGAAATGGGCCTTTCAATGGACCCGTTGGAATTTTAACTGAGTAAAAAGTACAGAAATTGAGGTTTTGCAATATAATTGTGTTGAAAAGCTCCTAATCAATTACATGAAATCCTAAAATTTGATTAAAACTTGTTTTGCAGTCCTTTTTGTAGAGGTTTCGGACGAGCGGGTCGAAATGGGCCTTTCAATGGACCCGTTGGAATTTTAACTGAGTAAAAAGTACAGAAATTGCGGTTTTGTAATATTATTATGTTTAAAAGCTTCTAAACAATTATTTGAACTCCTAATATTTGATTAAAACTTGTTTTGCAGTCCTTTTGGTAGTGGTCTTGGACGAGCGGGTCGAAATGGGCCTTTCAATGGACCCGTTGGAATTTTAACTGAGTAAAAAGTACAGAAATTGAGGTTTTGCAATATAATTGTGTTGAAAATCTCCTAATCAATTATTTGAACTCCTAATATTTGAATAAAACATTTTTGCGGCCCTTTTTGTAGAAGATTCGGACGAGCAGGTCTAAATGGGCCTTTCAATGGACCCGTTGGAATTTTAACTGAGTAAAAAGTACAAAAATTGAGGATTTGCAATATAATTGTGATGAAAAGCTCCTAATCAATTACATGAACTCTTAAAATTTGAATAAAACATTTTTGCGTTCCTTTTTGTAGAGGTTTCGGACGAGCGGGTCGAAATGGGCCTTTCAATGGACCCGTTGGAATTTTATCTGAGTAAAAAGTACTGAAATTGAGGTTTTGCAATATAATTGTGTTGAAAAGCTCCTAATCAATTACATGAACTCCTAAAATTTGAATAAAACATTTTTGCGTTCCTTTTTGTAGAGGTTTCGGACGAGCGGGTCGAAATGGGCCTTTCAATGGACCCGTTGGAATTTTAACTGAGTAAAAAGTACAGAAATTGAGGTTTTGCAATATAATTGTGTTGAAAAGCTCCTAATCAATTACATGAAATCCTAAAATTTGATTAAAACTTGTTTTGCAGTCCTTTTTGTAGAGGTTTCGGACGAGCGGGTCGAAATGGGCCTTTCAATGGACCCGTTGGAATTTTAACTGAGTAAAAAGTACAGAAATTGCGGTTTTGTAATATTATTATGTTTAAAAGCTTCTAAACAATTATTTGAACTCCTAATATTTGATTAAAACTTGTTTTGCAGTCCTTTTGGTAGTGGTCTTGGACGAGCGGGTCGAAATGGGCCTTTCAATGGACCCGTTGGAATTTTAACTGAGTAAAAAGTACAGAAATTGAGGTTTTGCAATATAATTGTGTTGAAAATCTCCTAATCAATTATTTGAACTCCTAATATTTGAATAAAACATTTTTGCGGCCCTTTTTGTAGAGGATTCGGACGAGCAGGTCTAAATGGGCCTTTCAATGGACCCGTTGGAATTTTAACTGAGTAAAAAGTACAAAAATTGAGGATTTGCAATATAATTGTGATGAAAAGCTCCTAATCAATTACATGAACTCTTAAAATTTGAATAAAACATTTTTGCGTTCCTTTTTGTAGAGGTTTCGGACGAGCGGGTCGAAATGGGCCTTTCAATGGACCCGTTGGAATTTTATCTGAGTAAAAAGTACTGAAATTGAGGTTTTGCAATATAACTGTGTTGAAAAGCTCCTAATCTATTATTTGAACTCCTAATATTTGAATAAAACATTTTTTATGTCCTTTTTGTAGAGGTTTCGGACGAGCAGGTCTAAATGGGCCTCTCAATGGACCCGTTGGAATTTTAACTGATTAAAAAGTACAGAAATTGCGGTTTTGCAATATAATTGATTTGAAAAGCTCCTAATCAATTATTTGAACTCCTAATTTTTGAATAAAACATTTTTGCGGTCCTTTTTGTAGAGGTTTCGGACGAGCGGGTCTAAATGGGCCTTTCAATGGACCCGTTGGAATTTTAACTGAGTAAAAAGTACATAAATTGAGGTTTTGCAATATAATTGTGTTGAAAAGCTCCTAATCTATTACATTAACTCCTAAAATTTGATTAAAACATGTTTTGTAGTCCTTTTTGTAGAGGTTTCGGACGAGCGGGTTGAAATGGGCCTTTCAATGGACTCGTTGGAATTTTAACTGAGTAAAAAGTACAAAAATTGAGGTTTTGCAATATAATTGTGTTGAAAAGCTCCTAATCAATTACATGAACTCGTAAAATTTGAATAAAACATTTTTGCGTTCCTTTTTGTAGAGGTTTCGGACGAGCGGGTCGAAATGGGCCTTTCAATGGACCCGTTGGAATTTTAACTGAGTAAAAAGTACAGAAATTGAGGTTTTGCAATATAATTGTGTTGAAAAGCTCCTAATCAATTACATGAACTCCTAAAATTTGATTAAAACTTGTTTTGCAGTCCTTTTTGTAGAGGTTTCGGACGAGCGGGTCGAAATGGGCCTTTCAATGGACCCGTTGGAATTTTAACTGAGTAAAAAGTACAGAAATTGCGGTTTTGTAATATTATTATGTGTAAAAGCTTCTAATCAATCATTTGAACTCCTAATATTTGATTAAAACTTGTTTTGCAGTCCTTTTGGTAGTGGTTTTGGACGAGCGGGTCGAAATGGGCCTTTCAATGGACCCGTTGGAATTTTAACTGAGTAAAAAGTACAGAAATTGAGGTTTTGCAATATAATTGTGTTGAAAATCTCCTAATCAATTATTTGAACTCCTAATATTTGAATAAAACATTTTTGCGGCCCTTTTTGTAGAGGATTCGGACGAGCAGGTCTAAATGGGCCTTTCAATGGACCCGTTGGAATTTTAACTGAGTAAAAAGTACAAAAATTGAGGATTTGCAATATAATTGTGATGAAAAGCTCCTAACCAATTACATGAACTCTTAAAATTTGAATAAAACATTTTTGCGTTCCTTTTTGTAGAGGTTTCGGACGAGCGGGTCGAAATGGGCCTTTCAATGGACCCGTTGGAATTTTATCTGAGTAAAAAGTACAGAAATTGAGGTTTTGCAATATAACTGTGTTGAAAAGCTCCTAATCTATTATTTGAACTCCTAATATTTGAAAAAAACATTTTTGCGGTCCTTTTTGTAGAGGTTTCGGACGAGCAGGTCTAAATGGGCCTCTCAATGGACCCGTTGGAATTTTAACTGATTAAAAAGTACAGAAATTGCGGTTTTGCAATGTAATTGATTTGAAAATCTCCTAATCAATTATTTGAACTCCTAATATTTGAATAAAACATTTTTGCGGTCCTTTTTGTAGAGGTTTCGGACGAGCAGGTCTAAATGGGCCTTTCAATGGACCCGTTGGAATTTTAACTGAGTAAAAAGTACATAAATTGAGGTTTTGCAATATAATTGTGTTGAAAAGCTCCTAATCTATTACATTAACTCCTAAAATTTGATTAAAACATGTTTTGTAGTCCTTTTTGTAGAGGTTTCGGACGAGCGGGTTGAAATGGGCCTTTCAATGGACTCGTTGGAATTTTAACTGAGTAAAAAGTACAGAAATTGAGGTTTTGCAATATAATTGTGTTGAAAAGCTCCTAATCAATTACATGAACTCCTAAAATTTGAATAAAACATTTTTGCGTTCCTTTTTGTAGAGGTTTCGAACGAGCGGGTCGAAATGGGCCTTTCAATGGACCCGTTGGAATTTTAACTGAGTAAAAAGTACAGAAATTGAGGTTTTGCAATATAATTGTGTTGAAAAGCTCCTAATCAATTACATGAACTCCTAAAATTTGATTAAAACTTGTTTTGCAGTCCTTTTTGTAGAGGTTTCGGACGAGCGGGTCGAAATGGGCCTTTCAATGGACCCGTTGGAATTTTAACTGAGTAAAAAGTACAGAAATTGCGGTTTTGTAATATTATTATGTTTAAAAGCTTCTAATCAATTATTTGAACTCGTAATATTTGATTAAAACTTGTTTTGCAGTCCTTTTGGTAGTGGTTTTGGACGAGCGGGTCGAAATGGGCCTTTCAATGGACCCGTTGGAATTTTAACTGAGTAAAAAGTACAGAAATTGAGGTTTTGCAATATAATTGTGTTGAAAATCTCCTAATCAATTATTTGAACTCCTAATATTTGAATAAAACATTTTTGCGGCCCTTTTTGTAGAGGATTCGGACGAGCAGGTCTAAATGGGCCTTTCAATGGACCCGTTGGAATTTTAACTGAGTAAAAAGTACAAAAATTGAGGATTTGCAATATAATTGTGATGAAAAGCTCCTAATCAATTACATGAACTCTTAAAATTTGAATAAAACATTTTTGCGTTCCTTTTTGTAGAGGTTTCGGACGAGCGGGTCGAAATGGGCGTTTCAATGGACCCGTTGGAATTTTATCTGAGTAAAAAGTACAGAAATTGAGGTTTTGCAATATAACTGTGTTGAAAAGCTCCTAATCTATTATTTGAACTCCTAATATTTGAATAAAACATTTTGCGGTCCTTTTTGTAGAGGTTTCGGACGAGCAGGTCTAAATGGGCCTCTCAATGGACCCGTTGGAATTTTAACTGATTAAAAAGTACAGAAATTGCGGTTTTGCAATATTATTGATTTGAAAAGCTCCTAATCAATTATTTGAACTCCTAATATTTGAATAAAACATTTTTGCGGTCCTTTTTGTAGAGGTTTCAGACGAGCAGGTCTAAATGGGCCTTTCAATGGACCCGTTGGAATTTTAACTGAGTAAAAAGTACATAAATTGAGGTTTTTCAATATAATTGTGTTGAAAAGCTCCTAATCTATTACATTAACTCCTAAAATTTGATTAAAACATGCTTTGTAGTCCTTTTTGTAGAGGTTTCGGACGAGCGGGTTGAAATGGGCCTTTCAATGGACTCGTTGGAATTTTAACTGAGTAAAAAGTACAGAAATTGAGGTTTTGCAATATAATTGTGTTGAAAAGCTCCTAATCAATTACATGAACTCCTAAAATTTGAATAAAACATTTTTGCGTTCCTTTTTGTAGAGGTTTCGGACGAGCGGGTCGAAATGGGCCTTTCAATGGACCCGTTGGAATTTTAACTGAGTAAAAAGTACAGAAATTGAGGTTTTGCAATATAATTGTGTTGAAAAGCTCCTAATAAATTACATGAACTCCTAAAATTTGATTAAAACTTGTTTTGCAGTCCTTTTTGTAGAGGTTTCGGACGAGCGGGTCGAAATGGGCCTTTCAATGGACCCGTTGGAATTTTAACTGAGTAAAAAGTACAGAAATTGTGGTTTTGTAATATTATTATGTTTAAAAGCTTCTAATCAATTATTTGAACTCCTAATATTTGATTAAAACTTGTTTTGCAGTCCTTTTGGTAGTGGTTTTGGACGAGCGGGTCGAAATGGGCCTTTCAATGGACCCGTTGGAATTTTAACTGAGTAAAAAGTACAGAAATTGAGGTTTTGCAATATAATTGTGTTGAAAATCTCCTAATCAATTATTTGAACTCCTAATATTTGAATAAAACATTTTTGCGGCCCTTTTTGTAGAGGATTCGGACGAGCAGGTCTAAATGGGCCTTTCAATGGACCCGTTGGAATTTTAACTGAGTAAAAAGTACAAAAATTTAGGTTTTGCAATATAATTGTGATGAAAAGCTCCTAATCAATTACATGAACTCCTAAAATTTGAATAAAACATTTTTGCGTTCCTTTTTGTAGAGGTTCGGACGAGCGGGTCGAAATGGGCCTTTCAATGGACCCGTTGGAATTTTATCTGAGTAAAAAGTACAGAAATTGAGGTTTTGCAATATAACTGTGTTGAAAAGCTCCTAATCTATTATTTGAACTCCTAATATTTGAATAAAACATTTTTACGGTCCTTTTTGTAGAGGTTTCGGACGAGCAGGTCTAAATGGGCCTCTCAATGGACCCGTTGGAATTTTAACTGATTAAAAAGTACAGAAATTGCGGTTTTGCAATATAATTGATTTGAAAAGCTTCTAATCAATTATTTGAACTCCTAATATTTGAATAAAACATTTTTGCGGTCCTTTTTGTAGAAGTTTCGGACGAGCAGGTCTAAATGGGCCTTTCAATGGACCCGTTGGAATTTTAACTGAGTAAAAAGTACAGATATTGAGGTTTTGCAATATAATTGTGTTGAAAAGCTCCTAATCTATTACATGAACTCCTAAAATTTGATTAAAACATGTTTTGTAGTCCTTTTTGTAGAGGTTTCGGACGAGCGGGTTGAAATGGGCCTTTCAATGGACTCGTTGGAATTTTAAAAGAGTAAAAAGTACAGAAATTGAGGTTTTACAATATAATTGTGTTGAAAAGCTCCTAATCAATTACATGAACTCTTAAAATTTGAATAAAACATTTTTGCGTTCCTTTTTGTAGAGGTTTCGGACGAGCGGGTCGAAATGGGCCTTTCAATGGACCCGTTGGAATTTTAACTGAGTAAAAAGTACAGAAATTGAGGTTTTGCAATATAATTGTGTTGAAAAGCTCCTAATCAATGACATGAACTCCTAAAATTTGATTAAAACTTGTTTTGCCGTCCTTTTTGTAGACGTTTCGGACGAGCGGGTCGAAATGGGCCTTTCAATGGACCCGTTGGAATTTTAACTGAGTAAAGACTACAGAAATTGCGGTTTTGTAATATTATTATGTTTAAAAGCTTCTAATCAATTATTTGAACTCCTAATATTTGATTAAAACTTGTTTTGCAGTCCTTTTGGTAGTGGTTTTGGACGAGCGGGTCGAAATGGGCCTTTCAATGGACCCGTTGGAATTTTAACTGAGTAAAAAGTATAGAAATTGAGGTTTTGCAATTTAATTGTGTTGAAAATCTCCTAATCAATTATTTGAACTCCTAATATTTGAATAAAACATTTTTGCGGCCCTTTTTGTAGAGGATTCGGACGAGCAGGTCTAAATGGGCCTTTCAATGGACCCGTTGGAATTTTAACTGAGTAAAAAGTACAAAAATTGAGGTTTTGCAATATAATTGTGATGAAAAGCTCCTAATCAATTACATGAACTCCTAAAATTTGAATAAAACATTTTTGCGTTCCTTTTTGTAGAGGTTTCGGACGAGCGGGTCGAAATGGGCCTTTCAATGGACCCGTTGGAATTTTATCTGAGTAAAAAGTACAGAAATTGAGGTTTTGCAATATAACTGTGTTGAAAAGCTCCTAATCTATTATTTGAACTCCTAATATTTGAATAAAACATTTTTGCGGTCCTTTTTGTAGAGGTTTCGGACGAGCAGGTCTAAATGGGCCTCTCAATGGACCCGTTGGAATTTTAACTAATTAAAAAGTACAGAAATTGCGGTTTTGCAATATAATTGATTTGAAAAGCTCCTAATCAATTATTTGAACTCCTAATATTTGAATAAAACATTTTTGCGGTCCTTTTTGTAGAGGTTTCGGACGAGCAGGTCTAAATGGGCCTTTCAATGGACCCGTTGGAATTTTAACTGAGTAAAAAGTACATAAATTGAGGTTTTGCAATATAATTTTGTTGAAAAGCTCCTAATCTATTACATGAACTCCGAAAATTTGATTAAAACATGTTTTGTAGTCCTTTTTGTAGAGGTTTCGGACGAGCGGGTTGAAATGGGCCTTTCAATGGACTCGTTGGAATTTTATCCGAGTAAAAAGTACAGAAATTGAGGTTTTGCAATATAATTGTGTTGAAAAGCTCCTAATCAATTACATGAACTCTTAAAATTTGAATAAAACATTTTTGCGTTCCTTTTTGTAGAGGTTTCGGACGAGCGGGTCGAAATGGGCCTTTCAAAGGACCCGTTGGAATTTTAACTGAGTAAAAAGTACAGAAATTGAGGTTTTGCAATATAATTGTGTTGAAAAGCTCCTAATCAATTACATGAACTCCTAAAATTTGATTAAAACTTGTTTTGCAGTCCCTTTTGTAGAGGTTTCGGACGAGCGGGTCGAAATGGGCCTTTCAATGGACCCGTTGGAATTTTAACTGAGTAAAGAGTACAGAAATTGCGGTTTTGTAATATTATTATGTTTAAAAGCTTCTAATCAATTATTTGAACTCCTAATATTTGATTAAAACTTGTTTTGCAGTCCTTTTGGTAGTGGTTTTGGACGAGCGGGTCGAAATGGGCCTTTCAATGGACCCGTTGGAATTTTAACTGAGTAAAAAGTACAGAAATTGAGGTTTTGCAATATAATTGTGTTGAAAATCTCCTAATCAATTATTTGAACTCCTAATATTTGAATAAAACATTTTTGCGGTCCTTTTTGTAGAGGTTTCGTACGAGCGGGTTGAAATAGGCCTTTCAATGGGCTCGTTGGAATTTTAACTAAGTAAAAAGTATAAAATCGAGGTTTTTCAATATAATTGTGTTGAAAATCTCCTAATCAATTACATGAACTCCTAAAATATGATTAAAACTTGTTTTGCAGTCCTTTTTATAGAGGTTTCAGACTAGCAGGACTAAATGGGCCTTTCAATGGACCCGTTGGAATTTTATCTGAGTAAAAAGTACAGAAATTGAGGTTTTGCAAAATAACTGTGTTGAAAAGCTCCTAATCTATTATTTGAACTCCTAATATTTGAATAAAACATTTTTGCGGTCCTTTTTGTAGAGGTTTCGGACGAGCAGGTCTAAATGGGCCTCTCAATGGACCCGTTGGAATTTTAACTGATTAAAAAGTACAGAAATTGCGGTTTTGCAATATAATTGATTTGAAAAGCTCCTAATCAATTATTTGAACTCCTAATATTTGAATAAAACATTTTTGCGGTCCTTTTTGTAGAGGTTTCGGACGAGCAGGTCTAAATGGGCCTTTCAATGGCCCTGTTGGAATTTTAACTGAGTAAAAAGTACATAAATTGAGGTTTTGCAATATAATAGTGTTGAAAAGCTCCTAATCTATTACATTAACTCCTAAAATTTGATTAAAACATGTTTTGTAGTCCTTTTTGTAGAGGTTTCGGACGAGCGGGTTGAAATGGGCCTTTCAATGGACTCGTTGGAATTTTAACTGAGTAAAAAGTACAGAAATTGAGGTTTTGCAATATAATTGTGTTGAAAAGCTCCTAATCAATTATTTGAACTCCTAAAATTTGAATAAAACTTGTTTTACAGTCCTTTTTGTAGAGGTTTCGGACGAGCAGGTCTAAATGGGCCTTTCAATGGACCCGTTGGAAAATTTTTTTTGAAGGAAAAGAGTGCCTAAGTTTTATTATGTCAAGATAAATTTGTTACAAGATGTTTCATACAATGAGGAATATCAGAAAGAAAAGAAATAGAAGACATAGAACAAAGAGAAAAGGTAGCCAAAGAATGGGCCACATGATTTGCCTCACGGCGTACAAAGTAAACAGATGCAGAATCAAAATCATGGAGAGACTCTCGAATCTGATGAAGAAGAGGCCCCGAGGTAGACAGATCCAGCCCAGGATTGTTAATCCTATTTGCAATAGAAGCACAATCGGTTTCAAGCAAGATACGAGACCATCCTTGAGAGCTGGCGAAGGTGATTCCTGCGCGAAGGCTTTCACCCTCACAAGCCATGGCATCCAGACAGCTTCCTAGAGGGAAGGCAAGGCCACCTACAACCGTACCTGTAGAGTCACGTGCAACCGCGCCAATAGCTGCCGCACGAGTCGAGGGGTTAAAAGCCCCATCTACATTTATTTTAATATGGTTAGGGGGAGGAGGATTCCAACATGGGGGAGATAGATGAGAGGGAGTTGGGTTAGAAGGTGAGGAAGCATTGCAGAAGTCATTATGTAGACTAATAGAGTTAACGGCTGTAAGCCATGATGGTTGCAGATGGTGATTATGAACCCAGTCATTACGTCTGTTCCAGACGTTCCAAATAGTAGTAAGGAAAAGGGAAAACTTATCAGAGGATAGTAGATGGGCGGCTTCCTCCAACCATTGTAATGGGGTAATAGCCGAACTCCTAGAAACAGTTGTGGGAATACTAGAGAGCTGAAGGGCTTCAGAAGCCCCTGCATAATCACGAAGAGCATGGAGAACGGTCTCCGAGTGGCCTCCACAAATAGTACAAGGCCCCGAATTAGGTGAAAATACTTGCATTTTGGATCCGACCGGTAGAGCATCGGATGCCATACGCCAACCAAAAGTTTTAACTTTAGGCAAGGCCCTGACTTTAGATAGAAATTTCCAAAACCGTGTAGGTGGTATCTGTGGAAGCACAAGGCGCTGTAAGAAAAGATATCTAGAGCGAACCGAGTAAATACCCGAATCATTAGGAGACCAAATAATAGAGTCACGGTGATCATTTATGATTGGTATACTGAGGATGACAACAGCATCGGTTGAGTTAAAAAATGAAGGACCTTGACAGGGTCCCAAGCAGTTTGATTGTGAAGCATAAAGTCGCGACAACGAATATGGACTTCAACAGAGATTTCGTAATCCCTAGTGAGGGTAATAGGGGAAGGACCGCCCCAGATGTCTTTATGTACTCTTATATTACTGTTAATTCCTGGACGGTATAGGAAACCTGGGAGGAGGCGTTGTATAGCATTGTACATACCTTGCCAGGCGAAGGAGCCACGAATAGGTCTGGAGGCATCGAGGATGTTCCCAGAAGGGAAATATTTAGCACGATATATTTGGCCTAGTAATGAATCTGGTTCACAAATGAGTCTCCATATTTGTTTGCCCAAGAGAGCGACATTGAAGTCATGTAAGTCCTTAAACCCCATACCTCCAGCAGCCTTAGGTAAACAAACATGGTTCCATGGTAGCATATGCCATCCTTTTTTATTGGATTTACCAGTCCACCAATATTGCCTGATAGCTGAAGTCATATCATCAATAATGTTTTATGGAAGAAGATAACAAGACATAACATATTGAGGTAGGGATTGGAGGACTGCTTTAATGAAGATCTCTCGACCACTGAAAGAAAGAAGATGTTTATCCCAGCTAGAAAGGCGGTCGTGAACTTTATCACGTACAAATCCTAGTGATTCAGTTTTGTTCTTTCCTATGAGAAGAGGAACACCTAGGTAAACATCGGGGTTGGACACCTCACGTACTTGCAGGAGACTATTTATCGCAGATCTTGTAGAGGATGGGGTACGAGGGTTATAAAAGATTGTTGATTTCTCAAAATGTACCGCTTAACCAGAAGCAGCAACATAAGTTTGCAGAGCTCTTTTAAGATGAGTAGCTTCAGTTATAGAGTTATTAATGAAAACCATACAGTCATCAGCAAAAAGAAGATGATTGACTTTGGGTCCATATTTGCAGGCACCAAGCCCCGGAAGAATGTTTGTTTGTTGAGCAGCAGATAGGTAGGCAGAGAGCCCTTGTATGCAGAATAGAAAGAGGAAAGGGGAAAGAGGATCACCTTGGCGTAAACCACGTTGAGGTTGAAAAAAGGGGGAGAAAGTGTTATTAATTTTGACTGAAAAAGAAACTGTGGTTATACATCGCATTATGAGGGAAATCCAGTCAGATGCGAAACCCATGCGTTCCATAACATTTGCTAAGAAGGACCATTCAACTCGATCAAAAGCTTTTTCCATATCTAGTTTAAGAGCAGCTCCTTGAGATGATTTGGTTGCCCCTGAGTTGATATTGTGAATGATTTCATGAGCGACAAGAATGTTATCAGAGATGTTGCGTCCCTGGACGAAGGCTACTTGATTAGTGCTAATACAAATGGGAATTGTTTACTTCATTCTGTTGACAATAGTTTTAGCAACTATTTTGTAAAGAATAGTGCAAAGACTGATTGGTCTTAGTTGTTTCATGGTAGTTGGGTCATTGATTTTGGGAATTAGAACCAATATAGTTTTATTGACCAAAGACATATCAGTAGTGCCATTTAGTAAATTGAGGCATAGATTAATAACGTCTTCTCCAACAGTGTCCCAGTGCTGACGGAAAAACTACTTGGTAGTCCATCAATACCAGGAGCTTTCCTAGGATCAATGTCCCGGAAAGCGTGGAGTATTTCTTCCTTAGTGAAGGATCGTAGTAGGTTGTCATTCATAGACTGATTGATAGAAGGAGTAATTTTATCGAGTATATTATCGGAGATTTGGAGGTTGGAAGACGTAAAGAGATTTTGGAAATAGCTAGAAGCAATAGACATGAGGTCTGACTCAGCCGTACACCAGTTCGAGTTGGAGTCAAATAAGCCATTAATCGAGTTTTTTTTCTTCTATTGTTTAACGCCCGTGCATGGAAAAATCTCGTATTTTTATCTCCTTGAGAAAGCCAAAGCGTACGAGATCTTTGAGCCCAATAAGTTTCTTGTTCCATTAGTAGTTTGTTAAGTTCAATTCTATATTTTAAATAAATGCATTCAGTTGTGGCAGTTAAGGGGCGACATAGGAATTTGTTTATTTTCTTGGTGAGGAAATTAATACGCCCGGAGGATTTAAGTCTCTGTTGATTCTGCCATTCCTCCAGGCTTGTACCAACAGCATTTATTTTATCAATAGCTGTTCCAGAGGTATTTGTCCAAGTGCGTTTAATAGTAGAGATATTGTCCTCATTATTAGCCCAACAGTTCTCAAAACGGAATGTACTGGGTGATCGATGAAGTGGGGTGACCGCAGGGGAGGTATCAAGAGACAGGAAGCAGTGGTCAGATTTGGCCACATATTCCGTTGTGATGCGAAATGAAGGAAAAAGATTCTGCCAAGCCAAGTTAGCAACGAACCGGTCTAGTCTTTCATGTATAGTTGGGGTTAGAGGCCCAACTTTTGTCCAAGTAAACCATCCCGATGTTGGCTTACAGTCAAAAAGATTGTTGCGTGAAAGACATTGATGAAAGTTAGTTATTTGTGATCTAGCCCTTCGACTTCCACCTTGCTTTTCGGAATCGGATAAGATTTCATTAAAATCCCCTCCTAGAAGCCAAGAAACATTATTATTATTTATATTTAAGGAGTCAATAATTTCCCAAGTTTTATATTTTTGGCTAGTTTCGGAATGGCCATGTATACCCGTGAAAAAAATGTTGCAATTATTTAATGTGATTTGAGTATGTATATAACGCTGAGAGTACGAAAGTAAAGTAATATTAATATTGTTGGTAGCAAAGAGAGCAATACCGAAAAACCCCTCCGTAGGGGGAATAGAAATAATGTTTATAAAACCTAAAGAAAGGAAAGGTTGGCTACAAGCCACATTATTAAGTTCTGTTTCGCATAAGGAAAATAACATCAGGGACGGATTGTCGGACATAGTCGCGAAGATGTTGAACCACCGGGGCTTGTCCTAAACCCTGGCAGTTCCAGCATAGGAGCCTCATTTTGCTCGGCAGGGCTGTGAATCAGCTGCCGCCGGAGAGTTTTTTGAGCTGCTCATCCCAGCTTTTGGGGTGGAACCGGATGGTTTGGATTTCTTTGGCGGGAGCGACACTTGAATGAGGGAGCGGCGTTTTGTGCCACGATTCGGTGGGGCTAGAGCAGGGGCCGGAGTTGCATCATTTGGGTAAGTTTTCAATAACCATTGGTTAAAATCATTGAAAATGGTATCGGTAGAAATAGGGGGCTTACGCAGTTCAGCTTCTATTTTCTTAATTTGCTGGGCAGTTGGACTTGGAACACCATCATCCGTGGCATCCCATTCCTCATCGGAATCATCTTCAGGAATCGGGTAGATGGTGTTTAAGGGTTGGGACTCGAGAGGGGCTTTCTGCTTTGAATCAGTAGCAGATGGATCGTTGGCAGGGGGACATCACCCGTGGCAGTATCTGTATTGGGGGCATCCTCGGTGGGTTGCTCCGAGAAGGATGCAGCATCGCCCTCGTTAAGAGAGCCTGTAAAAGATTTGAGGCAGAACAGTTTAGTAAATGAAGATTTTTTGATAAGGAGGTTAATGATGATGGAAGAATAAAGAGATATACCCATAACATTCGGTTCATTGTGTGGAACATGATTAGTGTTGGCAGCAGCAACTGGAACGGGATTAGCTGTGAATAATAAGTACGAAAACGTAAGTAGTAAGAACAAAAGAGATAAAATAATTTTATATCGAAGCTGTGAAAGAGATGAAAAATTTGTAATAAAGTAAAGGAGGGTACCATTCGGTAAGGGATTGTTCTAGTTGAGTTCAGGTTCGACATAGCGAAGGTGCCCCCGGGTACCAACAGGGCGGCGTCTTGGGGGGAGGTAGCGGAGCCACTCCCCGTATTGTAGCTTGTTAAGATCAAGCGAAGATCGAATAGGGCAATTTTCAACTAAGTGGCTAATTAAACCACATTCTGAACATAAGGTGGGGAGGCGTTCATATTGAATTCGACACATGGTTTTGTTTGCTCCGGATCCAATGAATACGAATCGGGTGACTGGTTTTGTAATATTCAGAAAGATTTCAACCCGCAGGAAGTCCTTCATATTTCCTTCAGCTTCACGAGTGTCAGTTCGTATAACATTACCAACCATAGAACCCAAGGCATGTCCCACCAGGTGCGAACGATCAAAATCCTCAAAGAGTGAGGAAGGAAGAGAGAAGATGCGGATCCAGATTCTCATATCGTTGAAGGTATACTCTCCAATGGATTTGGCTGGGTCGTATTCTGTAATAGCTAGCCATTCATCCTTGTACAGCCAAGGACCACGGTTGAGTACTTCATAACAAGACTTGACATCCTTGAATTTAATTTTTAGAAAGTTGTCTTCGATGACAGAGATAGAAACAACATTGTTAGGCTTCCATATGCCTTCAAAAGCATTGATGACAGCGTAGATGTCAATAGGTTTGGATGAGATAAAACAGCCTAGAAGGAAGAGCTTGGGGTCCTCTTTGACAAAGTCCCAGCCGAAGTCCGGGGTATAAAAAAGCTCAGCTTCCTCATTGGTGAGGTCGATGGAGCTGAGTTGGGGAATAGAGGAGGATGCCATGGATGATTGATAAGGAGTAAGGGGAATAGCAAGATAGAGAAAGGTTTGTGGTAGAGTGTCAGAATGTTGATCGTATAAAAAGGGGTTGATTGTGTTGGTTAATCTTTGGTAAGTAGTCGAAAAAGGAAAGGGATAGCAAATTAGAGTCCATAAATTTTGGTGTAATATAAAGTTAATGAGGATAGATAGATAATTAAGGAAATAGTTTAGTTTTAAAGGTAGTAAAGAGGAGAAAAGAATTGAAAGATTTGATTGTGATAGGGTGAATTCTTTAAAGTATATGTGATTAAAATTCGGTAAAGTAATAATTATTTTTTGAAAAGTGGAAGGAAGGGAAGAAAGATAAGGAATTAGAATCCTTGAAATATGGAATAATTTAATGTTGTAAAAATTGTTTTGAAAATCAAGGAGATAATCTATATATATAACGGTTAAAAGAGGAAACATAGTAAAATAATTTGGCTGTGAAGAGGAAAGTTCCATAATTAGATTAGGAGTGAAATTCGGTAAAGTAGTAAGGAGAGGATAGTAACGAATAAAGATATTAAATAACAAAGGGGAAATAAAGAGTTGACCCTTAAAAAAGGTAACAGGTATGAGGAGTTTTACATTAGACAATAGTGAAAAAGGAATTTCAGTAATTCTCCCATAAATCTTGTAAAGAATAATTACAGTAATGAATGCGATAATGAAAGAGCTGTTAAAAGAATTTGAAAAACTAAACGTTGATATTAATAGATGTAATTTATTTTCCATCATAAAGATGGTAGTGATGAAATCCCATAGATGGGCTGGAATTAGGACGCCTAATGAGGCGTTGGAAAAGAATTTATATAAGGAGGAAAGATGAGAAAGTATATCTAAGGCATGGTTAAAATAAAAATAATAAGTAGCATGCAATAAATATAAACAACATAAATGGAAAATAAGCAGATAAAGACATGCAAAAAAGAAAACAAGGAAAAAGCAGGAAATAAATAAAATTACAGACCCAGGGGTAGAGAGAAGCGGGGTTAAGAAATAAATTACATACCAAAAGAGCAAAAAAGGGGGATAAAGGAGGCTTAATAAAAAAAATTACAAATACCATTAAATTTAGAATAGAAAATAAGATACCAGCAGATGGTCCCAGCACGCCAAGCCATAGTGATATAGAGGGAGTATTTATTTAACCAACCTGAAATAAAACTGTAATAGAAGGGGTGAAGATTAATAGTTTGTGATGACCAGGGAAGAAGGAACAAGAGACAGTCAGAGAAATTAATCAAGAGTAAAATCAGAGACATACACCAAACAGTGTAATTCAGATTGACTAGTAAAGAATACCAAATATAGGAAAATTGTCCGAATAATAGTTGTACCACAATTAGTTTATACCTTAACAAAAACAAGATGAGTGAAAAGTACCTGGTAACGATGAAAATGTACAAGAATTGATGGGACAAAGATGTAGCAAAAAGGAAGCAATGGTAATGTGAAATTAAAAGGAAGAACCGTATCAAAACATAAAAATTGCAAACCATATCCAAATAACATAAATAAGCCATACCCAGAATATCAGATAAGGATGAGATTATATTTTTGTATAAAAATAAGGTTGATGTAAATGTTAGAACGTGAAAACGTCCAGAGTAAGAAGGAAAAGCCCTAAGAAGTGTTGAACTAGTATGCAATTTGATATATAGGTGGGAGCTAATATGTATGGAATGATATTCTATAAAAGTAATGATAGGCAGAAGATTGACTGGAATATTGTAAGAACTAAAATTAAAGCATAAGATTGAATTGGTAAGATTGTAACTTATAGATAGAGTTTGATATATGTTAGTGATATAAAGACTCTTAGAAATTAAATTTCCCACTGAGTGGTTTGATAAGGGTTTCCCTGAAAGGGCTCGAGTAGTTTTAAGCAATTGAATAATATAGTTAAAGTTAAGAGAATCAGTAGAAGCAGACCAAACTATGATAAGAAAAGAAAGAAGCTTTTGGAAAAAGATGAACGACCATGGCAAGAGAAGCAGCAGAACCATATATGAAGTCCATAATAAAATAGAGGCATTCCAGTAAAAGGCAAAGTAAAATAGCACAGATAAAGAAATTAAGATTTCCATGTCTAAATGATGATGAAAACAAAAAAAGAGAAAGAAATGTGATTACCAGACGACCAGAAGGATAGTGAAACAAAGATATGCAAATTGTGGATGATATGAAAAGAATGAAAACAGAAAAAAATTAAAAATTCCATGTCAAAATGATGATGAAAACAGAAAAGGGAAAAGGAGATGTGATTACCATACGACCACAAGGATAGTAAAACATATACATGCAATTGATGGGTGACAACAATGCAAGAGTAGATAATAGATCCCAGATAAATAGAAGAGAAAGGGAGCTGCAACAGTACCTGGTTAACAGTCAGGGACATTTCCGGGTACATGTGATTCTGAGAAAAAGGAAAAATAGAGTAAGTGATTAAAAGATGCAATATGAAAATAAGAAGAAAAGGAAAAGAAAAAATAAACAGAGGAGAAAAGATGAACAGAGAAAGGTTAAAGATTTGTAATAAGAAAATAGGTGCAGATTCGGGAAGATGGATCGTCTTTCCGAGTAGAGATAAGAGAGATCGTTCATCGAACGATAGGAAACCCATAACCTGCAGAAGAAGATCATCGATTAGGATGAAAAGCCAGAAAAACAAAGAGGGAAGAAACCCTAGAAAAAATATAATATTGGGAAAAAATGGAACAGAACAAGAACTGAAAAAAGAAAATTGAGAAACAGAAATTAAAGAAAAGTCCTGAGCACTTATCCTAAACAAAGGACGGTGATCTGACAGACTTATAAAAAAGAAGATGATTGTCCGTCAATGACTGGAAATCCCAGTATCTGCAACATGAAAACAATGGTTAGACGATAAGGCCTAAAAATCAAGGGGATGAAAAACCCTAGAAAGAAACGAGGAAAAGGGGGAAAAGACAAATCAGCAATAAATCGGAAAAATAAAAAAAGACAAAAATAGAAAGGGGAGAAAGGAGATATAAAACCGATCGGTTGAAAATTTTACAACCGCCGTGGGGCGCCGCCGGAAGAAAAACCCTCCAGAAGAGCAGAGGAAATTGATACATAAAATAAGAAAAAAAGAAGCCAAAGATTAGATAAGGGAAAGGTTATGAGGAAAATAATGAAGAAAAATGCATAACAAAAATAAATCCAACAAAACTTACCTTCGAACCCTACCAGATTTCGGAGGAAGCATGAAGATAAAACCCAAAAAATGGAGATGAAGGGAATGAAAATAAAAACCTTTAACTCTTTAACCGATGGAACAGATCTGGTGGGGGGATGGAGGCGATGAAAAGGCCAGATCTCACAAAGATAGGAAATAAAAATATTAAAAAACCAGAAAAACGGATGAGAAAAATGTATTGTATAAAACAAAAAAGATTGAAAATAGGGGCGGGGTGGAATGACCCTTGGCATTCCCTTACCGATTTCCAAGGAAATCTTGAATTTTCTGTTGTCTTGATGATCTGTTGGCAAGTCCGGCGGGAGAAAGAAAGATGTCGTGAGGGGGAAGGGGAGTGGAAGAGAGAAAGAGGGAAAATGACCGGAAAAAGAGGAAGCAGCACGAAACCCAAGCCAACACTCAACAAAGACCCCGGAGAAATTGAGAGAGAATTGAGAGCCATCCCACACCCGTTACCCGTTACCCGTTGGAATTTTAACTAAGTAAAAAGTATAAAAATTGAGGTTTTTCAATATATTTGTGTTGAAAAGCTCCTAATCAATCCTTTGAACTCCTAAATTTTTGATTAAAACTTGTTTTACGGTCCTTTTGGTCGAGGTTTTGGACGAGCAGGTCGAAATGGGCCTTTCAATGGACCCGTTAGAATTTTTTTTTTGAAGAAAAGGCCTCATTAAAAACCCCTACTACTGTCCTTCAAGCAGAGCTAGAGGACCCTAAAAAGGGGAAAAGAGTGCCCAAATATTATTAATCAAGAATGATGTGTTACAAGATGTTGAATACAATATGGGACATCCGAATTAAATGACATAGAAGTCATAGAGTTCAGAGAAAAGGTAGCCAAAGTATGGGCTAAAATATTTGCCTCACGGCGTACAAAAGAAATAGTAATAAAGTCGAAATCATGAAAAGCGGCTTGTATCTTGAGAATAGTTGGTCCCATAGTAGATAGGTCCTGAGCAGGATTGTTGATCCTATTCGCGAGAGAAGCGCAGTCAGTTTCGACCAAGACGCGAGCCCAACCTTGAGATCGGGCAAAAGTGAGGCCAGCTAGAATGCTTTCCCCTTCACTAGTAATTGCGTCCTGACAGCTACCAATAGGGAAAGCAAGACCACCCACGACTGTACCTGCAGAATCACGAGCAATAACGCCGACGGCTGCTGCTCGAGTAGATGGGTTAAAGGCTCCATCCACATTTATTTTGATAGGAGAAGGTGGAGGAGAGGCAGTAGAAAATGTAGATGGAACTGGATCAATCGATTTTAAGGATTTGCAAAAGTCGTCGTGTAAGCTGATCGAATTAACTGCAATTAGCCATGGAGGTTGTAGATGGTGGTTGTGAACCCAATCATTTCGTCTGTTCCATATATTCCATAAAACTGTAAGGAAGAGACCAAACTTGTCAGAGGAAATGGTAGAGGCAGCTTCCTCTAACCATTGTATGGGCGTAAGAGCTAAACTCTTATAGAGAGAGATAGGAATACCACTAAGTTGGAGAGCTTCAGATGCCCCAGGGCAGTCACGAAGCGCGTGAAGGATCGATTCCGAGTGGCCACCACAGATAGAGCAAGGCCCCGAGCTCGGGTTGAAAGCTTGCATTTTAGATCCAACTGGTAAAGCGTCGGAAGCCATACGCCAGCCAAATGTTTTAACTTTGGGTAAAGCTTTGATTTTGGATAAAAACTTCCAAAAACGAGTTGGTGGAGAAGGTTGGGTTATTGAACGTTGTAAGAAAGTATATCCAGAACGGACCGAGTAAATACCCGCGTCGTTGGGAGACCAGAGTATTGAATCACGTTGATCATTTATGATGGGGATACGGAGAATGGCATTGGCATCAATTGGGTTGAAATAATTGTTAATCTTAACCGTATCCCAGACAGTTTGGTTGCGAATCATAAAATCTCGACATCGAATATGAAATTCATCGGAGATTTCATAATCCCCAGTAAGCTCAATTGGGGAAGACCCACCCCATATATCTTTGTGTATTCTAATATTACTGTTTATGCCAGGGCGGTGAAGGAAGCCAGGGAAAAGACGCTGGATAGCGTTATATATACCTTGCCAAGCGAAAGAGCCCCTGTTGGGTTTTGGTGCATCCAAAATGTTACCGGAAGGAAAATATTTAGAGCGGTATATTTGTCCAAGTAAGGAATCTGGTTCACAGATGAGTTTCCAAATTTGCTTCCCCAAAAGAGCAATGTTAAAGTCATGCAAATCCTTAAAACCCATGCCACCAGCAGATTTAGGCAGGCATATCCGATTCCAAGGTAACATATGCCAACCTTTTTTGTTTGATTTACCGGTCCACCAGTACTGACGGATTGAAGTAGTCATATCATCGATGATATTTTGTGGCAGTAGGTAACAGGACATAACATATTGTGGGAGAGATTGTAAGACAGCTTTGATGAAAATCTCTCGCCCACTAAAGGATAGAAGATGTTTATCCCAACTAGAGAGGCGATCATGTACTTTATCACGTACAAAACCTAAAGAATCAGTTTTATTTTTCCCAATTAGAAGCGGGAGACCTAGGTAAACTCCAGGGTTAGTAACCTCGCGGACTTGTAAAAGGCTGTTGATTTCATTTCTTATTGCAGGTGGAGTACGCGGGTTATAGAAAATTGTTGACTTCTCAAAGTTGACAGCTTGGCCGGATGCATTAGAATAAGTTTGAAGAGCATTTTTCAGAAGGGACGCTTCAAACCGATTAGTATTTATAAATACCAAACAATCATCAGCAAAAAGAAGGTGGTTAACTTTGGGCCCATGTTTACTAGCACCTAGACCTGGAAGTATTTTAGTTTGTTGAGTAGCAGCTAAGTAAGCTGAGAGACCTTGAGTACAGAAGAGAAAGAGGAAAGGGGATAGAGGATCCCCCTGGCGAAGACCACGTTGAGGTTGAAAGGTGGGTGAAAACGAATTATTGATTTTAACTGAAAAAGAGACTGTAGTAATGCAACGCATTATAAGCTCGATCCAATCGGGTGCAAAGCCCATACGTTCCATTACATTTGCTAGGAAAGACCATTCTACTCTATCGAAAGCTTTTTCCATATCTAGCTTAAGAGCAGCTCCTTGAGAGGATTTGGTAGTTCCTGTGTTTAAGTTGTGGATAATTTCATGGGCGATAAGGATGTTGTCAGATATGTTGCGACCCTGGACAAAGGCTGCTTGATTAGGGCTGATGCATAGAGGAATAGCTTGTTTCATTCTGTTGACTATTGTTTTAGCAACAATTTTATAGAGAACAGTGCAGAGGCTGATTGGTCTAAGGTGTTTCATTGAGGTTGGGTCATGTACTTTAGGTATTAAAACCAAAATTGTTTTGTTGACTGAAGCCATATTAGCATTGCCGTTTAATAGGTTAAGACAAAGGTTAATAACATCGTCACCCACTGTATCCCAGTGTTGTCTAAAGAAGCTACTGGGTAGGCCATCCGAACCAGGAGCTTTCCTAGGGTCAATATCTTTAAAAGCATGAATAATTTCCTCTCTAGTGAAAGCCTTAAGAAGGTTTTCGTTCATTGAAGAATTGATGGAAGGGTGAATTTTGTCGAGAATGGTATACGAGATTTGGGGTCTAGATGTAGTGAACAAGTTTTGGAAGTAATCAGAAGCGATATTCATAATTTCCGATTCAGAAGTGCGCCAATTGGAGTTAGTGTCATAAAGGCCCTTGATTGAATTTTTCTTGTTCCTATTGGAAGCTCGAGCATGGAAGAATTTGGTATTTTTGTCACCTTGGGATAGCCAAAGAGTTCGTGACCTTTGAGCCCAATAGACTTCTTGCTCAGTTAAGAGTTTATTTAATTCGGATCTATAATTTAAATAAACTTGTTCATTTGTGATTGTTAAAGGACGACAAAGTAATTTATTTATTTTTTTAGTGAGAAATTTAATTCGACCGGTTGATTTAAAACGTTGTTGATTTTGCCATTCTTCGAGATAAGTACCTACTGCTTCAATTTTATTTAAGGCTGTACCGGGGGTATTGGCCCATGCTTTTTTAATCGTTTCGATGTTGTCTTTGTTATTAGCCCAGCAGCTTTCGAATCTGAAATTCTTTGGAGGTTGAATTTTAGGTGTAGTAGATGGAGTATCTAATTCGAGGAGAAGGAAACAGTGATCAGATTTAGCAACATATTCAGTCGTGATTCGATGAGAAAGGAAGAGATCTTGCCATGAGGAATTAGCGATAAAGCGGTCTAGTCTTTCATGTATTATCGGAGTTGAGGGACCCACTTTTGTCCATGTAAACCAGCCCGAAGTTGGCTTACAATCAAAGAGGTCATTTCGTATTAAACAATTACGGAAATTTTTAATTTGGGAGCGAGCTCGACGTGGACCTCCTTGTTTTTCCGAATCCGTTAGGATTTCATTAAAATCTCCCCCGAGAAGCCAAGGGTAATCTTTGGTAGAAGGGTATATAGAATCAATTAGTTCCCATGTTTTATATTTTTGGCTAGTTTCCGGAAAACCATGCATACCAGTGAAAAACATAGTGTAGTTATTCATAGTAATTTGGGTATGAATATAACGCGACGAGTAGGAAATTAAGCTTATATTAATGTTGTTTGCAGCAAATAAGGAGATACCGGAACACCCTTCCGTAGGGGAAATAGAGATAATGTCTAACATACCTAATGAAAGACATAAGCGGTTACATTCCGCATTATTTATTTTAGTTTCGCATAGGAAGATAATGTCGGGATTGGTACGTTGGATATAGGACCGGAGATGTTGTACCGTCGGAGCTTGTCCAAGGCCCTGACAGTTCCAGCATAGGATCCTCATTTTGCTCGGCGGGGCTGTGAGTCAGCCGCCGCCGGAGAGTTTTTAGAGCTGCTCATCCCAGCTTTTGGGGTAGATCCTGACTGTTTGGATTTTTTCGGCGGGAGCGATACTTGAATTGGAGAACGGCGTTTCATGCCTCGGTTTGCTTGGATTGGTGCAGGTGCAGGTACATAAACAGGTGCAGGGGCTGTATCATTCGGGTAAGTTTTAAGTAACCACTGATTAAAATCACTGAATATTGTATCAGTGGGTTTAGATGGCTTACTCGATTCAGAGTCAAACTTATTAATCTGCTCGGCAGTAGGGCTGGGGACACCATCATCAGCCGTGGTGTCCCAATCATCATCAGACCCATCTTCCGGAATGGGATAGATTGTGTTCAAGGGTTGGGCCACAAGAGGGGCTTTTTGTTTCAAATCAGTAGCGGGGGGATCTTTATCAACAATAGAGCCATCATCCATGGCTGTGTCAACAGTCTGGGCATCGCCGTCAGTTTGAGAGCCTTGAGATTGGAGATTGAATGTAATTAGAAATTGATAAAAATTTATATAAAGGAAGAGGTGGGGGGAAGGTGAATTACCCAAATTGTTCTGCTCGTTGGTTGGAGCTACAGGGTTGGCCGAGGCTGTTGGGATATTCATTGGTGCTATTACGGGAAAAACAAAGAGTAAATATTTTGATAGAAAATATGTAATGTAAAAACAAGTAAAGAAAGATGTAATTTGGAAAGTTAATATGAAAGTACCATTCACTGGAGGGTTGTTTGGATTCATTGGATTCAGATTCGGTTCCACATTGCGGATACGCCCACGAAGACCAACAGGCCGACGTCTAGGAGGAAGGTAACGGAGCCATTCTCCGTATTGTAAATTGTAGGGATCGAGAGAGGATCTGATAGGGCAATTCTCATAGGTGTGACTGATAATACCACAACCAGGACAGAGGGTTGGGAGTCTTTCATACTGAATACGACACATGATTTTGTTTTCGCCCGTTCCAATAAAGACAAATCGGGTAACAGGCCTTGTGATGTTAAGCATAATTTCAACTCAGAGGAAGTCCTTCATATTCCCCTCAACTTCACGGGTGTCCGTCCGAAGGACGTTGCCAACCATTGATCCTAACGCATGCCCCACCAAATGGGATCGATCAACATCCTCATAAAGAGAAGCAGGGAGGGAGAATATTCGGATCCAAATCCGCATTGTACTGAAGTCGTAGTCACTTAAAGCTTTGGCTGGATCATATTCTGTAACTGCTAGCCACTCATCCTTGTACAGCCAAGGACCTTTGTTGAGGATCTCATAGCAATTCTTAAGTTCCTTAAATTTGATTTTGAGGAAATTATCCTGAATGACTGATATGGATACAACACTATTGGGTTTCCAGATTCCTTCAAACGCGTTGATGACAGCATATATGTCTAACACTTTAGACGATATGAATCGCCCAACAACGATAAGCTTGGGGTCTTCATTGATAAAATCCCAACCAAAGTCGGGAGTGTAGAGTAGTTCTGCTTCTTCGTTGGTGAGGTTGATAGAGTTGAGTTTTGGGATTGATGAGGAGGAAGCCATCTCGAAGTTTGGTAAGATTGGGACAGTAGAAAGGTAAAGTCTGCTTTGTTGGATGAGGTTAAAGTGAAGGGCATATATAACGAAAAGCAATGAAGGATGGGATATAAGGGAAGTAACTTTAAAAGATTTTTTAAAAGTAATTGAGTAATGGAGGGAAGAGAATCTTTTAGTTTCCCAGAGGAAACTATTAAAGTAAATTGCAGTAATTGATTTATTTGATTTATTAGGGGGAAAGAAATTATAGTAGATATTTAAAAATGGTATAATTTTGGCGTAAATATAGGGATTTATCCTTGTATAATAATATGGAGGAGTTATTATATTGAGAAATAAGTATAAGGGGTTATTAAAGATAGGAGAGCTATAAATTAGGGATTTATATATGACAGCTGGAACTTCTTTGATATTAAAATTAGTTGGATGGAAGTACAATTGATAGTTATAGAAAATATGTTTACGAAAGATTATAAATGGAAAATAGTATATATTTCTGGAAAGGAAAGAAAAAATTAATAGTAAAGATGTAACGGGAAGAAAGGCAGAGATTATGGAATAATCTTTTTGAATAGAATTAAATTGTGATAAATAGACTTTATGTAAATAGACGAATTTAATGTAGTAATAAATAAAATACCAGGATAATAGCGGATTAAAAGCATTATTAGTAATGATAAATAAAACCGATATAAGAGTAGATATTTGAAAGTTGGATTTAATTATAGGGATTAGGAAAATTTGGGCGATTGAAAGAGGTTTTAGTTTTAGCGAAAACTCATATATGAAGATTTTCAGATATGGGATTGTAGATATGGAGGAAACGAAGATGTCCCTAGGAGGTAGGGTAGGTAAAGGATCCCATGACTGGGCTTGATAAAGATCACCTAGAGAGGTGTAGTATAGCAAGCAATATAAGGTATCAATAGAACATAAGTTGGAACGCATTAAGTAACTAACATGGAGTTTGTTAGCATAGAGGAAATTGTATAAAGCAAGGTAGTAACCTATGGTCATGCATCTAATAACAGAGAGCAGATCTAGAGGCATACATCTATGAACAGATATTAACCCTAAAGACATACAACTAATGAAAGAAGATAACCAGATGAAAGCCATAAACGGAGAGAAAGCAAAAGGAAAGCAGGATAAAAAAATTACAAGCCAGGGGATAGAGAGAGGCGGGGCATAGAAAATAATTACAAGCCAACCGAGCAAACAAATAATAGGGGGGAAATGAATTAACCAAAAATTAAAAACATAATAACATAAACATTGAATGGGCCACCAGGGGTTGCTATGGTTTCTTCGAGTCTGCATGGCATAGGTAGTATTAGTATACAGGTAGCTTAATAGGAACATAGTATACATAAAAGTAGCAGTGATAATATAAATATATAAAGGAAAAGAGGGTTTTAGAATGATTAGATGCAAAAAGATGATTTTGATGGCAGTATAGAGGACATAGATAAAACTGATAAACTTTGAATGTAGTATCAACAAGAGGAATTGACGCTCTGTGTATGTATGCAACATTGTGTAATGAGGATTATATAGAAACAATATAAACAAAACTGTATAGCTATACTTGGACTGCAAGGTTTCAGCATGCTTCAAAGTTATACATGAAAGTAAAAACAATTGAATAAATGGATTGACTAGACAAAAATTAATGTTTAATCTCACAAGGGAGTAAAACAGAATGTAAATGATATATAATAAGAAGTGCAGATGAGTATGTATATAGAGTACATTAAAGATGGAGTAGTAATAATAGATATAGGACTGTGTGGCATTCTTATTAACTAAAGGTTTCCCTTCCCACCAATGATAAACATATAAAGGGAAAACCAGAGGTATGAAAAGAGAAACTGATATAAAGCAAAAGTAGTTGAAATTGGAGTATCCCAGAATCTGGGCTTGAGGTTGAGTCCCTGGAAGGGCTTGATAACGAGATGAATTAACAAAAAAATAAATATATAACAAGATGATTATCAGAGAATATAACCTTATTAAGGCCAAGGATGAATTTGTATACAAAAAAATATGAACACAGCAAATATATAATAGTAAATTTATATTTAAGTTCCAGTAAATTAGAAAGGGTGAAAGAAACCTTAACATGTGTACATCGTAAATTCTTAGAGATAAATACATCAATTGGAATAAAAAATTATTAAAGGAAGAATAGAAACATACCGAGTTAAGAGATAGAGATAAATCGTATAGGTATATCTGGTGAAAGGGAATAAAAGAAAGATTTAGCAGTAAGTGATGAAAAGTAAAAGGAATAACAGAAAAGGGAAATGAAAACCCTAGCCGTCGTTGGGACTCCGCTGAGAACCACCCCCTAAACGGATGGAGAAGCAACATCGTCCATGGTAGAGAAAGAATATCTGAGTTACCTGAAATAGATTGGTAGAAGAGAATATTAGATCTGGAAAAAATCGAGAGGAAAAGGAGGAAGAGGAAAGGGGTTAAAGGGTGATAAATCCCTAAAACACTTCGTGAAATGAGGGGGAGAACCACCACAGATTCCGGGTTGGGTTTGTATAAATCGTGGAGAAGGAGAAGAACGGCCGCCATCCATCGTTGGAAGATTCTAATCCGTTCCATAAACAATCTGAAACAGAAATCAGAGATAAAACCAAGATTAGATGTAAACGGAGAGGACATGCAATAGATATAAAGGAAGTGAAGAGAGATATGGATGAGGAGTAGATTGGAGGATGGTTTGGAAATCGCCCAGAATACGGTTATAAGACAACCCTTGGGTTGCCCAGATTTTGAAATCGCCGCAATGGAAAGAAAGGATCTGCAGAAAAAAGAATAAAAACTTAAGGAAGAAAAAGATAAAGAGAATGGAGATATAGATCTATGACTGAAAAATGAGGAGCTTATCTGAAGCGCCCAATCCTCCAGATCCGATAGATGCCAGGGGTCAGAGAGACGCCATAAAAACGAGATTATGAAGAACGCAGCCAAAGAAAATACAAAGAAAAGACCATAAACAACCAGAGAAAAGATGATAAGGATCATAAGAAGAAAAAACCATGAAAACGATTTAGACAGATCAAAGAGATTATTGTGAGAAACAATATACTGCTCGAAAAAATAAAAATGAAGAAGAAAAAATATCATAAAACAGAGCAAAAAATGAAAGCAATAGAGAGAAAGACAAACCGTTTCGGTGAAATGGTGGGATAGTGGAGTGACTCTCAGACTTCTCGTCCCGAATTCCAAGGGGATAATCATTGAAACGTTCTCTAATGACTTGTAAACGCGGCAGAATGGAGGAAGCGCCGTGAGGGGGAGGGGAATTGGTGGAAAAACAAAAGAAAATTCCACCGGAAAAAAAGGAAGAAAAGAATGAACAAGCCAAAACCCAAAAGAGACCCCTGAAAGAATTGAGAGAGAATTGAGAGCCATCACCCACCCGTTAGAATTTTAACTGAGGAAAAAGTACAGAAATTGAGGTTTTGCAATATAATTGTGTTGAGAAGCTCCAAATCAATTACATAAACTCCTAAAATTTGGTTAAAACTTTTTTTGTTGTCCATTTTGAATCGGTTTCAGACGAGCAAGTCTAAATGGGCCTTCCAATGGACCCGTTAGAATTTTAACAGAGTAAAAAGTACAGAAATTGAGGATTTGAAATATAATTGTGTTGAAAAGCTCCTAATCAATTATTTGAACTCCTAAAATTTGATTAAAACTTGTTTTGCGGTCCTTTTTGTAGAGGTTTCGGACGAGGTGGTCTAAATGGGCCTTTCAATGGACCCGTTGGAATTTTAACTGAGTAAAAAGTACAGAAATTGAGGTTTTGCAATATAATTGTGTTGAAAAGCTCCTAATCAATTACACGAACTCCTAAAATTTGATTAAAACTTGTTTTGCGGTCCTTTTTGTAGAGGTTTCGGATGATGTGATCTAAATGGGCCTTTTAGTGGACCCGTTGGAATTTTAACTGAGTAAAAAGTACATAAATTGAGGTTTTGCAATATAATTGTGTTGAAAAGCTCCTAATCAGTTATTTGAACTCCTAATATTTGAATAAAAACATTTTTGCGGTGCTTTTTGTAGAGGTTTCAGACGAGCAGGTCTAAATGGGTCTTTCAATGGGCCCGTTGGAATTTTAAATCAGTAAAAAGTATAAAAGTGAGGTTTTGCAATATAATTATGTTGAAAGGCTCCTAATCAATTACATAAACTCCAAAAATTTGATTAAAACTTGTTTTGCAGTCCTTTTTGTAGTGGTTTCGGACGAGCGGGTCGAAATGGGTCTTTCAATGGACCCTTTGGAATTTTAACTGAGTAAAAAGTATAGAAATTGAGGTTTTGCAATATAATTTTGTTGAAAAGCTCCTAATCAATTATTTGAACTCCTAATATTTGATTAAAACGTGTTTTGCGGTCCTTTTTGTAGAGGTTTCGGACGAGCAGGTCTAAATGGGCCTTTCAATGGGCCCGTTGGAATTTTAACTGAGTAAAAAGTATAAAATTGAGGTTTTTCAATATAATTGTGTTGAAAAGTTCGTAATCAATTATTTGAACTCCTAAAATTTGATTAAAACTATTTTGCGGTCCTTTTTGTTGAGGTTTTGGACGAGCAGGTTTAAATGGGCCTTTCAATGGACCCGTTAGAATTTTAACTGAGTAAAAAGTACAGAAATTGAGGTTTTGCACTATAATTGTGTTGAAAAGCTCCTAGTCAATTACATAAACTCCTAAAATTTGATTAGAACGTTTTTTTGCAGTCCTTTTTGTAGAGGTTTCGGACGAGCGGGTCGAAATGGGCCTTTCAATGGACCCGTTGAAGATTTAATTGAGTAAAAAGTACAGAAATTGAGGTTTTGTAATATAATTGCGTTGAAAAGCTCCTAATCAGTATTTGAACTCCTAATATTTGAATAAAACATTTTTGCGGTCCTTTTTGTAGAGGTTTCAGACGAGCATGTCTAAATGGGCCTTTCAATGGGCCCGTTGGAATTTTAACTGAGTAAAAAGTATAAAAGTGAGGTTTTGCAATGCAATTGTGTTGAAAGGCTTCTAATAAATTATTTGAACTCCTAATATTTGAATAAAACATTTTTGCGGTCCTTTTTGTAGAGGTTTCGGACGAGCAGGTCTAAATGGGCCTTTCAATGGGCCCGTTGGAATTCTAACTGAGTAAAAAGTATAAAAATTGAGGTTTTTCAATATATTTGTGTTCAAAAGCTCCTAATCAATTATTTGAACTCCTAAAATTCGATTAAAACTTGTTTTGCGGTCCTTTTTGTCGAGGTTTTGGACGAGCATGTCTAAATGGGCCTTTCAGTGGACCCGTTAGAATTTTAACTGAGTAAAAAGTACAGAAATTGCGGTTTTGCAATATAATTGTGTTGAAAAGCACGTAATCAATTATTTGAACTCCTAAAATTTGATTAAAACTTGTTTTGCGGTCCTTTTTGTAGTGGTTTCGGACGAGGTGGTCTAAATGGGCATTTCAATGTACCCGTTGGAATTTTAACTGAGTAAAAAGTACAGAAATTGAGGTTTTGCAATATAATTGTGTTGAAAAGCTCCTAATCAGTTATTTGAATTCCTAATATTTGAATAAAACATTTTTGCGGTCCTGTTTGTAGAGGTTTCAGACGAGCAAGTCTAAATGGGCCTTTCAATGGACCCGTTGGAATTTTAACTGAGTGAAAAGTACAGAAATTGCGGTTTTGCAATATAATTGTGTTGAAAAGCTCGTAATCAATTATTTGAACTCCTAAAATTTTATTAAAACTTGTTTTGCGGTCCTTTTTGTAGAGGTTTCGGACGAGCGGGTCGAAATGGTCCTTTCAATGGACCCGTTGAAATTTTAATTGAGTAAAAAGTACAGAAATTGAGGTTTTGTAATATAATTGCGTTGAAAAGCTCCTAATCAGTATTTGAACTCCTAATATTTGAATAAAACATTTTTGCGGTCCTTTTTGTAGAGGTTTCAGACGAGCAGGTCTAAATGGGCCTTTCAATGGGCTCGTTGGAATTTTAACTGAGTAAAAAGTATAAAAGTGAGGTTTTGCAATGCAATTGTGTTGAAAGGCTTCTAATCAATTATTTGAACTCCTAATATTTGAATAAAACATTTTTGCGGTCCTTTTTGTAGAGGTTTCGGACGAGCAGGTCTAAATGGGCCTTTCAATGGGCCCGTTGGAATTTTAACTGAGTAAAAAGTATAAAATTGAGGTTTTGCAATATAATTGTGTTGAGAAGCTCCTAATCAATTACATAAACTCCTAAAATTTGGTTAAAACTTTTTTTGTTGTCCATTTTGTATCGGTTTCGGACGAGCAGGTATAAATGGGCCTTACAATGGACCCGTTGGAATTTTAACTGAGTAAAAAGTACAGAAATTGAGGTTTTGCAATATAATTGTGTTGAAAAGCTCGTAATCAATTATTTGAACTCCTAAAATTTGATTAAAACTTGTTTGCGGTCCTTTTTGTAGAGGTTTCGGACGAGGTGGTCTAAATGGGCATTTCAATGTACCCGTTGGAATTTTAACTGAGTAAAAAGTACAGAAATTGAGGTTTTGCAATATAATTGTGTTGAAAAGCTCCTAATCAGTTATTTGAATTCCTAATATTTGAATAAAACATTTTTACGGTCCTGTTTGTAGAGGTTTCAGACGAGCAAGTCTAAATGGGCCTTTCAATGGACCCGTTGGAATTTTAACTGAGTGAAAAGTACAGAAATTGAGGTTTTGCAATATAATTGTGTTGAAAAGCTCCTAATCAATTACACGAACTCCTAAAATTTGATTAAAACTTGTTTTGCGGTCCTTTTTGTAGAGGTTTCGGACGAGGTGGTCTAAATGGGCCTTTCAATGGACCCGTTGGAATTTTAACTGAGTAAAAAGTACAGAAATTGAGGTTTTGCAATATAATTGTGTTGAAATCTCCTAATCAGTTATTTGAACTGTAACCCCCTTAGCCTGGCCTAGACGGTTGACCCGAACTACGAAGATTACACTGGGAAAATCAAAGTCAACCTGAAAGTCAACCTTGATTAACGACCCTTTTTTTCTTTTTAATCTTATCTAGATGCACATTAACCTTAAGCGTACCCTTGAGAAAAAAATACTTGAAAAGCACAGCGATCGGAAAGCAATAAGGGACCCAATTGCACAACATATAAAGTTAGAGACTAAATTGTAAATTCTGGAAAGATGAAGGACTTAACTGATTTTAAGGTTACCAATATCAAATTAATCATATTACATGCTTCTCTAACAAATTTCACCTTAAACGGACATCTCAAACTCAAGCAATTGCATATTACAGCGAACGGGGGTTGACCGTTCCGAAACGCGGGTTCGTTTCGAGACCTGTATCGAAATAGGGCTTGGCAGTGGCAAAAGCGTTTCGGAACGACCCTATCCGTTTCGATACACGAAGGCCATTACAGGCCCCCGTTTCAAAACGCTAGTGCCCGTTCCGATACGGACTGGCAGAAAGTGCAGAATTTGCTGGTTTAACATACAATTAACCACTCAAACACATCCTAATGACTTCCTAATCATGCCAACTAGTCATCACACATATAAGGCACATGTTTGAACATCAAAACACATTCATGGCATTAATTAGGAAAATTCACAAGTCTATAGGCATGCTTCATAATATCCAAAGCAAACAACCATCAAAACATCAAAGCAAGCACCAAAATGGCCATTTACAAATCCAAATCATTTAAGGCATCATGCCACAACTAGGGAGTCCAAAACATCTCCCAAAATCACATCCTAGGTTCCCATTGCCAAATATCGAAAACTAATAATGTTGTGAAAAAGTCACCATACATGAGCTTAGCTTTCCCTTGGATTCTTAGCCTCCTTGCTGCCCTCAAACACCTCAATTATCTGCATTATTGGTTCAAGAGAGAGAGCGTAAGCACAAATGCTTAGTGAGGCATGCTCTAAAGAAACAACAAAATAATGCATTTTATAAAACACTTTCCACAAGCCTTTTAACACTTAAACGTCATTATTCATGCAACAATGCATACACTTCAAGCATCTCATGCTTCATTTACATCAACATGTCATATTGGCTTTCAAATGATAATCCATAACCATTTACAACACAAAACACAATCAGATACGCGGATTACAAGCGTTGTCCCATACGCTTCATACACACTACCAAACACACAAGGTGGAGTTTATCGGTACAATCACAACCCCTCAACACCTGTGATGGAGTTTAACGGTACAATCACAACCCCTCCACATCACTCATCGGTAGTTGTATAACATCACTAACGAGAACACGGGACACTCAACACAAGATCCACACATGGACTTTTAACCACCATTGTGATCTTAACCATCTCGTTAGTGTACTTGGATGGAGTTTACGGTACAATTACAACCCCTCAACATCCAATGCGACTTAATTCACGGTGCACCCAATCCTATAGCCGGCTAACTATATCCGATTCAAGTACTTTAAAACCAACACATCACTTGCCAATATACATCAATTATCATCAATAATCCACTGTTTTAAAGCATCTAAAACAAATCCATTTACAACATGCATCACTATGCATCAATCCACATTTTTAATAAATCAAACCAAGGATCTCTTACCTTGAGCATCCTTCAACAAATGGCTTACATAACCAGCATTAACCATGCTAAACATGCTTTCAAAAACAGAATTTAAACATGCAATTATCAACAAATGCATCAAACCAATCAATGGCTCATCTAAGAGAGTTTTTCCGAAAACTTACTCTTGAGCTTAGTTAAGTTGATTAGACTTAAACTAAGCTCCCAAACCTTCAAACATTCGATACAAAGCTGGAAATCCAACTCCACTCACCAATTTCGTTTCGCAAGCTTGCCGAAACGTCGTTCAAGCCTCTGGATCAACACCACAAGTATCCGAAGATGTCTCCCCTGTTTTAAACACATCAAAGCAGAGGATTAATGCATCATCATGCATTAAAATCTTCAGCCATTACACCTAAACTCGCTGCTCTCACCAAAACTAACATTTCGGCTACCAAACACAATCGAAATCACTTCCAAACTCTTCCACAACATTACCCAGCCAAGATCCATCACTTCTAAACATTCTTAAACATCAATTAACATCCAAAAAGAACCTAAACTCGTCCTTATACCTCCAGCTACAACAAAACACCAAGATCACCCCAAAAACCACCATTTTCACAAGTAAAAACTTAGGAAAATCAACCTATTCGGGATTGCATTGATTAAACCTCAATTACACATCATTAAACATCCAAAATACATTAAAAAGCCATCTCAAAACAGAGCCCAAACAATCACCACGAATTCCTTCAAGATTTATTCCAATTCTTGAGTTTTAAGCCAAAATCAAGATCACAACATTAAAACCTTTTATAAAACTTAATTTAAAGATTGAAAACTTGGGAATTTCAGTAAAGAACTGAGTATTTAGAGGAGCAGAACATCCTTACCTCTAAATGTAGATTTCTCCTTGATTAGAGCCAAAATCCTTGAAAATTCAATAAGCAAATCAAGAGGTTTTGATGTAGAAAGGATTAGGAATCAATTGATGATTGAAACCTCATCATTTAGTGTGAAAATCAGTAGAAATTTTGTTGTAGAAATGTGTTTGGCTGAGGGAATTTTGAGAGAAAATGAGATGAGAAAGTTTTAACAAAAGTTAGTTATGAAATCTCAAAACTGGTTATTCTCCTTTTCATTAAATTAATTAAACATTAATTAAGTCATTAAAATCTAAGAAAAATCTGGAGAAATCCTTCCTTGGGTAAATTAGCTCCTTCAAGATTCAAAGTTTCAATCCTTACAAAACAGTCACCACTAAACTTTTCAAAAATTACATTTTAGTCACAATTTCGAAATGTTGCACATCCAAACCTTATTTTGTAAAATTGATTTCACCACTCTCTTATATATATTAAAAGAAGATTTTTACATATTTTTCCATATTTTTAATGCAACCTGAACTAGGCTTTCCCTAAAACAACCTTTTATATTTGAACCGAAAATCAGACCGGTCCAGTTCAGACCCTAAACTTCCAAGCCCAAAATTGGGGTGTTACATGAACTCCTAATATTTGAATAAAACATTTTTGCGGTCCTTTTTGTAGAGGTTTCAGACGAGCAGGTCTAAATGGGCCTTTTAATGGGCCCGTTGGAATTTTAACTGATTAAAAAGTATAAAAGTGAGGTTTTGCAATATAATTGTGTTGAAAGGCTCCTAATCAATTACATAAACTCCAAAAATTTGATTATAACTTGTTTTGCAGTCCTTTTTGTAGAGGTTTCGGACGAGCGGGTCAAAATGGGCCTTTCAATGGACCCTTTGGAATTTTAACTGAGTAAAAAGTACAGAAATTGAGGTTTTGCAATATAATTGTGTTGAAAAGCTCCTAATCAATTATTTGAACTCCTAATATTTGAATAAAACATTTTTACGGTGTTTTTTGTATAGGTTTCGAACGAGCAGGTCTAAATGGGCCTTTCAATGGGCCCGTTGGAATTTTAACTGAGTAAAAAGTATAAAATTGAGGTTTTTCAATATAATTGAGTTGAAAAGTTCCTAATCAATTATTTGAACTCCTAAAATTTTATTAAAACTATTTTTCGGTCCTTTTTGTCGAGGTTTCGGACGAGCAGGTCTAAATGGGCTTTTCAATGGACCCGTTAGAATTTTAACTGATTAAAAAGTACAGAAATTGAGGTTTTGCAATATAATTGTGTTGAAAAGCTCCTAATCAATTACATAAACTCCTAAAATTTGATAAAAACTTTTTAAGCAGTCCTTTTTGTAGAGGTTTCGGACGAGCGGGACGAAATGGGCCTTTCAATGGACCCGTTGAAATTTTAACTAAGTAAAAAGTACAGAAACTGAGGTTTTGGAATATAATTGTGTTGAAAATCTCCTAATCAATTACACGACCTCCTAAAATTTGATTAAAACTTGTTTTGCGGTCATTTTTGTAGAGGTTTCGGACGAGCAGGTCTAAATGGGCCTTTCAATGGACCCGTTAGAATTTTAACTGAGTAAAAAGTACAGAAATTGAGGTTTTGCAATATAATTGTGTTGAAAAGCTCCTAATAAATTACATAAACTCCTAAAATTTGATTAAAACTCTTTTTGAAGTCCTTTTTGTAGAGGTTTCGGACGAGCGGGACGAAATGGGCCTTTCAATGGACCCGTTGAAATTTTAACTAAGTAAAAAGTACAGAAACTGAGGTTTTGGAAGATAATTGTGTTGAAAATCTCCTAATCAATTACATGATCTCCTAAAATTTGATTAAAACTTGTTTTGCGGTCATTTTTGTAGAGGTTTCGGACGAGCAGGTCTAAATGGGCCTTTCAATGGACCCGTTGGAATTTTAACCAAGTAAAAAGTACAGAAATTTAGGTTTTGCAATATAATTGTGTTGAAAAGCTCCTAATCAATTATATAAACTCCTAAAATTTGATTAAAACTTTTTTTGCTGTCCTTTTTGTATAGGTTTCGGACGAGCGGGTCGAAATGGGCCTTTCAATGGACCCGTTGAAATTTTAACTAAGTAAAAAGTACAGAAATTGAGGTTTTGCAATATAATTGTTTTGAAAAGCTCCTAATCAATTAAATAAACTCCTAAAATTTGAATAAAAACTTTTTTGCGGTCCTTTTTGTAAAGGTTTCGGACGAGCGGGTCGAAATGCGCCTTTCAAAGAACCCGTTGAAATTTTAACTGAGTAAAAAGTACATAAATTGAGATTTTGGAATATAATTGTGTTGAAAATCTCCTAATCAATTACATTATCTCCTAAATTTTGATTAAAACTTGTTTTGCGGTCCTTTTTGTAGAGGTTTCGGACGAGCAGGTCTAAATGGGCCTTTCAATGGACCCGTTGAAATTTTAACTGAGTAAAAAGTAAAGAAATTGAGGTTTTGCAATATAATTGTGTTCAAAAGCAACTAATAAATTATTTGAACTACTAATATTTGAATAAAACATTTTTACGGTCCTTTTTGTAGAGGTTTTGGACGAGCAGGTCTAAATGGGCCTTTCAATGGGCCCGTTGGAATTTTAACTGAGTAAAAACTATAAAATTGAGGTTTTTCAATATAATTGTGTTGAAAAGCTCTTAATCAATTACATGAACTCCTAAAATTTGATTAAAACTTGTTTTGCAGTCCTTTTTGTAGAGGTTTCGAACTAGCAGGTCTAAATGGGCTTTTTAATGGACCTGTTGGAATTTTAACTGAGTAAAAAGTACAGAAATTGAGGTTTTCCAATATAATTGTGTTGAAAAGCTCCTAACCAATTATTTGAACTCCTAAAATTTGATTAAAACTATTTTTCGGTCCTTTTTGTCGAGGATTCGGACGAGTAGGTCTAAATGGGCCTTTCAATGGACCCGTTGAAATTTTAACTGAGTAAAAAGTACAAAAATTGAGGTTTTGCAATATAATTGTGTTGAAAAGCTCCTAATCAATTATTTGAACTCCTTATATTTGAATAAAACATTTTTGCGGTCCTTTTTGTAGAGGTTTCAGACGAGCAGGTCTAAATGGGCCTTTCAATCGGCCCGTTGGAATTTTAACTGAGTAAAAAGTACAGAAACTGAGGTTTTGGAATATAATTGTGTTGAAAATCTCCTAATCAATTACATGATATCCTAAAATTTGATTAAAACTTGTTTTGCGGTCATTTTTGTAGAGGTTTCGAACTAGCAGGTCTAAATGGGCTTTTTAATGGACCCGTTGGAATTTTAACTGAGTAAAAAGTACAGAAATTGAGGTTTTGCAATATAATTGTGTTGAAAAGCTCCTAATCAATTATTTGAACTCCTAAAATTTGATTAAAACTTGTTTTGCGGTCCGTTTTGTAGAGGTTTCGGAAGAGTAGGTCTAAATGGGCCTTTCAATGGACCCGTTGGAATTTTCACTGAGTAAAGAGTAAAGAAATTGAGGTTTTGCAATATAATTGTGTTGAAAAGCTCCTAATAAATTATTTGAACTCCTAATATTTGAATAAAACATTTTTGCGGTCCTTTTTGTAGAGGTTTCGGACGAGCGGGTCGAAATGGGCCTTTCAATGGGCCCGTTGGAATTTAAACTAAGTAAAAAGTAGAAAATCGAGGTTTTTCAATATAATTGTGTTGAAAAGCTCCTAATAAATTACATGAACTCCTAAAATATGATTAAAACTTGTTTTGTAGTCCTTTTTGTAGAGGTTTCGGACTAGCAGCTTTAAATGGGCCTTTCAATGGACCCGTTGGAATTTTAACTGAGTAAAAAGTATAGAAATTGAGGTTTTGCAATATAATTGTGTTTAAAAGCTCCTAATCAGTTATTTGAACTCCTAATATTTGAATAAAACATTTTTGCGGTCCTTTTTGTAGAGGTTTCAGACGAGCAGGTCTAAACGGGCCTTTCAATGGGCCCGTTGGAATTTTAACTGAGTAAAAAGTATAAAATTGAGGTTTTACAATATAATTGTGTTGAGAAGCTCCTAATCAATTACATAAACTCCTGAAATTTGATTAAAACTTTTTTTGCAGCCCTTTTTGTATAGGTTTCGGACGAGCGGGTCGAAATGGGACTTTCAATGGACCCGTTGAAATTTTAACCGAGTAAAAAGTACAGAAATTGATGTTTTGCAATATAATTGTGTTGAAAAGCTCCTAATCAATTATTTGAACTCCTAAAATTTGATTAAAACTTGTTTTGCGGTCCGTTTTGTAGAGGTTTCGGAAGAGCAGGTCTAAATGGGCCTTTCAATGGACCCGTTGGAATTTTCACTGAGTAAAAAGTACATAAATTGAGGTCTTGCAATATAATTGTGTTCAAAAGCTCCTAATCAATTACATGAACTCCTAAAATTTGATTAAAACTTGTTTCGCAGTCCTTTTTGTAGAGGTTTCGGAGGAGCGGGTCGAAATGGGCCTTTCAATGGACCCGTTGGAATTTTAAATGAGTAAAAAGTACAGAAATTGAGGTTTTGCAATATAATTGTGTTGAAAAGCTCCTAATCAATTATTTGAACTCCTAATATTTGAATAAAACATTTTTACAGTCCTTTTTGTAGAGGTTTCGGACGAGCGGGTCGAAATGGGCCTTTCAATGGGCGCGTTGGAATTTTAACTAAGTAAAAAGTATAAAATCGAGGTTTTTCAATATAATTCTGTTGAAAAGCTCCTAACCAATTACATGAACTCCTAAAATTTGATTAAAACTTGTTTTGCGGTCCTTTTTGTAGAGGTTTCGGACTAGGAGGTCTAAATGGGCCTTTCAATGGACCCTTTGGAATTTTAACTGAGTAAAAAGTATAGAAACTGAGGTTTTGCAGTATAATTGTGTTGAAAATCTCCTAATCATTTATTTGAACTCCTAATATTTTAATAAAACATTTTTGCGGTCCTTTTTGTAGAGGTTTCAGACGAGCATGTCTAAATGGGCCTTTCAATGGGCCCGTTGGAATTTTAACTTAGTAAAATGTATAAAATCGAGGTTTTTCAATATAATTGTGTTGAAAAGCTCCTAATCAATTACATAAACTCCTAAAATTTGATTTAAACTTTTTTTGCAGTCCTTTTTGTAGACGTTTCGGAGGAGCGGGTCGAAATGGGCCTTTCAATGAACCCGTTGAAATTTTAACTGAGTAAAAAGTACAGAAATTGAGGTTTTGCAATATAATTGTGTTGAAAAGCTCCTAATCAATTATTTGAACTCCTAAAATTTGATTAAAACTTGTTTTGTGGTCCTTTTTGTAGAGGTTTCGGACGAGCAGGTCTAAATGGGCCTTTCAATGGACCCGTTGGAATTTTAACTGAGTAAAGAGTAAAGAAATTGAGGTTTTGCAATATAATTGTGTTGAAAAGCTCCTAATAAATTATTTGAACTCCTAATATTTGAATAAAACATTTTTGCGGTCCTTTTTGTAGAGGTTTCAGACGAGCAGGTCTAAATGGACCTTTCAATGGACCCGTTGGAATTTTAACTGAGTAAAAAGTACAGAAAATTAGGTTTTTCAATATAATTGTGTTGAAAAGATCCTAATCAATTACATGAACTCCTAAAATTTGATTAAAACTTGTTTTGCAGCCCTTTTTGTAGAGATTTCGGAGGAGCGGGTCGAAATGGGCCTTTCAATGGACCCGTTATAATTTTAACTTAGTAAAAAGTACAGAAATTGAGGTTTTGCAATATAATTGTGTTGAAAAGCTCCTAATCAATTATTTGAACTCCTAAAATTTGATTAAAACTTGTTTTGCGGTCCTTTTTGTAGAGGTTCCGGACGAGCAGGTCTAAATGGGCCTTTCAATTGAACCGTTGGAATTTTAACTGAGTAAAAAGTATAGAAATTGAGGTTTTGCAATATAATTTTGTTGAAAAGCTCCTAATAAATTATTTGAACTCCTAATATTTGAATAAAACATTTTTGCGGTCCTTTTTGTAGAGGTTTCGGACGAGCGGGTCGAAATGGGCCTTTCAATGGGCCCGTTGGAATTTTATCTAAGTAAAAAAGTATAAATTTGAGGTTTTTCAATATAATTGTGTTGAAAAGCTCATAATCAATTACATGAACTCCTAAAATATGATTAAAACTTGTTTTGCAGCCCTTTTTGTAGAGATTTCGGACGAGCGGGTCGAAATGGGACTTTCAATGGACCCGTTGAAATTTTAACCGAGTAAAAAGTACATAAATTGATGTTTTGCAATATAATTGTGTTGAAAAGCTCCTAATCAATTATTTGAACTCCTAAAATTTGATTAAAACTTGTTTTGTGGTCCTTTTTGTAGAGGTTTCAGACGAGCAGGTCTAAATAGGCCTTTCAATGGACCCGTTGGAATTTTAACTGAGTAAAAAGTAAAGAAATTGAGGTTTTGCAATATAATTGTGTTGAAAAGCTCCTAATAAATTATTTGAACTCCTAATATTTGAATAAAAGATTTTTGCGGTCCTTTTTGTAGAGGTTTGGGACGAGCGTGTCGAAATGGGCCTTTCAATGGGCCCGTTGGAACTTAAACTAAGTAAAAAGTATAAAATCGAGGTTTTTCAATATAATTGTGTTGAAAAGCTCCTAATCAATTACATGAACTCCTAAAATATGATTAAAACTTGTTTTGCAGTCCTTTTTGTAGAGGTTTCGGACTAGCAGGTCTAAATGGACCTTTCAATGGACCCGTTTGAATTTTAACTTAGTAAAAAGTATTGAAATTGAGGTTTTGCAATATAATTGTGTTGAAAAGCTCCTAATCAGTTATTTGAACTCCTAATATTTGAATAAAACATTTTTGCGGTCCTTTTTGTAGAGGTTTCAGATGAGCAGGTCTAAACGGGCCTTTCAATGGGCCCGTTGGAATTTTAACTGAGAAAAAAGTATAAAATTGAGGTTTTACAATATAATTGTGTTGAGAAGCTCCTAATCAATTACATAAACTCCTAAAATTTGATTAAAACTTTTTTTGCAGTCCTTTTTGTATAGGTTTCGGACGAGCGGATCGAAATGGGACTTTCAATGGACCCATTGAAATTTTAACCGAGTAAAAAGTACAGAAATTGAGGTTTTGCAATATAATTGTGTTGAAAAGCTCCTAATCAATTATTTGAACTCCTAAAAATTTGATTAAAACTTGTTTTGCGGTCCGTTTTGTAGAGGTTTCGGACGAGTAGATCTAAATGGGCCTTTAAATGGACCCGTTGGAATTTTAATTGAGTAAAAAGTACAGAAATTGAGGTTTTGCAATATAATTGTGTTGAAAAGCTCCTAATCAATTAAATGAACTCCTAAAATTTGATTAAAACTTGTTTTGCAGTCCTTTTTGTAGAGGTTTCGGAGGAGTGTGTCGAAATGGGCCTTTCAATGGACCCGTTATAATTTTAACTTAGTAAAAAGTACAGAAATTGAGGTTTTGCAATATAATTGTGTTGAAAAGCTCTTAATCAATTATTTGAACTCCTAAAATTTGATTAAAACTTGTTTTGTGGTCCTTTTTCTAGAGGTTTCAGACGAGCAGGTCTAAATGGGCCTTTCAATGGACCCGTTGGAATTTTAACTGAGTAAAAAGTAAAGAAATTGAGGTTTTGCAATATAATTGTGTTGAAAAGCTCCTAATAAATTATTTTAACTCCTAATATTTGAATAAAACTTTTTTGCGGTCCTTTTTGTAGAGGTTTCGGACGAGCGGGTCGAAATGGGCCTTTCAATGGGCCCGTTGGAATTTAAACTAAGTAAAAAGTAGAAAATCGAGGTTTTTCAATATAATTGTGTTGAAAAGCTCCTAATCAAATACATGAACTCCTAAAATTTGATTAAACTTGTTTTGCGGTCCTTTTTGTAGAGGTTTCGGACTAGCAGGTCTAAATGGGCCTTTCAATGGACCCTTTGGAATTTTAACTGAGTAAAAAGTACAGAAATTGAGGTTTTGCAGTATAATTGTGTTGAAAATCTCCTAATCATTTATTTGAACTCCTAATATTTGAATAAAACATTTTTGCGGTCCTTTTTGTAGAGGTTTCAGACGAGCTGGTCTAAATGGGCCTTTCAATGGGCCCGTTGGAATTTTAACTGAGTAAAATGTATAAAATCGAGGTTTGTCAATATAATTGTGTTGAAAAGCTCCTAATCAATTACATAAACTCCTAAAATTTGATTAAAACTTTTTTTGCAGTCCTTTTTGTAGAGGTTTCGGAGGAGCGGGTCGAAATGGGCCTTTCAATGGACCCGTTGGAATTTTAACTAAGTAAAAAGTACAGAAAGTTAGGTTTTTCAATATAATTGTGTTGAAAAGATCCTAATCAATTACATGAAATCCTAAAATTTGATTAAAACTTGTTTTGCAATCCTTTTGTAGAGGTTTCGGAGGAGCGGGTCGAAATGGGCCTTTCAATGGACCCGTTATAATTTTAACTTAGTAAAAAGTACAGAAATTGAGGTTTTGCAATATAATTGTGTTGAAAAGCTCCTAATCAATTATTTGAACTCCTAAAATTTGATTAAAACTTGTTTTGCGGTCCTTTTTGTAGAGGTTCCGGACGAGCAGGTCTAAATGGGCCATTCAATGGACACGTTGGAATTTTAACTGAGTAAAAAGTATAGAAATTGAGGTTTTGCAATATAATTTTGTTGAAAAGCTCCTAATAAATTATTTGAACTCCTAATATTTGAATAAAACATTTTTGCGGTCCTTTTTGTAGAGGTTTCGGACAAGCGTGTCGAAATGGGCCTTTCAATGGGCCCATTGGATTTTTTTTTTGAAGAAGCCCGTTGGAATTTTAACTAAGTAAAAGTATAAAATTGAGGTTTTTCAATATAATTGTGTTGAAAAGCTCATAATCAATTACATGAACTCCTAGAATATGATTAAAACTTGTTCTGCATTCCTTTTTGTAGAGGTTTCGGACTAGCAGGTCTAAATGGGCCTTTCAATGGACCCGTTGGAATTTTAACTGAGTAAAAAGTATAGAAATTGAGGTTTTGCAATATAATTGTGTTGAAAAGCTCCTAATCAGTTATTTGAACTCCTAATATTTGAATAAAACATTTTTGCGGTCCTTTTTGTAGAGGTTTCAGACGAGCAGGTCTAAACGGGCCTTTCAATGGGCCCGTTGGAATTTTAACTGAGTAAAAAGTATAAAATTGAGGTTTTACAATATAATTGTGTTGAGAAGCTCCTAATCAATTACATAAACTCCTAAAATTTGATTAAAACTTTTTTTGCAGTCCTTTTTGTATAGGTTTCGGACGAGCGGGTCGAAATGGGACTTTCAATGGACCCGTTGAAATTTTAACCGAGTAAAAAGTACAAAAATTGATGTTTTGCAATATAATTTTGTTGAAAAGCTCCTAATCAATTATTTGAACTCCTAAAATTTGATTAAAACTTGTTTTGCGGTCCGTTTTGTAGAGGTTTCGGACGAGCAGGTCTAAATGGGCCTTTCAATGGACCTGTTGGAATTTTAACTGAGTAAAAAGTACAGAAATTGAGGTTTTGAAATATAATTGTGTTGAAAAGCTCCTAATCAATTACATGAACTCCTAAAATTTAATCAAAACTTGTTTTGCAGTCCTTTTTGTAGAGGTTTCGGAGGAGCGGGTCGAAATGGCCATTTCAATGGACCTGTTGGAATTTTAAATGAGTAAAAAGTACAGAAATTGAGGTTTTGCAATATAATTGTGTTGAAAAGCTCCTAATCAATTATTTGAACTCCTAATATTTGAAATAAAACATTTTTTCGGTCCTTTTTGTAGAGGTTTCGGACGAGCGGGTCGAAATGGGCCTTTCAATGGGCCCGTTGGAATTTTAACTAAGTAAAAAGTATAAAATCGAGGTTTTTCAATATAATTGTGTTGAAAAGCTCCTAATAAATTACATGAACTCCTAAAATTTGATTAAAACTTGTTTTGCGGTCCTTTTTGTAGAGGTTTCGGACTAGCAGGTCTAAATGGGCCTTTCAATGGACCCTTTGGAATTTTATTTTTGATGAAAGCTAGAGTGATTACAAGTAGTATCTGTTCTAAATATACTCTCAACCATTTGACAATGAATGCTCTATCACCCTGCTGCAGCTGCTGGTGCTCGAACCCGTGACCTCTAAGAACAACAACCGTTCCCTTAACCACTGAGGCAAGTTGGTTCATGCACCTTTTGGAATTTTAACTGAGTAAAAAGTACAGAAATTGAGGTTTTGCAGTATAATTGTGTTGAAAATCTCTTAATCATTTATTTGAACTACTAATATTTGAATAAAACATTTTTGCGGTCCTTTTTGTAGAGGTTTCAGACGAGCATGTCTAAATGGGCCTTTCAATGGGCCCGTTGGAATTTTAACTGAGTAAAATGTATAAAATAGAGGTTTTTCAATATAATTGTGTTGAAAAGCTCCTAATCAATTACATAAACTCCTAAAATTTGATTAAAACTTTTTTTGCAGTCCTTTTTGTAGAGGTTTCGGAGGAGCGGGTCGAAATGGGCCTTTCAATGGACCCGTTGAAATTTTAACTGAGTAAAAAGTACAGAAATTGAGGTTTTGCAATATAATTGTGTTGAAAAGATCCTAATCAATTATTTGAACTCCTAAAATTTGATTAAAACTTGTTTTGCGGTCCTTTTTGTAGAGGTTTCAGACGAGCAGGTCTAAATGGACCTTTCAATGGACCCGTTGGAATTTTAACTGAGTAAAAAGTACAGAAAATTAGGTTTTTCAATATAATTGTGTTGAAAAGATCCTAATCAATTACATGAACTCCTAAAATTTGATTAAAACTTGTTTTGCATTCCTTTTTGTAGAGGTTTCGGAGGAGCGGGTCGAAATGGGCCTTTCAATGGACCCGTTATAATTTTAACTTAGTAAAAAGTACAGAAATTGAGGTTTTGCAATATAATTGTGTTGAAAAGCTCCTAATCAATTATTTGAACTCCTAAAATTTGATTAAAACTTGTTTTGCGGTCCTTTTTGTAGAGGTTCCAGACGAGCAGGTCTAAATGGGCCTTTCAAGGGACCCGTTGGAATTTTAACTGAGTAAAAAGTAAAGAAATTGAGGTTTTGCAATATAATTTTGTTGAAAAGCTCCTAATAAATTATTTGAACTCCTAATATTTGAATAAAACATTTTTGCGGTCCTTTTTGTAGAGGTTTCGGACGAGCGGGTCGAAATGGGCCTTTCAATGGGCCCGTTGGAATTTTAACTAAGTAAAAAGTATAAAATTGAGGTATTTCAATATAATTGTGTTGAAAAGCTCATAATCAATAACATGAACTCCTAAAATATGATTAAAACTTGTTTTGCAGTCCTTTTTGTAGAGGTTTCGGACTAGCAGGTCTAAATGGGCCTTTCAATGGACCCGTTGGAATTTTAACTGAGTAAAAAGTATAGAAATTGAGGTTTTGCAATAAAATTTTGTTGAAAAGCTCCTAATCAGTTATTTGAACTCCTAATATTTGAATAAAACATTTTTGCGGTCCTTTTTGTAGAGGTTTCAGTCGAGCAGGTCTAAACGGGCCTTTCAATGGGCCCGTTGGAATTTTAATTGAGTAAAAAGTATAAAATTGAGGTTTTACAATATAATTGTGTTGAGAAGCTCCTAATAAATTACATAAACTCCTAAAATTTGATTAAAACTTTTTTTGCAGTCCTTTTTGTATAGGTTTCGGACGAGCGGGTCGAAATGGGACTTTCAATGGACCCGTTGAAATTTTAACCGAGTAAAAAGTACATAAATTGAGGTTTTGCAATATAATTGTGTTGAAAAGCTCCTAATCAATTATTTGAACTCCTAAAATTTGATTAAAACTTGTTTTGCCGTCCGTTTTGTAGAGGTTTCAGACGAGCAAGTCTAAATGGGCCTTTCAATGGACCCGTTGGAATTTTAACTGAGTAAATAGTACAGAAATCGAGGTTTTTCAATATAATTGTGTTGAAAAGCTCCTAATCAATTACATGAACTCCTAAAATTTGATTAAAACTTGTTTTGTGGTCCTTTTTGTAGAGGTTTCGGACTAGCAGGTCTAAATGGGCCTTTCAATGGACCCGTTGGAATTTTAACTGAGTAAAAAGTACAGAAATTGAGGTTTTGCAATATAATTGTGTTGAAAAGCTCCTAATCATTTATTTGAACTCCTAATATTTGAATAAAACATTTTTGCGGTCCTTTTTGTAGTGGTTTTAGACGAGCATGTCTAAATGGGCCTTTCAATGGGCCCGTTGGAATTTTAACTGAGTAAAATGTATAAAATCCAGGTTTTTCAATATAATTGTGTTGAAAAGCTCCTAATCAATTACATAAACTCCTAAAATTTGATTAAAACTTTTTTGGCAGTCCTTTTTGTAGAGTTTTCGGACGAGCGGGTTGAAATGGGACTTTCAATGGACCCGTTGAAATTTTAACTGAGTAAAAAGTACAGAAATTGAGCTTTTGCAATATAATTGTGTTGAAAAGCTCCTAATCAATTATTTGAACTCCTAAAATTTGATTAACACTTGTTTTGCGGTCCTTTTTGTAGAGGTTTCAGACGAGCAGGTCTAAATGGACCTTTCAATGGACTCGTTGGAATTTTAACTGAGTAAAAAGTACAGAAAATTAGATTTTTCAATATAATTGTGTTGAAAAGATCCTAATCAATTACATGAACTCCTAAAATTTGATTAAAACTTGTTTTGCAGTCCTTTTTGTAGAGGTTTCGGAGGAGCGGGTCGAAATGGGCCTTTCAATGGACCCGTTATAATTTTAACTTAGTAAAAAGTACAGAAATTGAGGTTTTGCAATATAATTGTGTTGAAAAGCTCCTAATCAATTATTTGAACTCCTAAAATTTGATTAAAACTTGTTTTGCGGTCCTTTTTGTAGAGGTTTCGGACGAGCAGGTCTAAATGGGCCTTTCAATGGACCCGTTGGAATTTTAACTGAGTAAAAAGTATAGAAATTGAGGTTTTGCAATAAAATTTTGTTGAAAAGCTCCTAATCAGTTATTTGAACTCCTAATATTTGAATAAAACATTTTCAGGTCCTTTTTGTAGAGGTTTCGGACGAGCAGGTCTAAACGGGCCTTTCAATGGGCCCGTTGGAATTTTAATTGAGTAAAAAGTATAAAATTGAGGTTTTACAATATAATTGTGTTGAGAAGCTCCTAATCAATTACATAAACTCCTAAAATTTGATTAAAACTTTTTTTGCAGTCCTTTTTGTATAGGTTTCGGACGAGCGGGTCGAAATGGGACTTTCAATGGACCCGTTGAAATTTTAACCGAGTAAAAAGTACAGAAATTGAGGTTTTGCAATATAATTGTGTTGAAAAGCTCCTAATCAATTATTTGAACTCCTAATATTTGAATAAAACATTTTTGCCGTCCTTTTTGTAGAGGTTTCGGACGAGCGGGTCGAAATGGGCCTTTCAATGGGTCCGTTGGAATTTTAACTAATTAAAAAGTATAAAATCGAGGTTTTTCAATATAATTGTGTTGAAAAGTTTCTAATCAATTACAGGAACACCTAAAATTTGATTAAAACTTGTTTTGCGGTCCTTTTTGTAGACGATTTGGACTAGAAGGTCTAAATGGGCCTTTCAATGGACCCGTTGGAATTTTAACTGAGTAAAAAGTACAGAAATTGAGGTTTTGCAATATAATTGAGTTGAAAAGCTCCTAATCATTTATTTGAACTCCTAATATTTGAATAAAACATTTTTGCGGTCCTTTTTGTAGAGGTTTCAGACGAGCAAGTCTAAATGGGCCTTTCAATGGGCCCGTTGGAATTTTAACTAAGTAAAAAGTTTAAAATTGAGGTTTTGCAATATAATTGTGTTGAAAAGCTCCTAATCAATTACATAAACTCCTAAAATTTGATTAAAACTTTTTTTGCAGTCCTTTTTGTAGAGGTTTCGGACAACCGGGTCGAAATTGGACTTTCAATGGACCCGTTGAAATTTTAACTGAGTAAAAAGTACAAAAATTGAGGTTTTGCAATATAATTGTGTTGAAAAGCTCCTAATCAATTATTTGAACTCCTAAAATTTGATTAAAACTTGTTTTGCGGTCCGTTTTGTAGATGTTTCGGACGAGCAGGTCTAAATGGGCCTTCCAAAGGACCCGTTGGAATTTTAACTGAGTGAAAAGTACATAAATTTAGGTTTTTCAATATAATTGTGTTGAAAAGCTCCTAATCAATTACATGAACTCCTAAAATTTGATTAAAACTTGTTTTGCAGTCCTTTATGTAGAGGTTAAGGAGGAGCGGGTTGAAATGGGCCTTTCAATGGACCCGTTGGAATTTTAACTGAGTAAAAAGTACAGAAATTGAGGTTTTGCAATATAATTGTGTTGAAAAGCTCCTAATCAATTATTTGAACTCCTAATATTTGAATAAAACATTTTTGTGGTCCTTTTTGTAGAGGTTTCGGACGAGCTGGTCGAAATGGGCCTTTCAATGGGCCCGTTGGAATTTTAACTAAGTAAAAAGTATAAAATTGAGGTTTGTCAATATAATTGTGTTGAAAAGCTCCTAATTAATTACATGAACTCCTAAAATTTGATCAAAACTTGTTTTGCAGTCCTTTTTGTGGAGGTTTTGGACGAGCAGGTCTAAATGGGCCTTTCAATGGGCGCGTTGGAATTTTAACTGAGTGAAAAGTATAAAATTGAGGTTTTTCAATATAATTCTGTTGAAAAGTTCCCAATCAATTATTTGAACTCCTAATATTTGAATAAAACATTTTTGCCGTCCTTTTTGTAGAGGTTTCGGACGAGCGGGTCGAAATGGGCCTTTCAATGGGTCCGTTGGAATTTTAACTAATTAAAAAGTATAAAATCGAGGTTTTTCAATATAATTGTGTTGAAAAGCTCCTAATCAATTATAGGAACACCTAAAATTTGATTAAAACTTGTTTTGCGGTCCTTTTTGTAGACGATTTGGACTAGAAGGTCTAAATGGGCCTTTCAATGGACCCGTTGGAATTTTAACTGAGTAAAAAGTACAGAAATTGAGGTTTTGCAATATAATTGAGTTGAAAAGCTCCTAATCATTTATTTGAACTCCTAATATTTGAATAAAACATTTTTGCGGTCCTTTTTTAGAGGTTTCAGACGAGCAAGTCTAAATGGGCCTTTCAATGGGCCCGTTGGAATTTTAACTAAGTAAAAAGTTTAAAATTGAGGTTTTGCAATATAATTGTGTTGAAAAGCTCCTAATCAATTACATAAACTCCTAAAATTTGATTAAAACTTTTTTTGCAGTCCTTTTTGTAGAGGTTTCAGAAAACCGGGTCGAAATTGGACTTTCAATGGACCCGTTGAAATTTTAACTGAGTAAAAAGTACAAAAATTGAGATTTTGCAATATAATTGTGTTGAAAAGCTCCTAATCAATTATTTGAACTCCTAAAATTTGATTAAAACTTGTTTTGCGGTCCGTTTTGTAGATGTTTCGGACGAGCAGGTCTAAATGGGCCTTTCAAAGGACCCGTTGGAATTTTAACTGAGTGAAAAGTACATAAATTTAGGTTTTTCAATATAATTGTGTTGAAAAGCTCCTAATCAATTACATGAACTCCTAAAATTTGATGAAAACTTGTTTTGCAGTCCTTTATGTAGAGGTTAAGGAGGAGCGGGTTGAAATGGGCCTTTCAATGGACCCGCTGGAATTTTAACTGAGTAAAAAGTACAGAAATTGAGGTTTTGCAATATAATTGTGTTGAAAAGCTCCTAATCAATTATTTGAACTCCTAATATTTGAATAAAACATTTTTGTGGTCCTTTTTGTAGAGGTTTCGGACGAGCTGGTCGAAATGGGCCTTTCAATGGGCCCGTTGGAATTTTAACTAAGTAAAAAGTATAAAATTGAGGTTTGTCAATATAATTGTGTTGAAAAGCTCCTAATTAAATACATGAACTCCTAAAATTTGATCAAAACTTGTTTTGCAGTCCTTTTTGTGGAGGTTTTGGACGAGCAGGTCTAAATGGGCCTTTCAATGGGCCCGTTGGAATTTTAACTGAGTAAAAAGTACAGAAATTGAGCTTTTGCAATATAATTGTGTTGAAAAGCTCCTAACCAGTTATTTGAACTCCTAATATTTGAATACAACATTTTTGCGGTCCTTTTTGTAGAGGTTTCAGACGAGCATGTCTAAATGGGCCTTTCAATGGGCCCGTTGGAATTTTAACTGAGTAAAAAGTAAAAAATTGAGGTTTTGCAATATAATTGGGTTGAAAAGCTCCTAATAAAGTACATAAACTCCTAAAATTTGATTAAAGCTTGTTATGCAGTCCTTTTTGTAGGTGTTTCGGACGAGCGGGTCGAAATGGGCCTTTCAATGGACCCGTTATAATTTTAACTGAGTAAAAAGTACAAAAATTGAGGTTTTGCAATATAATTGTGTTGAAAAGCTCCTAATCAATTATTTGAACTCCTAATATTTGAATAAAAAATTTTGCGGCCCTTTTTGTAGAGGTTTCAGACGAGCAGGTCTAAATGGGCCTTTCAATGGGCCCGTTGGAATTTTAACTGAGTGAAAAGTATAAAATTGAGGTTTTTCAATATAATTCTGTTGAAAAGTTCCCAATCAATTATTTGAATTCCGAAAATTTGATTAAAACTATTTTACGGTCCTTTTTGTCGAGGTTTCGGACGAGTAGGTCTAAATGGGCCTTTCAATGGACTCGTTAGAATTTTAACTGAGTAAAAAGTACAGAAATTGAGGTTTTGCAATATAATTGTGTTGAAAAGCTCCTAATCAATTACATAAACTCCTAAAATTTTATTAAAACTTTTTTTGCAGTCATTTTTGTAGAGGTTTCGGACGAGCGGGTCGAAATGGGCCTTTCAATGGACCCATTGAAATTTTAACTGAGTAAAAAGTACAGAAATTGAGGTTTTGGAATATAATTGTTTTGAAAATCTCCTAATCAATTACACGATCTCCTAAAATTTGATTAAAACTTGTTTACCTGTCCTTTTTGTAGAGCTTTCGGACGAGCAGCTCTAAATGGGCCTTTCAATGGGCCCGTTGGAATTTAAACTAAGTAAAAAGTAATGAAATTGAGGTTTTGCAATATAATTGTGTTGAAAAGCTCCAAATCAATTATTTGAACTCGTAATATTTGAATAAAACATTTTTGCGGTCCTTTTTGTAGAGGTTTCGGACGAGCAGGTCTAAATGGGCCTTTCAATGGACCCGTTGGAATATTTTTTTTGAGAAAAAGGGCCTCATTAAAAACCCCTCTAACCACCTTGTGCCGAAGCACAAAGTGAACCTAAGGGGAAAAGAGTGCCCTGTGTGTTGTTATTATTATAACAAGAAAAAGGCTGAGAGTCAGCTAGTACATCAACGTTAATACAGTCAGGAACAACTGAATCAAAGTATACAGAAGAAGTAAAGCGTAAAGCCCAAGCGGCTAAGTTATGGGCCATAAAATTGGCCGATCTAGGTACAAAGGATAATGTGATCAAAGGAAAAGACCTAAGCAAGGCCTTCGTATCTGCAATCAGTGGTCCTAGCAGGGAGTTGTCCTCAGTGGTGCGCGAGAGCTTGTTGATCACCGTAGCCGAGTCGGATTCAATGAGCACCTCGCCCCACCCTCTATCTCGGGTCAACATGATACCCGCAACGATGGCATGTAGCTCGACCATGGTGGCATCATGATAGCCTGCCTCATGGACAGCACATCCTCCAACAATCGAGCCATGTGCATCCCTAGCAATGACTCCGATAGCTGCATCACCGGATCTTGGATGGAAGGCTCCATCGACATTTATCTTTATACATCCCGGGCTTGGCATCATCCATCGTGGGGGGGGGCTGCTGCTGGTATGGCGGCTGACACGGCGGGGAGAGCGTTAGCGGCGGCGTATTCCTGTAGAAGACCTGTAGCATTCATGGCCGTAAGCCAGGTTGGCTGAAGTCTTTGGGAGTGAACCCAGTCATTACGACGGTTCCAGATATTCCAAATTGTTGTGAGGAGCAGAGCAAATCCTGAAGTATCCAAACAATAAGTTCCTTCCGACAACCATGCCACCATTGTGTTGGTGTGACTAGTATAGACGCTCGACGGAAGTCCCACTAGGCGAAGAACCTCCTGAGCATTTGGGCAATCACGAAGGGCATGCATAGCGGATTCCAGTACCGCTGGGCAAAAAGGGCAATGTCCATCCGTGTGATGTATCGCTCGGAGCTTGTCCCCAGTGGGTAAAGCATCACGGCCCGCTCGCCAGCCGAAGGAGCATATTTTTGGTAAAGTCGGAGATTTAGATATTACTTTCCAGAGACATGTAGGTCGCGTCACCGGTCTCGCAGGTTGGTGGAGAAAAAAGTACCCTGACCTGACTGTATAGTTCCCAGAGTTATGTTGTCCCCAAACCAGCTTATCTGGTCTATCCTGATAAATCGGAACCCGAAGTATACTTTCGACATCATCCTTGTCGAAATCATTCCGGAGTTTGGACTCATCCCATGACGCATAGTCACGCGACATGTAATCCCGACAACGCAGCGGGAGCTCATCATTATCCATATAATGTCCAAAAAGCGTAAGTGGGTTATCCCCTCCCCAGGTATCACTGAGCATACGTATCGAACTCTTGATCCCGGGCCGCCAAAAATAACCAGGCCCAAGGGAGTGAATTGCTTGGTGTATACCTTTCCATGCAAACGAAGCCCTTTTGTCCGCCGAGGCTTGCATAAGGTCACCTGATGGGTAGTATTTAGCGCGAAGGACCCTTGCCAAGAGAGAGTCCGGGTGCGACAGCAGATGCCAAATTTGCTTCCCCAAAAGGGTAATATTAAAAGAGCACAAGTCGCGGAAACCTAGGCCTCCCACATTTTTAGGTGTGCAGAGAGAATCCCACGACAAAAGCGGCCAGCCTCGCTTATTACTACGCCCTGACCACCAGTAACGTCGTATGGACATAGTAATGTCATCAATTATGTTTTGGGGTAATAGATAGCAGGACATCACATATTGTGGCATTGCTTGTGCGACAGACTTAATGAGGATTTCTCTTCCACTATATGAAAGGAAACTGTTATCCCATTTGCTCATTCGGGATTGGACTTTATCTCTCACAAAGCCTAAGGAGGCAGTCCTATTCCTTTTGATTAAAAGAGGGACTCCCAAATATATGCCTGGATCATCCACTAGGCGTACACCCAGAGTTGAACGCATAGCATGGAGAAAGACAGAGGAGCACCTGTGACTGCAGTAGGCGGTAGACTTATCAAAGTTTACCGTTTGACCGGAGGATGAGGCATACTGGGAAAGGACGTATCGTAATCTATCCACTTCCGCTGGCTCATTGCGAAGGAACACCATACTATCATCCGCGAAGAGGAGATGTGTAACCCTGGGCCCACGGCGGCTAGCACTATGTCCCGAAAGGCGCCCTTCTCGTTGCTCCGTTTCCAAAGCCGCTGAGAGCCCTTGGGAGCAAATGAGGAATAGGAATGGTGATAGAGGATCACCTTGACGGATACCCCGGGTAGGGAAGAATTCCTCTGATATCGTGCCATTAATTCTTACCGAAAAGGAGACCGAGGAGACACATCGTAGGATAAGGTTGACCCAATCCCTAGCAAACCCCATGCGGAGCATGACATCCCTTAGAAAGGACCATTCTACCTTGTCAAAGGCCTTTTCCATATCGAGTTTGACAGCAGCCCCTGGGGAGGACATTGTGCCACTAGAGTGAAGGGTATGCACCAGCTCATGTGCAATTAAAATATTGTCGGTAATGTTGTGTCCGCTAATGAACGCAGCTTGCGAATCGCTGAGACAAGAAGATGAGGATATTTTCAGGCGATTTACCAGAACCTTTGAAACCGTCTTGTATATGACAGTACACAGATAGATTGGTCGAAAGTGCTTCATAGTGGTGGGGTCAGAAATCTTAGGTATAAGCACAATGACCGATCGGTTAACCGATGCCATATCGGCTTTCCCTTGTAGGAGATCCATGCAAAGAGAAATGAAATCAGGTCCAATCATATCCCAGTGCTGTCTGTAGAAACTACTGGGGAAACCATCAATCCCAGGGGCTTTTTTAGGATTGATATCCAGAAAAGCGGCACATATTTCATCTACAGTGAATGGGCGTAGAAGAGTATCATTCATAGCCGTGGTCACTGTAGGGTGAATATTGTGCAGCAATTCCGGTGAGGACACCGGACAAGATGATGAAAAAATTCCTTGAAAGTAGGACGACGCAATTTGTAATGTGTCAGCAGTGGAAGTCTGCCAAACTCCGTTTTCATCCATTAATCCCCTGATTGTGTTTTTCCTACGTCGTTTGGTGGCCCTCGCATGGAAGTAGGTGGTATTTTTATCCCCGTTGGTTAACTAGGAAATGCGAGAGCGTTGAGCCCAGTAAGCCTCTTTAGCCACTGTCAATTTCCGGAGTTCCAATTTAGCGCTGTGAAGCGTGGAAAGAGCTTTCCGGGAAAGGTGTCTACGTCGTAGAAGATTATTAATAGATCGTTGCAACTGTTGCATGCAGAGAGTGGACATCTTACGTTGAGCATGCTGCCACTCTTGAAGATTATGGCCCAATGCAGATAATTTGTCCAAAATGGACCCCTGCGTGGCAGCCCATGTTTGTTTACAGACTTGAATACCTGCTGGGTCATGAGCCCAACAAGCTTCAAACCTAAAATGATCCACGGCCTGCTTGGTATAATTGTTTGTCAAGGTAGCATTCTCGGTGTCCAAGATGATAACACTATGGTCCGACTCGAGGGAAAAGGAATGAAAATGATCGTAGTTGGGAAATATATGCAACCATTGTGAGCATGCCAAGAATCGGTCAAGTCTTTCACAAACCGGGTTGACATTAGGCCCCGTGCGGGTCCAAGTGTACCAACCCGTGTTTGGTTTACAATCGAACAAATTATTCCTTGTTAGACAATCGCGAAAGTTTAGAATTTGTGATCGAGGCCTACGATTGCCCCCTTGTTTTTCTGAGTCATCTAAGATGTCATTTAAGTCACCTCCGATGAGCCAAGGAAGAGATGATTTTGTTTTAAGGGAGTCGATTAGTTCCCACGTGTGTTTTTTCATGTTCGTGGCTGCGTACCCGTAAATACCAGTAAATCGAAAGCGACAATTTAAGCCATTCACAATAACATCAATGTATCTCGTCGATGACGAGAGAAAATCTAAAGTAATGTTTTTATTAAAAAGCAGGCATAAACCTGCACAAGAAGGGCTACTATCCACAGCAAAAAAACCCTCCATTTCAAGAGAAAGTTTAAGAGAATCAAACTTAGAAGTGTTTAAGTGAGTTTCAGACAGGAAAATAAAATCTGGACCTAAACGGGAAATAATAAAACGAAGCTCGTGAACTGCCGAGGGCATACCAAGTCCCCGACAGTTCCAACATATGGCTCTCATTTCTCTCGGCGGGGTTGACCGTCAACCACCGCCGAAGAGTTTTTGCTACTCATCCCAGCTTTCTTTTGATTTTTCTCAGCCTGTTTCATTGCTTTACCGGCCACCAAAGGTGAAGTTCTCGGTCGTTTGGCAATCCCACCGGTGATAATGGGCGATGTGCGTTTAGACTTCTTTAGGACTGCAGCGTCCGGTCCCTTATCGGTCGTGGCATCCAACCAAACTTCAAATTCCAGATTAACCGGTTCTTTGCCTTTGTCCCTCGGACCTTTACCTTTGTTCGAGCTTTCCCCCATGGCCGTGTCATCCACGATCGGCACAGGAAAAGAATCCTCATCGATCAAAATGAAGCGTTTGTCCGGCGGGATATCGGACTTGTAAGGCTGCACAGCATGTTCATCATCAACATCAGCCTCCCTCGAGCTGTTAATCACGGATTCTTCATCCGCTGGAACCATGTCCAGTGGTGCAACGTCCAGTGGCTCCCGCTGAGCAGCGACTGCATCAACAGCGACTGTCTCTTCTGCCGGTAGTGACGCTGCGGCATCGGTAGGAGGGGTGGCAAGTTCCTCGTCCAACAGATCATCCTCCTCCAGATTCAACGTACCACCACCCGGCTGCACCGTGGGTGATTGGAATTTTAACTGAGTAAAAAGTACAGAAATTGAGGTTTTGCAATATAATTGTGTTGAAAAGCTCCTAATCAATTATTTGAACTCCTAATATTTGAATAAAATATTTTTGCGGTCCTTTTTGTAGAGGTTTCAGACGAGCAGGTCTAAATGGGCCTTTCAATGGACCCTTTGGAATTTTAACTGAGTAAAAAGTATAGAAATTGAGGTTTTGCAATATAATTGTGTTGAAAAGCTCCTAATCAATTATTTGAACTTCTAATATTTGAATAAAACATTTTTGCGGTCCTTTTTGTAGAGGTTTCGGACGAGCAGGTCTAAATGGGCCTTTCAATGGACCCGTTGGAACTTTAACTGAGTAAAAAGTATAGAAATTGAGGTTTTGCAATATAATTGTGTTGAAAAGCTCCTAATCAATTACACGAACTCCTAAAATTTAATTAAAACTTGATTTGCGGCCCTTTTTGTAGAGGTTTCGGACGAGCGGGTCGAAATGGGCCTTTCAATGGACCCGTTGGAATTTTAACTGAGTAAAAAGTACAGAAATTGAGGTTTTGCAATATAATTGTGTTCAAAAGCTCCTAATCATTTATTTGAACTCCTAATATTTGAATAAAATATATTTGCGGTCCTTTTTGTAGAGGTTTCGGACTAGCAGGTCTAAATGGGCCTTTCAATGGACCCGTTTGAATTTTAACTGAGTAAAAAGTACAGAAATTGAGGTTTTTCAATATAATTGTTCTGAAAAGCTCCTAATCAATTACATGAACTCCTAAAATTTGATTAAAACTTGTTTTGCAGTCCTTTTTGTAGAGGTTTCGGAGGAGCGGGTTGAAATGGGCTTTTCAATGGACCCGTTGGAATTTTAACCGAGTAAAAAGTACAGAAATTGAGGTTTTGCAATATAATTGTGTTGAAAAGCTCCTAATCAATTATTTGAACTCCTAATATTTGAATAAAACATTTTTGTGGTCCTTTTTGTAGAGGTTTCGGACGAGCGGGTCGAAATGGGCCCGTTGGAATTTTAACTAATTAAAAAGTATAAAATCGAGGTTTTTCAATATAATTGTGTTGAAAAGCTCCTAATCAATTACATGAACTCCTAAAATTTGATTAAAACTTGATTTGCGGCCCTTTTTGTAGAGGTTTCGGACGAGCGGGTCGAAATGGGCCTTTCAATGGACCCGTTGGAATTTTAACTGAGTAAAAAGTACATAAATTGAGGTTTTGCAATATAATTGTGTTGAAAAGCTCCTAATCATTTATTTGAACTCCTAATATTTGAATAAAACATTTTTGCGGTCCTTTTTATATCGGTTTCAGACGAGCAGGTCTAAATGGGCTTTTCAATGGGCCCGTTGGAATTTTAACTGAGTAAAAAGTATAAAATTGAGGTTTTGCAATATAATTGTGTTGAAAAGCTCCCAATCAATTACATAAACTCCTAAAATTTGATTAAAACTTTTTTTGCAATTCTTTTTGTAGAGGTTTCGGACGAGCGGGTCGAAATGGGACTTTCAATGGACCCGTTGAAATTTTAACTGAGTAAAATGTACAGAAATTGAGGTTTTGCAATATAATTGTGTTGAAAAGCTCCTAATCAATTATTTGAAATCCTAAAATTTGATTAAAACTTGTTTTGCGGTCCGTTTTGTAGAGGTTTCGGACGAGTAGGTCTAAATGGGCCTTTCAATGGACCCGTTGGAATTTTAAATGAGTAAAAAGTACAGAAATTTAGGTTTTTCAAGATAATTGTGTTGAAAATATCCTAATCAATTACATGAACTCCTAAAATTTGATTAAAACTTGTTTTGCAGTCCTTTTTGTAGAGGTTTCTGAGTAGCGGGTTGAAATGGGCCTTTCAATGGACCCTTTGGAATTTTAACTGAGTAAAAAGTACCGAAATTGAGGTTTTGCAATATAATTGTGTTGAAAAGATCCTAATCAATTATTTGAACTCCTAATATTTGAATAAAACATTTTTGCGGTCCTTTTTGTAGAGGTTTCAGACGAGCGGGTCGAAATGGGCCTTTCAATGGGCCCGTTGGAATTTTAACTAAGTAAAAAGTATAAAATTGAGGTTTTTCAATATAATTGTGTTGAAAAGCTCCTAATCAATTACATGAACTCCTAAAATTTGATTAAAAGTTTTTTTGCCGACCTTTTTGTCGAGGTTTTGGACGAGCAGGTCTAAATGGGCCTTTCAATGGACCCGTTAGAATTTGAACTGAGTAAAAATTACAGAAATCGAGGTTTTGCAATATATTTGTGTTGAAAAGCTCCTAATCAATTACATAAACTCCTAAAATTTGATTAAAACTTTTTTTGCAGTCTTTTTTGTATCGGTTTCGGACGAGCGGGTCTAAATGGGCCTTATAATGGACCCGCTGGAATTTTAACTGAGTAAAAAGTACAGAAATTGAGGTTTTGCAGTATAATTGTGTTGAAAGCTCCTAATCAATTATTTGAACTCCTAAAATTTGTTTAAAACTTGTTTTGAGGTCCTTTTGTAGAGGTTTCGGACGAGCTGGTCTAAATTGGCCTTTCTGTGGACCCGCTGGAATTTTAACTGAGTAAAAAGTACAGAAATTGAGGTTTTGCAACATAATTGTGTTGAAAAGCTCCTAATCAGTTATTTGAACTCCTAATATTTGTATAAAACATTTTTGCGGTCCTTTTTGTAGAGGTTTCAGACGAGCATGTCTAAATGGGCCTTTCAATGGGCCCGTTGGAATTTTAACTGAGTAAAAAGTATAAAATTGAGGTTTTGCAATATAATTGTGTTGAAAAGCTCCTAATAAAGTACATAAACTCCTAACATTTGATTAAAACTTGCTATGCAGTCCTTTTTGTAGGGGTTTCGGACGAGCGGGTCGAAATGGGCCTTTCAATGGACCCGTTATAATTTTTTTTGACAAAAAGGCCTCGTTAAAAACCCTATTACCGTCCTTCAAGCAGATCTAGAGGACCCTAAAAAGGGGAAAAGAGTGCCTAAGTTTTATTATATCAAGGAGAATTTGTTACAAGATGATTGATACAATGAGGAATAGCAGAATCAAAAGACATGGCACTCATAGAGCTAAGCGAATAAGTAGCCAAAGTATGTGCTACATGATTTGCCTCACGGCGTACAAAAGAAACAGAAGCTGATACATAATTATGAAGAGACTCTCGAATCTGATGAAGAAGAGGCCCCAAGGTAGAAAGTTCCAATCCTGGATTGTTGATCCTATTTGCAATAGAAGCGCAATCAGTTTCAAGCAAAATCCGAGTCCATCCTTGAGAACGAGCGAAGGTGATTCCGGCAAGAAGACTTTCACCTTCACAAGTAACTGCATCCAGGCGGTTACCTAGCGGAAAAGCGAGGCCACCCACAACTGCACCTGTAGAATCACGTGCAACAGCGCCAACAGCCGCAGCACGAGTTGAGGGATTGAAAGCTCCATCCACATTAATTTTTATATGGTTAGATGGAGGAGGATTCCAACGTGGGGGAGAAAGAATTGAAGGCGTTGGGATGGGAGGAGAAGAGGCATTATAGATGTCTCTATGTACACTAATGGAATTGACGGCAATAAGCCAAGATGGTTGCAAATGGTGATTATGAATCCAGTCATTACGCCTATTCCAAACATTCCAGATAGTAGTAAGGAAAAAACCAAACTTATCAGAAGATAGGAGATGGGCGGCTTCCTCCAACCATTGTAATGGTGTAGTAGCCGAACTCCTATAAAGGGCTATGGGAATACCAGATAGCTGAAGGGCTTCAGCAGCCCCTGTGCAATCACGAAGAGCATGGAGAATGGTCTCTGAGTTACCACCACAAATGGGACAAGGCCCCGAGTCTGGTGAAAAAACTTGCAGTTTGGAACCAACTGGTAGAGCATCAGACGCCATACGCCATCCAAAAGTTTTGACCTTAGGCAAGGCCCTGACTTTGGACAGAAATTTCCAAAAACGTGTAGGTGATGTTTGTGGAAGCACAGAACGTTGTAAGAAAAGATAACCAGAGTGATCTGAATAAATGCCCGAATCATTAGGAGACCAAAGAATAGAATCAGGGTGATCATTTATAATTGGTATACTGAGAATGGTAGTCGCGTCTGTTGGGTTAAAGTAACGATGGACCTTGACAAGATCCCAAGCAGTTTGGTTACGAAGCATGAAGTCACGACAACGAATATGAACTTCATCCGAGATTTCATAATCCCCAGTTAGGGTAATAGGGGAAGGACCACCCCAGATGTCTTTGTGTACTCGTATATTACTGTTAATACCTGGGCGGTATAGGAAGCCTGGAAGGAGACGCTGAAGAGCATTATACATGCCTTGCCATTCAAAAGAACCACGGTTGGGCCTTGTAGCATCAAGGATATTCCCAGAAGGGAAGTATTTAGCACGATATATTTGGCCTAATAAAGAATCTGGTTCACAGATGAGCCTCCATAATTGTTTGCCCAAAAGAGCAACATTGAAGTCATGTAAGTCCTTAAACCCCGTACCACCAGTAGACTTGGGTAAACAAACATGATTCCATGGAAGCATATGCCAACCTTTTTTATTAGATTTGCCGGTCCACCAATATTGCCTGATGGCCGAGGTCATATCATCAATAATGTTTTGTGGAAGGAGATAACAAGACATAACATATTGAGGTAGGGATTGTAGAACAACTTTAATGAAAATCTCTCGACCACTGAAGGAAAGGAGATGCTTATCCCAGCTAGAAAGGCGATCATGAACTTTATCACGTACAAAGCCTAGTGATTCAGTTTTGTTCTTGCCAATGAGAAGGGGAACACCGAGGTATACACCAGGGTTAGAAACCTCACGTACTTGCAGTAGACTATTAATTGCAGATCTTGTTGAGGATGGGGTACGCGGATTATAAAAAATTGTCGATTTCTCAAAATTAATTGCTTGACCGGAAGCAGCTGCATATGTTTGCAGGGCTCTTTTGAGATGAGTAGCTTCAGTTATAGAAGTATTAATGAAGACCATACAGTCATCAGCAAAAAGTAGATGATTGACTTTGGGCCCATATTTACAGGCACCGAGCCCTGGAAGAATGTTTGTTTGCTGGGCAGCAGATAGGTAAGCAGAGAGCCCTTGTGTGCAGAAAAGGAAGAGAAAAGGGGAAAGAGGGTCACCTTGGCGTAAACCACGTTGAGGTTGAAAAAAGAGGGAGAAAGAGTTATTAATTTTGACTGAAAAAGAGACCGTGGTAATGCAACGCATAATAAGGGAGATCCAAGCATATGTGAAACCCATGCGTTCCATCACATTTGCTAAAAAAGACCATTCAACTCTATCAAAAGCTTTTTCCATGTCTAATTTAAGAGCAGCTCCTTGGGAGGATTTGGTAGCCCCTGAGTTGATATTATGGATAATTTCATGGGCAACAAGGATGTTATCAGAGATGTTACGTCCCTGGACGAAGGCTGCATGATTAGGGCTAATACAGAGGGGAATAGGTTGTTTCATTCTATTGACAATGGTTTTAGCAACTATTTTATAAAGAACAGTGTAGAGACTAATTGGTCTTAGTTGTTTCATGGTAGTTGGGTCTTGGATTTTGGAGATTAGAACCACTATAGTTTTGTTGACAAATGACATGTCAACAGTGCCATTTAGTAAATTAAGGCATAAAGAAATAACATCATCTCCAATCGTATCCCAGTGTTGACGGAAAAAACTACTTGGTAGTCCATCAAAACCAGGAGCTTTCCTAGGATCAATGTCCCGGAAGGCATGGAGGATTTCTTCCTTTGTGAAGGTCCTTAAGAGGTTGTCATTCATAGATTGAGTGATAGAAGGTGTAATTTTATCGAGTATATTATCAGAAATTTGTGGGTTGGATGACGTGAAGAGATTTTGGAAGTAGTTTGATGCAATAGACATTAGGTCTGAATCGCCCGTACACCAATTCGACTTGGAATCAAATAATCCAGTGATCAAGTTTTAACTGAGTAAAAAGTACAAAAATTGAGGCTTTGCAATATAATTGTGTTGAAAAGCTCCTAATCAATAATTTGAACTCCTAATATTTGAATAAAACATTTTTGCGGTCCTTTTTGTAGAGGTTTCGGACGAGCAGGTCTAAATGGGCCTTTCAATGGATCCGTTGGAATTTTAAGTGAGTAAAAAGTACATAAATTGAGGTTTTGCAATATAATTGTGTTGAAAGCTCCTAATAAATTACATGAACTCCTAAAATTTGATTAAAACTTGTTTTGCAGTACTTTTTGTAGAGGTTTCGGACGAGCGGGTCTAAATGGGCCTTTCAATGGACCCGTTGGAATTTTAACTGAGTAAAAAGTACATAAATTGAGGTTTTGCTAATTGTGTTCAAAAGCTCCTAATCAAATATTTGAACTCCTAATATTTGAATAAAACATTTTTGCGGTCCTTTTTGTAGAGGTTTCGGACGAGCAAGTCTAAATCGGCCTTTGAATGGACACGTTAGAATTTTAACCGAGTAAAAAGTACAAAAATTGAGATTTTGCAATATAATTGTGTTGAAAAGCTCCTAATCAATTACATAAACTCCTAAAATTTGATTAAAACTTTTTTGCAATCCTTTTTGTATCGGTTTCGGACGAGCAGGTCTAAATGGGCCTTACAATAGACCCGTTCGAATTTTAACTGAGTACAAAGTACAAAAATTGAGGTTTTGCAATATAATTGTGTTGAAAAGCTCCTAATCAATTATTTGAACTCCAAAAATTTGATTAAAACTTGTTTTGCGGTCCTTTTTGTAGAGGTTTCAGACGAGCTGGTCTAAATGGGCCTTTAAATGGACCCGTTGGAATTTTAACTGGGTAAAAAGTATAGAAATTGAGGTTTTGCAATATAATTGTCTTGAAAAGCTCCTAATCAGTTATTTGAACTCCTAATATTTGAATAAAACATTTTTGCGGTCCTTTGTGTAGAGGTTTCGGACGAGCAGGTCTAAATGGGCCTTTCAATGGACCCGTTGGAATTTTAACTGAGTAAAAAGTACATAAATTGAGGTTTTGCAATATAATTGTGTTGAAAAGCTCTTAATAAATTTCATGAACTCCTAAAATTTGATTAAAACTTGTTTTGAAGTCCTTTTTGTAGAGGTTTCGGACGAGCGGGTCTAAATGGGCCTTTCAGTGGACCCGTTGGAATTTTAACTGAGTAAAAAGTACAGAAATTGAGGTTTTGCTAATTTTGTTCAAAAGCTCCTAATCAATTATTTGAACTCCTAATATTTGAATAAAACATTTTTGCGGTCCTTTTTGTAGAGGTTTCGGACGAGCAAGTCTAAATCGGCCTTTCAATGGACACGTTAGAATTTTAACCGAGTAAAAAGTACAAAAATTTAGGTTTTGCAATATAATTGTGTTGAAAAGCTCCTAATCAATTACATAAACTACTAAAATTTGATTAAAACTTTTTTGCAATCCTTTTTGTATCGGTTTCGGACGAGCAGGTCTAAATGGGCCTTACAATAGACCCGTTCGAATTTTAACTGAGTACAAAGTACAAAAATTGAGGTTTTGCAATATAATTGTGTTGAAAAGCTCCTAATCAATTATTTGAACTCCAAAAATTTGATTAAAACTTGTTTTGCGGTCCTTTTTGAAGAGGTTTCAGACGAGCTGGTCTAAATGGGCCTTTAAATGGACCCGTTGGAATTTTAACTGAGTAAAAAGTATAGAAATTGAGGTTTTGCAATATAATTGTGTTGAAAAGCTCCTAATCAGTTATTTGAACTCCTAATATTTGAATAAAACATTTTTGCAGTCCTTTGTGTAGAGGTTTCGGACGAGCAGGTCTAAATGGGCCTTTCAATGGACCCGTTGGAATTTTAACTGAGTAAAAAGTACATAAATTGAGGTTTTGCAATATAATTGTGTTGAAAAGCTCCTAATAAATTACATGAACTCCTAAAATTTGATTAAAACTTGTTTTGCAGTCCTTTTTGTAGAGGTTTCGGACGAGCGGGTCTAAATGGGCCTTTCAATGGACCCGTTGGAATTTTAACTGAGTAAAAAGTACAGAAATTGAGGTTTTGCTAATTGTGTTCAAAAGCTCCTAATCAATTATTTGAACTCCTAATATTTGAATAAAGCATTTTTGTAGTCCTTTTTGTAGAGGTTTCGGACGAGCAAGTCTAAATCGGCCTTTCAATGGACACGTTAGAATTTTAACCGAGTAAAAAGTACAAAAATTGAGGTTTTGCAATATAATTGTGTTGAAAAGCTCCTAATCAATTACATAAACTCCTAAAATTTGATTAAAACTTTTTTGCAATCCTTTTTGTATCGGTTTCGGACGAGCAGGTCTAAATTGGCCTTACAATAGACCCGTTCGAATTTTAACTGAGTACAAAGTACAAAAATTGAGGTTTTGCAATATAATTGTGTTGAAAAGCTCCTAATCAATTATTTGAACTCCAAAAATTTGATTAAAACTTGTTTTGCGGTCCTTTTTGTAGAGGTTTCAGACGAGCTGGTCTAAATGGGCCTTTAAATGGACCCGTTGGAATTTTAACTGGGTAAAAAGTATAGAAATTGAGGTTTTGCAATATAATTGTGTTGAAAAGCTCCTAATCAGTTATTTGAACTCCTAATATTTGAATAAAACATTTTTGCGGTCCTTTGTGTAGAGGTTTCGGACGAGCAGGTCTAAAGGGGCCTTTCAATGGACCCGTTGGAATTTTAACTGAGTAAAAAGTACATAAATTGAGGTTTTGCAATATAATTGTGTTGAAAAGCTTCTAATTAATTACATGAACTCCTAAAATTTGATTAAAACTTGTTTTGCGGTCCTTTTTGTAGAGGTTTCGGACTAGCAGGTCTAAATGGGCCTTTCAATGGACCCGTTGGAATTTTTTTTGAAGAAAATGCCTCATTAAAAACCCTACTACTATCCTTCAAGCAGAGCTAGAGGACCCTAAAAAGGGGAAAAGAGTGCCTAAATTTATTAATCATAAATAATTTGTTACAAGATGTTGGATACAAGGAGGTACATCCAAATTAAAAGACATGGAAGTCATAGAACTTAATGAAAAAGTGGCCAAGGTATGGGCCATTTGATTTGCCTCACGGCGTACAAAGAAGACAGCAGCAAAATCAAAGTCATGAAGAGCCGTTTGAATCCGATGAATAAGAGGTCCCATGGTAGAGAGGTCTTGTGCTGGGTTGTTGATCCTATTCACGAGAGAAGCGCAATCGGTTTCAAGCATGATCCGATTCCAACCTTGGGATCGGGCGAAGGTGAGACCAGCAAGAATGCTTTCGCCTTCACTGGTAACTGCGTCCAGACAGCTACCTAGCGGAAACGCAAGCCCACCCACGATTGTACCTGTAGAATCACGAGCAACGGCTCCAACAGCAGCTGCCCGAGTTGATGGGTTAAAAGCTCCATCCACATTGATTTTAATATGGTGAAGTGGAGGGGGATGCCAATGTGGAGTAGAAAAGGTAGAAGGGTTAGTAGCCGTAACGGCTTTACAAAAATCATCATGTAAACTAATGGAATTAACTGCAATTAACTAGGGTGGTTGTAAATGGTGGTTATGGACCCAGTCATTACGCCTATTCCAAACGTTCCATATAGTTGTGAGGAAAAGGCCAAAAGAATCAGGGGATAGGGTTTGTGCCGCTTCCTCTAGCCATTGTAGAGGTGTAATAGCCCCACTCCTGTAAAGAGTAATGGGAATACCAGAAAGTTGAAGGGCTTCAGAAGCCCCAGAGCAATCACGAAGAGCGTGGAGGATGGATTCCGAGTGTCTACCACAGATGGGGCAAGGCCCCGAATTTGGTGAAAAAACTTGCATTTTAGCCCCAACTGGCAGAGCTTCAGATGCCATGCGCCAACCAAAGGTTTTTACTTTAGGCAAGGCCTTTATTTTGGATAGAAATTTCCAAAACCGTGTTGGAGATGCATGCTGGTGTAAAGACCGTTGTAGGAAAATATAACCAGAGCGAACTGAATAAATACCTGAATCATTAGGAGACCATAGTATAGAATCACGGTGATCATTTATAATAGGAATACTCATAATAAATGTAGCATCAGCGTTGTTAAAATAATTCCTGATCTTATCCGCATCCCAGGCGGTTTGATTACGAATCATAAAGTCACGGCAACGAATATGGAATTCATCTGAGATTTCGTAATTACCCGTGAGGGTAATCGGGGAAGAACCACCCCATATATCTTTATGTATCCTGATATTGCTATTAATACCTGGACGATAAAGAAATCTTGGGAGGAGGCGCTGTAGAGCGTTGTACATACCTTGCCATGCAAAGGAGCCACGATTGGGCTTGGGGGCATCCAGGATATTGCCAGATGGAAAGTATTTGGAATGATATATTTGTCCTAATAACGAGTCCGGTTCACAAATTAGTCTCCAAAGTTGCTTACCAAGGAGAGCAATATTGAAATCATTCAGATCCTTAAATCCCATGCCTCTGGCAGCCTTAGGTAAGCAGACATGGTTCCATGGAAGCATATGCCAACCTTTTTTGTTGGATTTTCCAGTCCACCAATATTGTCTGATTGATGAAGTCATATCATCAATAATATTCTGTGGGAGGAGATAACACGACATAACATATTGTGGTAGGGATTGTAGGACTGCCTTAATGAAGATTTCCCAACCACTAAAAGAAAGAAGATGTTTATCCCAGCTAGAAAGGCGATCGTGGACTTTATCTCGCACAAATCCAAGAGACTCAGTTTTGTTTTTCCCGATAAGAAGTGGGATTCCTAGATAGACACCAGGGTTAGATACCTCACGTACTTGCAAAAGGCTATTGATCGCGGTTCTTGTTGATGATGGGGTACGCAGATTATAAAAAAATGTTGATTTCTCGAAGTTAACCGCTTGTCTGGAAGCAGCAGCGTAAGTTTGCAACGCTCTTTTGAGATGAGAAGCTTCGGTTGGATTATTATTGATGAAGACCATACAGTCGTCAGCAAAAAGCAGGTGGTTGACTTTGGGCCCATATTTACAGGCACCAAGTCCTGGTAGAATGTTAGTTTGTTGAGCAGCAGATAGATAAGCAGAGAGTCCTTGTGTGCAGAAGAGGAATAAAAAAGGGGATAGGGGGTCTCCTTGACGCAAGCCCCGTTGAGGTTGGAAAAAAGGGGAGAAAGAATTATTAATTTTAACAGAAAATGAGACTGTGGTAATGCAACGCATTATGAGCGAGATCCAATCTGGGGCAAACCCCATACGTTCTATAACATTTGCTAGAAAGGACCATTCAACTCTATCAAAGGCTTTTTCCATGTCTAGTTTAAGTGCAGCACCTTGTGAGGATTTAATTGCACCTGAGTTGATGTTGTGGATAATTTCATGGGCAACAAGGATGTTATCCGAGATGTTGCGACCCTGGACAAAAGCTACTTGATTAGGACTGATACAAAAAGGAATTGTTTGTTTCATCCTATTGACGATGGTTTTAGCAACTATTTTATATATGACAGTGCATAGACTGATAGGTCTTAATTGTCTCATAGAAGTTGGATCCTGAATTTTGGGGATCAGGACTAGGATAGTTTTGTTGACTAGGGACATATCCATGGTGCCACTTAGTAGATTAAGGCAAAGATTAGTGACGTCTTCACCCACCGTATCCCAGTGTTGTCGAAAAAAACTACTTGGAAGGCCATCTATACCAGGTGCTTTCCTGGGATCAATGTCCTTAAAGGCAAGGAGAATTTCTTCTTTTGTGAAGGGTCATAGCAGAGTATCGTTCATTGATTGAGTGATGGACGGTTGAATTTTACCTAGGATGTTACCCGAAATTTGGGGGTTGGATGTAGTAAATAGATTCTGAAAATATGTGGAAGCAATCGTCATTAGGTCTAATTCAGCCGTACACCAGTTTGAGTTTGAGTCAAAAAGACCAGAGATCGAGTTTTTCTTTTTCCTATTAGTTGCCCGGGCGTGGAAGAATCTTGTATTTTTGTCTCCTTGGGATAGCCAAAGTGTTCGGCACCTTTGGGCCCAATAGACTTCTTGTTCCATAAGAAGCTTATTTAGTTCGGTTCTATATTTAATATATATTTCTTCATTCGTAGCATTTAAAGGACGGCAAAGGAATTTATTTATCTTTTTGGTTAGGAAATTGATCCGTCTAGTAGATTTGAATCTTTGATGATTTTTCCATTCATCCAGACATGTGCCTATAGCTTCAATTTTCTCAATTGTTGTTCCAGAGGTGTTAGTCCAAGTGCTTTTAATAGTATGTATATTATCTTCATTATGCGCCCAACAATTTTCAAAACGAAAAGTGTTGGATGGCCGCTGATGGGGTGTGACAGTCGCAGGGAATAAATCTAGCAGTAAAAAACAATGGTCGGATTTGGATACATAGTCCGTGTTTATACGATGGGAAGGGAAGAGATCCTGCCAAGCCGAATTAGCTATGAATCTATCTAATCTTTCGTGTATAATTGGGGTTGCAGGCCCTATCTTTGTCCATGTAAACCATCCCGATGTTGGTTTACAATCAAAGAGATTGTTACGTAATAAACAATGACGAAAATTATTTATTTGTGATCTTGCTCTTCGATTACCACCATGTTTTTCAGAATCAGCTAAGATTTCATTGAAGTCCCCTCCTAGGAGCCAGGGGGTATTATTATTATTTATATTTAAAGAATCTATCATTTCCCATGTTTTATATTTTTGACTAGTTTCGGAGTATCCATGCATTCCAGTAAAAAACATAGTGCAATTGTTCAAGGTAATTTGAGTATGTATATAACGCTCGGAATACGAAATTAAATTTATATTAATATTATGCGAATAAAACATAGCGATGCCGGAACACCCTTCCGATGGGGGAATTGAAATAAGTTCAAACATACCTAAAGATAAGCAAAGACGGCTACATGCCGTTTTATTTAGTTTGGTTTCACAAAAGAAGATAATATCCGGACTGGTATGTTGGAAATATGTCCTAAAATGTTGAACCGTCGGAGCTTGTCCAAGGCCCTGACAGGTCCAACATAAGAGCCTCATTTTGCTCGGCGGGGCTGGGAGTCAGCCGCTGCCGGAGAGTTTTTTGAGCTGCTCATCCCAGCTTTAGGGGTGGATCCGGAAGGTTTGGATTTTTTTTTTGCGGGAGCGACACTTGAATAGGAGATCGGCACTTTGTACCTCGGTTTGGTGGGGCTGGAACAGGTGCATGGGCTGCATCATTTGGATAAGTCTTTAATAACCATTGGTTAAAATCATTAAAATTGTATCGGTGGGAGCAGGAGGCTTACGCAATTCAGCTTCAATCTTTTTTATTTGTTGGGCAGTTGGGCTAGGAACACCATCATCAGTAGTGTCCCAATCGTTATCAGATCCATCTTCAGGGATGTGATAGATGGTGTTCAAAGGCTGGGGTTCAAGGGGAGCTTTTTGTTTCAGATCAGGTGCAGCAGATTCTTTGGCAGAGTTATGAACTTCATCCATAGCAGTGTCCGTATTCGGGACTTCTTCGGTGGCTTGTTCTGTAAATGAGGCAGCGTCGCCTTCGTTTATAGAACCTATTATTAGAGTATAGGTAGAGGAAAGTTTAGTAGTTGATTGTGGGATAAAAGTAATATGATTGATAAGGGAGGGGTAAAACAAAGTACCCATATTATTCTGGTCATTGGGAGGAACATTAGTATTGGCTGGAACAACTGGAACATTAGTGGGGGGCACTGTAGGTAAATAAGAAAGTAAATATATTAAAACGATTATTGTAGAATTAAATCGAGAAAAAGATAAGGTAATCATAGAAAGAGAATAGAGATTACCATTCACTGGAGGAACATTCTGGTTGAGATTTGGTTCAACGTTACGGATACGCCCACGAATACCAACAGGGCGACGTCTTGGTGGAAGGTAGCGGAGCCATTCTCCGTACTGCAGTTTATTGAGATCAAGGGAAGATCGGATAGGGCAGTTTTCGATGGTGTGACTGATAATACCACAACCAGGACAGAGAGTAGGTAGGCGTTCGTATTGGATTCTGCACATAATTTTATTGGTCCCAGATCCGATGAAAACGAAGCGGGTGACCGGTCTGGTGACATCCAATAAAATTTCGACCCGAAGGAAGTCCTTCATGTTCCCTTCAAACTCGCGAGTATCGGTTTGGAGCACGTTTCCAACCATTGACCCTAGGGCATGTCCTACCAGGTGTGATCGATCGATGTCTTCATAGAGTGATGTAGGGAGAGAGAAGATGCGAATCCAGATTCTCATAATATTGAAGTTGTATTCTGTAACAGATTTGGCGGGATCATACTCAGTGACAGCTAGCCATTCGTCCTTGTACAGCCAAGGACCACGGTTGAGGACCTCATAACAGTTCTTGGGCTCTTTGAACTTTATCTTAAGGAAGTTGTCTTGGATGACAGAAATAGAGACTACTTCGGTGGGCTTCCATATTCCTTCGAAAGCATTGATGACAGCGTAAATATCGATCACTTTGGATGAGATGAAGCAACCAAAAAGAAGGAGTTTAGGGTCCTCCTTGATGAAATCCCACCCAAAGTCAGGGGTGTATAGAAGCTCGGCTTCCTCATTAGTGAGGTCGATAGCGCTAAGTTGGGGAATAGAAGAAGATGCCATTGAAGAAACTTGAGGATTGAAAGGATTAGAGAGATATGAATGGTTTTGTGGTTTGGTATAAGAGAATTGTTCGCATTTAAATATTGCAATTGGGTAATCTGTAATATGGGAAGTAGTAAAAGAGGTTGGAAAGAAAATTTGAAATCGTAAAAGTTGGAAAATATTGATAACAAAAGGGAGTATGGGAAAGGAAGTTACCTTAATTGATCTAGATATGACGGTGAATAAGGAGATTTCGGAGTAAATGTTAAATAGGCGTAAATCAAGGATCGGATTTAATAGGATATTCCTCATATAAATACATGTTTGTAAAGGAGAATATAAAAATAAATGAAATAATACTTTATGGGAGTATTTTCGGGATTTTGGATGTATATAAGGAAAGGCTGAAAAGAATTTTGTAATAATGGTTAATATTTTAATAAAGGAAAAAATTGATAGAACATTTGTGGCAAATGAATTTAACAGTATGTAAATAAGGGAGTGGGAGGTTTTGAATATAAATAAAGGGAATTGATTTTTGTCTATCGTCATAGAGGAAAGTAATGCTGGGGTTTTGAAAATAAGGGAATAAAGGCAACATTTAAGGAAAATAATTAGGTAATAAATTAAAAAATTTAGAAAAACAGGAGTCAATAAAATTCTGGGATTAATTACGGAAAGAAACGGGATATTAAAAAGAGAGTTAAGTTTGGCCAACCTTTTGGAATAATAGGTAGAATAGAAATAAAACTGTTTAAAAAATTGGAAGTATGAAAAGGGTTTATCAGAAGGAAGAGCCTATTTAGTAGGGTTTGGAGAGAATCACAAACGTGGGCTTGTAAAATTTCACCTAAAAAGGTGTAGTAGGAATAGACTTCCTTCGTGTATATCAGATCGTAACGTAAATTAACATAAAACCATACATCAAAGCAAAAATAGAAAACATGCATAGCAAAATTATGGTAATAAAGCAGGCAAATAAAAGCATAGAAAAAATAAAAGAAAAGCAGGAAGAAGGAAGTGCCATAAAAAATTACAAACCCAGGGGAAAGAGGAAGCGGGGAAAAGAAAGATATTACAGACCAAAAGAGCAAAAAAATATAGGGGGGAATGCAATTAATTATAACTATAAATAAATTAAAACAGAAACGAGGCAAAGATGAAGAATGGAGAATACAGATTATCTTGAGGCATTGCATTGTGAAGTGGATCAGGGGTGCCATTGTTGTAGCGTAACGAATAGGTCCAAAGAAGGTACATATGCAAGTAAAAGAAAGGCAGCAAGTGAGAATACGACTAAAAAAATTCATTTGTACATAGAGAAATTTTATTATAACCAAATGATATAGATGCATGGAAAAGATCATGGATAAAGTAATGACTAGGGATAAGTAAACAGAAATAGTGTAACATCAATTAGAGTGAAAGGAATAGACCATGTACATTAATTCATTACACATAGTAGTCCAAAGGTTAAAAATGACATATTTATATTCAGAAGATGGCCAGCAGTAAAACATGTAGTTTATAGCAGTAAGTATATTGATTAAGTGCCTCATAGCAATATTTGTTTTTAAAACTGTGACCAAATATGTATATAAAGCCAAAGCTATAATGGCTATAATGAAATACTTAGAAATAATAGTAACGACATACATACCAGAAAGATTAAGTAGTGTACTTTTAAAGCAAGAAGGCTTGAAAACATTAATCGGGAGAGAAGAATACAAAATTATAATATTGCAGGAATTATCTAAGCAAAAAATATTGATTATATACCATTGATAACAAAACAATCTGCATGTGAGGTATAAAGGAAATTTCAGAGCAGTAAAATTTGGGTGAATTTCAGAAATGAAATAATTATAAGGAATTAGATTAAAGCATTTAATTTGATTTGGTATTCTGTTAGGAATAGAATACAATGAGATAGCATTGTAGCAATGTGATATCCATATTAAAGTGCACGACCGGTGATGTGCATATAAAAGGAGGTCCAGTGAATTGAAAAGGGAATGGAGCATATTGTGATTGCAAGGTTTAAATGAAAATCCCAGAAAATGGGCTTGCAGATAATTCCCTTGAAGGGCTTGATATAGGATTGAATGGGGGATACTTGTATCTTCCACAGTAAATATATGAATATGTAACATAAATAAGTCGGGTGAATCACACAATTCTATTGTAATATTAATTAAGATAATATGTAACTGAGTGCATAGAATTAAAAAACAGAAATTTGAAAAATGCACAGAGGATTCTAAACAAGGGACCCAGCATATGACTAAACAAACAAACAAGTAATGTGTTAATGGAGGACTAGTGAAGGAGAGAAAACATAAAGAGGCAGCAGAAGGTAAGAAAGCGTACAAGAGATTCTGCCTATGGTAGACAGTAAGTCCATTTCTTTTGAGATAGAAAGAAAACCGAATCTGGAAAAAAAGAAGAAAAAATAAAATTAATAAATAAATTATTGTATAAAAAATAAAAAAAGTAAAAAGGAAAAGGGATAGAAACCCTAGCCGCCACCAAACCCCACAGAGAAGGGGATAGATTTGCGCCGCCGGTGGTGACAACAAAAGCACGGCTGAAAAAGGCCAGTATTTAGAAGTGGGGGGCATGCAGATGTCTCGGATCTGGAAAAAAAGAACGATTTAATTAAGATGTTAGATCTACAAACAGAACAAAAAAAGAAAATATGACAAATCATTATTAAAGTGAAATGAGATAATTTTAACGGGAAGGGGAACCCTAGCTGACACCGTGGTTTGGAGAAACCCAGATGGGGGAAGAGAACCCGGGGTGGAACGGCCGCCGTGATTCTCCATCTGGGGCTTCTTATATTTTCCGGTAATGATCTGAAAGGAAATCGAAAGGGAAAATAAGAAATAAAAAAACAAACAGTAGTCAGATAGTGAAAATGAATAAAAGGACAAAAAGGATTAAAAGACCAACGAACTGAAAATGGCATATTGAAAAGAAACCAAACGCCGGGGGAGGGAAAATCCTCGAGAGGCTCGGATCTGGAGTCTAGAAACCAGATCTGGAACGAGTGCAATGATTTAAAGGATCTGCAAAAATTCGAAAAAAGGGTTAGATAATATAAAAGTAAAGAGTGGTGTAGTGCCAGAAACGAAAAAAGGGAGAAAATCATTTTGAAGAAACGTATCTGTAACGCCATGGAAGAATCCTTATGACAAGGAATCGGCCAAGCCGGTGTCTCAGACCCAGATATGGAGAAAGAATCCAGAGAAAAAAATAAGGGGAAAACCCAAATCAGAATAGAAAAGAAAACCAAAGGAAATGTAAAGCTAATAGAGTAAAAAAGCGATATAAAGTAAAAAAGAGGAAAAAAAATGGAACGGTGGTGAGGCTTTTCGTATTCTCTTACCCATTATCCTTAGATCCAATGAAATTAAGTCTTGGAAATGATGCGGCTGAGGGAGAAGTGTCGTGAGGGGAAGGGGAAGAGACGCCGAGAAACAAGGGAGGTGGAAACCGAAAATTCCAAAAACCATTTCAGAGAATTTCGGGAAGAGAGAGAGAGAAACGAGAGCCCCCGATCCCGTTACCCGTTGGAATTTTAACTAAGTAAAAAGTACAGAAATTGAGGTTTTGCAATATAATTGTGTTGAAAAGCTCCTAATCATTTATTTGAACTCCTAAAATTTGATTAAAACTTTTTTTGCAGTCATTTTTGTAGAGGTTTCGAACGAGCGGGTCGAAATGGGCCTTTCAATGGACCCGTTGAAATTTTAACTGAGTAAAAAGTACAGAAATTGAGGTTTTGGAAGATAATTGTGTTGAAAATCTCCTAATCAAGTACACGATCTCCTAAAATTTGATTAAAACTTGTTTTGCGGTCCTTTTTGTAGAGCTTTCGGACGAGCAGGTCTAAATGGGCCTTTCAATGGACCCGTTGGAATTTTAACTGAGTAAAAAGTACAGAAATTTAGGTTTTCAATATAATTGTGTTGAAAAGCTCCAAATATATTATTTGAACTCCTAATATTTGAATAAAACATTTTTACGGTTCTTTTTGTAGAGGTTTCGGACGAGCAGGTCTAAATGGGCCTTTCAATGGACCCGTTGGAATTTTAACTGAGTAAAAAGTACAGAAATTGAGGTTTTGCAATATAATTCTGTTGAAAAGATCATAATCAATTATTTGAACTCCTAATATTTGAATAAAACATTTTTTTGGTCCTTTTTGTAAAGGTTTCGGACGAGCGGGTCGAAATGGGCCTTTCAATGGGCCCGTTGGAATTTTAACTAATTAAAAAGTATAAAATCTAGGTTTTTCAATATAATTGTGTTGAAAAGCTCCTAATCAATTACATGAACTCCTAAAATTTGATTAAAACTTGTTTTGCGGTCCTTTTTGTAGAGGTTTCGGACTAGCAGGTCTAAATGGGCCTTTCAATGGACCCGTTGGAATTTTAACTGAGTAAAAAGTACAGAAATTGAGGTTTTGCAATATAATTGTGTTGAAAAGCTCCTAATCATTTATTTGAACTCCTAAATTTTGATTAAAACTTTTTTTGCAATCATTTTTGTAGAGGTTTCGAACGAGCGAGTCGAAATGGGCCTTTCAATGGACCCGTTGAAAATTAAACTGAGTAAAAAGTACAGAAATTGAGGTTTTTGAATATAATTGTGTTGAAAATCTCCTAATCAATTACACGATCTCCTAAAATTTGATTAAAACTTGTTTTGCGGTCCTTTTTGTAGAGCTTTCGGACGAGCAGGTCTAAATGGGCCTTTCAATGGACCCGTTGGAATTTTAACTGAGTAAAAAGTACAGAAATTTAGGTTTTTCAATATAATTGTGTTTAAAACCTCCTAATCAATTACATGAACTCCTAAAATTTGATTAAAACTTTTTTTGCAGTCCTTTTTGTAGAGGTTTCGGAAGAGCAGGTTGAAATGGGCCTTTCAATGGACCCGTTGGAATTTTAACTGAGTAAAAGTACAGAAATTGAGGTTTTGCAATATAATTGTGTTGAAAAGCTCCTAATCAATTATTTGAACTCCTAATATTTGAATAAAACATTTTTGCGGTCCTTTTTGTAGAGGTTTCGGACGAGCAGGTCTAAATGGGCCTTTCAGTGGACCTGTTAGAATTTTAACGGAGTAAAAAGTACAGAAATTTAGGTTTTGCAATATAATTGTGTTGAAAAGCTCCTAATCAATTATATAAACTCCTAAAATTTGATTAAAACTTTTTTTGCAGTCCTTTTTGTAGAGGTTTCGGACGAGCGGGTCGAAATGGGCCTTTCAATGGACCCGTTGAAATTTTAACTGAGTAAAAAGTACAGAAATTGAGGTTTTGCAATACAATTGTGGTGAAGAGCTCCTAATCAATTATTTGAATTCCTAAAATTTGATTAAAACTTGTTTTGCGGTCCTTTTTGTAGAGGTTTCAGACGAGCAGGTCTAAACGGGCCTTTCAATGGACTCGTTGGAATTTTAACTGAGTAAAAAGTACAGAAATTGAGGTTTTGCAATATAATTGTGTTGAAAAGCACCTAATAAATTACATGAACTCCTAAAATTTGATTAAAACTTGTTTTGCAGTCATTTTTTAGAGGTTTCGGACAAGAGGGTCGAAATGGGCCTTTCAATGGACCCGTTGAAATTTTAACTGAGTAAAAAGTACATAAATTGCGGTTTTGCAATATAATTGTGTTGAAAAGCTCCTAATCAATTATTTGAACTCCTAATATTTGAATAAAACATTTTTTTGCGGTACTTTTTGTAGAGGTTTCGACGAGCAGGTCTAAATGGGCCTTTCAATGGACCCGTTGGAATTTTAACTAAGTAAAAAGTACAGAAATTGTGGTTTTGCAATATAATTGTGTTGAAAAGCTCCTAATCAAATACATGAACTCCTAAAATTTGATTAAAACTATTTTACGGTCCTTTTTGTCGAGGTTTCGATCGAGCGGGTCGAAATGGGCCTTTCAATGGACCCGTTGGAATTTTAACTGAGTAAAAAGTACAGAAATTGAGGTTTTGCAATATAATTGTGTTCAAAAGCTCTTAATCAATTACATGAACTCCTAATATTTGATTAAAACTTGTTTTGCAGTGCTTTTTGTATAGGTTTCGGACGAGCGGGTCGAAATGGGCCTTTCAATGGACCCGTTGGAATTTTAACTGAGTAAAAAGTACAGAAATTGAGGTTTTGCAATATAATTGTGTTGAAAAGCTCCTAATCAGTTATTTAAACTCCTAATATTTGAATAAAACATTTGTGCGGTCCTTTTTGTAGAGGTTCCAAACGAGCAGGTCTAAATGGGTCTTTCAATGGGCCCGTTGGAATTTTAACTTAGTAAAAAGTATAAAATTGAGGTTTTGCAATATAATTGTGTTGAGAAGCTCCTAATCAATTACATAAACTCCTGAAATTTGATTAAAACTTTTTTTGCAGTCCCATTTGTAGAGATTTCGGATGAGCGGGTCGAAATGGGCCTTTCATTAGACCCGTTGAAATTTTAACAGAGTAAAAAGTACAGAAATTGAGGTTTTGCAATATAAATGTGTTGAAAAGCTCCTAATCAATTATTTGAACTCCTAAATTTTGATTAAAACTTGTTTTGCGGTCCTATTTGTAGAGGTTTCGGATGAGCAGGTCTAAATGGGCCTTTCAATGGACCCGTTGGAATTTTAACTGAGTAAAAAGTACATAAATTGAGGTTTTGCAATATAATTGTGTTTAAAATCTCCTAATAAATTACATAAACTCCTAAAATTTGATTAATTTTTTTTTTGCAGTCCTACTTGTAGAGGTTTCGGATGAGGGGGTCGAAATTGGCCTTTCAATGGACCCGTTGAAATTTTAACTGAGTAAAAAGTACAGAAATTGAGGTTTTGCATTATAATTGCGTTGAAAAGCTCCTAATCAATTATTTGAACTCCTAAAATTTGATTAAAACTTGTTTTGTTGTCCTTTTGTAGAGGTTTCGGACGAGCTGGTCTAAGTTGGTCTTTAAATTGACCCGTTGGAATTTTAACTAAGTAAAAAGTACGAAAATTGAGGTTTTGCAATATAATTGTGTTGAAAAGCTCCTAATAAGTTATTTGAACTCTTAATATTTGAGTAAAACATTTTTGCGGTCCTTTTTGTAGAGGTTTCAGACGAGCAGGTCTAAATAGGCCTTTCAATGGGCCCGTTGGAATTTTAACTGAGTAAAAAGTATAAAAGTGAGGTTTTGCAATATAATTGTGTTGAAAAGCTCCTAATCAATTACATAAATTCCAAAAATTTGATTAAAACTTGTTTTGTAGTCCTTTTTGTAGAGGTTTCAGACGAGCGGGTCAAAATGGGCCTTTTATTTGAACTCCTAATATTTGACTAAAACTTGTTTTGCGGTCCTTTTTGTAGAGGTTTCGGACGAACAGGTCTAAATGGGCTTTTCAATGGACCCGTTGGAATTTTAACTGAGTAAAAAGTACAGAAATTGAGGTTTTGCAATATAATTTTGTTGAAAAGCTCCTACTCAATTACATGAACTCCTAAAATTTGATTAAAACTTGTTTTTCAGTCCTTTTTGTAGAGGTTTCGGACGAGCGGGTCGAAATGGGCCTTTCAATGGTCCCGTTGGAATTTTAACTGAGTAAAAAGTACAGAAATTGAGGTTTTGCAATATAATTGTGTTCAAAAGCTACTAATCAATTATTTGAACTCCTAATATTTGAATAAAACATTTTTGCGGTCCTTTTTGTAGAGGTTTCGGACGAGCAGGTCTAAATGGGCCTTTCAATGGACCCGTTGGAATTTTAACTGAGTAAAAAGTACAAAAATTGAGGTTTTGCAATATAATTGTGTTCAAAAGCTAGTATTCAATTATTTGAACTCCTAATATTTGAATAAAACATTTTTGCGGTCCTTTTTGTAGAGGTTTCAGACGAGCAGGTCTATATGGGCCTTTCAATGGACCCGTTGGAATTTTAACTAAGTAAAAAGTACAGAAATTGAGGTTTTGCAATATAATTGTGTTCAAAAGCTCCTAATCAATTACATGAACTCCTAAAATTTGATTAAAACTTGTTTTGCAGTCCTTTTTGTAGAGGTTTCGGACGAGCGGGTCGAAATGGGCCTTTCAATGGACCCGTTGGAATTTTAACTGAGTAAAAAGTACAGAAATTGCGGTTTTGCAATATAATTGTGTTAAAAAGCTCCTAATCAATTATTTGAACTCCTAATATTTGATTAAAACTTGTTTTGCGGTCCTTTTTGTAGAGGTTTCGGACGAGCAGGTCTAAATGGGCCTTTCAATGGACCCGTTGGAATTTTAAATGAGTAAAAAGTACAGAAATAGAGGTTTTGCAATATAATTGTGTTGAAAAGCTCCTAATCAATTATTTGAACTCCTAATATTTGATTAAAACTTGTTTTGCGGTCCTTTTTGTAGAGGTTTCGGACAAGCAGGTCTAAATGGGCCTTTCAATGGACCCGTTGGAATTTTAACTGAGTAAAAAGTACAGAAATTTAGGTTTTGCAATATAATTGTGTTGAAAAGCTCCTACTCAATTACATGAACTCCTAAAATTTGATTAAAACTTGTTTTGCAGTCCTTTTTGTAGAGGTTTCGGACGAGCGGGTCGAAATGGGCCTTTCAATGGACTCGTTGGAATTTTAACTGAGTAAAATGTACAGAAATTGAGGTTTTGCGATATAATTGTGTTGAAAAGCTCCTAATAAATTATTTGAACTCCTAATATTTGATTAAAACTTGTTTTGCGGTCCTTTTTGTAGAGGTTTCGGACGAGCAGGTCTAAATGGGCCTTTTAATGGACCCGTTTGAATTTTAACTGAGTAAAAATTACATAAATTGAGGTTTTGCAATATAATTGTGTTGAAAAGCTCCTAGTCAATTACATGAACTCCTAAAATTTGATTAAAACTTGTTTTTGTAGTCTTTTTTGTAGAGGTTTCGGACGAGCGGGTCGAAATGGGCCTTTCAATGGACCCGTTGGAATTTTAAATAAGTAAAAAGTACAGAAATTGAGGTTTTGCAATATAATTGTGTTGAAAAGCTCCTAATCAATTATTTGAATTCCTAATATTTGATTAAAACTTGTTTTGCAGTCCTTTTTGTAGAGGTTTCGGACGAGCGGGTCGAAATGGGCCTTTCAATGGACCCGTTGGAATTTTAAATGAGTAGAAAGTACAAAAATTGAGGTTTTGCAATATAATTGTGTTGAAAAGCTCCTAATCAATTATTTGAACTCCTAATATTTGAATAAAACATTTTTGCGGTCCTTTTTGTAGAGGTTTCGGACGAGTAGGTCTAAATGGGCCTTTCAATGGACCCGTTGGAATTCTAACTGAGTAAAAAGTACAGAAATTGAGGTTTTGCAATATAATTGTGTTGAAAAGCTCCTAATCAATTATTTGAACTCCTAATATTTGAATAAAACATTTTTGCGGTCCTTTTTGTAGAGGTTTCGGACGAGTAGGTCCAAATGGGCCTTTCAATGGACCCGTTGGAATTTTAACTGAGTGAAAAGTACATAAATTGAGGTTTTGCAATATAATTGTGTTGAAAAGCTCCTAATCAATTACATGAACTCCTAAAATCTGATTAAAACTTGTTTTGCGGTCCTTTTTGTAGAGGTTTCGGACGAGCGGGTCGAAATGGGCCTTTCAATGGACCCGTTGGAATTTTAACTGGGTAAAACGTACAAAAATTGAGGTTTTGCAATATAATTGTGTTCAAAAGCTCCTAATCAATTACATGAACTCCTAATATTTGATTAAAACTTGTTTTGCGGTCCTTTTTGTAGAGGTTTCGGACGAGCCGGTCGAAATGGGCCTTTCAATGGACCCGTTGGAATTTTAACTAAGTAAAAAGTACAGAAATTGAGGTTTTCCAATATAATTGTGTTGAAAAGCTCCTAATATATTATTTGAACTCCTAATATTTGATTAAAACTTGTTTGCGGTCCTTTTTGTAGTGGTTTCGGACGAGCGGGTCTAAATGGGCGTTTCAATGGTCCCGTTGGAATTTTAACTGAGTAAAAAGTACAAAAATTGAGGTTTTGCAATATAATTGTGTTCAAAAGCTCCTAATCAATTATTTGAACTCCTAATATTTGATTAAAACTTGTTTTGCGGTCCTTTTTGTAGAGGTTTCGGACGAGCGGGTCGAAATGGGCCTTTCAATGGACCCGTTGGAATTTTAACTGAGTAAAAAGTACAGAAATTGAGGTTTTGAAATATAATTGTGTTGAAAAGCTCCTAATCAATTACATGAACTCCTAAAATTTGATTAAAACTTGTTTTGCAGTCCTTTTTGTAGAGGTTTCGAACGAGCGGGTCGAAATGGGCCTATCAAAGGACCCGTACAGAAATTGAGGTTTTGCAATATAATTGTGTTCAAAAGCTAGTAATCAATTATTTGAACTCCTAATATTTGAATAAAACATTTTTGCGGTCCTTTTTGTAGAGGTTTCAGACGAGCAGGTCTAAATGGGCCTTTCAATGGACCCGTTGGAATTTTAACTAAGTAAAAAGTACAGAAATTGAGTTTTTGCAATATAATTGTGTTCAAAAGCTCCTAATCAATTACATGAACTCCTAAAATTTGATTAAAACTTGTTTTGCAGTCCTTTTTGTAGAGGTTTCGGACGAGCGGGTCGAAATGGGCCTTTCAATGGACCCGTTGGAATTTTAACTGAGTAAAAAGTACAGAAATTGAGGTTTTACAATATAATTCTGTTGAAAAGCTCCTAATCAATTATTTGAACTCCTAATATTTGATTAAAACTTGTTTTGCGGTCCTTTTTGTAGAGGTTTCGGACGAGCAGGAATAAATGGGCCTTTCAATGGACCCGTTGGAATTTTAACTGAGTAAAAAGTACAGAAATTGAGGTTTTGCAATATTATTGTGTTCAAAAGCTCCTAATCAATTACATGAACTCCTAATATTTGATTAAAACTTGTTTGCGGTCCTTTTTGTAGAGATTTCGGACGAGCGGGTCGAAATGGGCCTTTCAATGGACCCGTTGGAATTTTAACTGAGTAAAAAGTACAGAAATTGAGGTTTTGAAATATAATTGTGTTCAAAAGCTCCTAATCAATTATTTGAACTCCTAATATTTGAATAAAACATTTTTGCGGTCCTTTTTGTAGAAGTTTCGGACGAGCAGGTCTAAATGCGCCTTTCAATGGACTCGTTGGAATTTTAACTGAGTAAAAAGTACAAAAATTGAGGTTTTTCCATATAATTGTTTTGAAAAGCTCCTAATCAATTATATGAACTCCTAATATTTGAATAAAACATTTTTGCGGTCCTTTTTGTAGAGGTTTCGGACGAGCAGGTATAAATGGGCCTTTCAATGGACCCGTTGGAATTTTAACTGAGTAAAAAGTATAGAAATTAAGGTTTTGCAATATAATTGTGTTGAAAAGCTCCTAATCAATTACATGAACTCCTAAAATTTGATTAAAACTTCTTTTGTAGTCCTTTTTGTAGAGGTTTTAGACGAGCGGGTCGAAATGGGCCATTCAATTGACCCGTTGGAATTTTAACTGAGTAAAAAGTACAGAAATTGCAGTTTTGCAATATAATTGTGTTGAAAAGATCCTAATCAATTATTTGAACTCCTAATATTTGATTAAAACTTGTTTTGCGGTCCTTTTTGTAGAGGTTTCGGACGAGCGGGTCGAAATGGGCCTTTCAATGGACCCGTTGGAATTTTAACTGAGTAAAACGTACAAAAATTGAGGTTTTGCAATATAATTGTGTTCAAAAGCTCCTAATCAATTACATGAACTCCTAATATTTGATAAAAATTTGTTTTGCGGTCCTTTTTGTAGAGGTTTCGGACGAGCCGGTCGAAATGGGCCTTTCAATGGACCCGTTGGAATTTTAACTGAGTAAAAAGTACAGAAATTGAGGTTTTCTAATATAATTGTGTTGAAAAGCTCCTAATAGATTATTTGAACTCCTAATATTTGATTAAAACTTGTTTGCGGTCCTTTTTGTAGAGGTTTCGGACGAGCGGGTCTAAATGGGCGTTTCAATGGTCCCGTTGGAATTTTAACTGAGTAAAAAGTACAAAAATTGAGGTTTTGCAATATAATTGTGTTCAAAAGCTCCTAATCAATTATTTGAGCTCCTAATATTTGATTAAAACTTGTTTTGCGGTCCTTTTTGTAGAGGTTTCGGACGAGCGGGTCGAAATGGGCCTTTCAATGGACCCGTTGGAATTTTAACTGAGTAAAAAGTACAGAAATTGAGGTTTTGAAATATAATTGTGTTGAAAAGCTCCTAATCAATTACATGAACTCCTAAAATTTGATTAAAACTTGTTTTGCAGTCCTTTTTGTAGAGGTTTCGAACGAGCGGGTCGAAATGGGCCTATCAAAGGACCCGTACAGAAATTGAGGTTTTGCAATATAATTGTGTTCAAAAGCTACTAATCAATTATTTGAACTCCTAATATTTGAATAAAACATTTTTGCGGTCCTTTTTGTAGAGGTTTCAGACGAGCGGGTCTAAATGGGCCTTTCAATGGACCCGTTGGAATTTTAATAAGTAAAAAGTACAGAAATTGAGGTTTTGCAATATAATTGTGTTGAAAATATCATAATCAATTATTTGAACTCCTAATATTTGAATAAAACATTTTTGCGGTCCTTTTTGTAGAGGTTTCGGACGAGCGGGTCGAAATGGGCCTTTCAATGGGCCCGTTGGAATTTTAACTAATTAAAAATTATAAAATCGAGGTTTTCAATATAATTGTGTTGAAAAGCTCCTAATCAATTACACGAACTCCTAAAATTTGATTAAAACTTGTTTTGCGGTCCTTTTGTAGAGGGTCGGACTAGCAGGTCTAAATGGGCCTTTCAATGGACCCGTTGGAATTTTAACTGAGTAAAAAGTACAGAAATTGAGGTTTTGCAATATAATTGTGTTGAAAAGCTCCTAATCATTTATTTGAACTCCTAAAACTTGATTAAAACTTTTTTGCAGTCATTTTTGTGGAGGTTTCGAACGAGCGGGTCGAAATGGGCCTTTCAATGGACCCGTTGATATTTTAACTGAGTAAAAAGTACAAAAATTGAGGTTTTGGAATATAATTGTGTTGAAAAGATCCTAATCAATTATTTGAACTCCTAATATTTGATTAAAACTTGTTTTGCGGTCCTTTTTGTAGAGGTTTCGGACGAGCGGGTCGAAATGGGCCTTTCAATGGACCCGTTGGAATTTTAACTGAGTAAAAAGTACATAAATTGTGGTTTTGCAATATAATTGTGTTTAAAAGCTCCTAATTAATTATTTGAACTCCTAATATTTGATTAAAACTTTTTTTGCGGTCCTTTTTGTAGAGGTTTCGGACGAGCAGGTCTAAATGGGCCTTTCAATGGACCCGTTGGAATTTTTTTTTTTGAAGAAAAGGCCTCATTAAAAACCCCTAATACTGTCCTTCGAGCAAAGCTAGAGGACCCTAAAAAGGGGAAAAGAGTGCCTAAATATTATTAATCAAGAAATATTTGTTACAAGGTGATGAATACAAGGGGGGATGATCGAATCAAATGACATAGAAGTCATGGAGGTAAGGGAGAAAGAAGCCAACGTATGGGCTATAACATTTGCCTCACGGCGTACAAAAGAAATGGTAGAAAAATCAAAGTCCTGTAGAGCATCTTGTATTCGAAGAATAGATGGTCCCATAGTAGAAAGATCCTGAGCATGCTTGTTGATCCTATTTGCGAGAGAAGCGCAATCCGTTTCGATCATGATCCGATTCCATCCTTGACTCCTAGCAAAGGTAAGACCAGCAATGATACTTTCCCCTTCACTGGTGATAGCGTCCTGACAGCTACCAAGAGGGAAAGCCAGACCACCCACGACTGCTCCGGCAGAATCACGAGCAACAACGCCGACGGCTGCTGCACGGGTAGAAGGGTTGAAAGCACCGTCCACATTAATTTTGATGTAATTAATTGGAGGCGAATGGGGGGGATTAGACAATTTGGAGGGAGGCGGGATAGTGGTAATTGAAGATTGACAAAAATCACTATGTAAACTAATTGAGTTGACTGCAATTAGCCAAGAGGGTTGTAAATGGTTGTTGTGAACCCAATCATTTCGTCTATTCCAAATGTTCCATAGAACTGTAAGAAAAAGACCGAATTTATCGGAAGAAAGTGTAGAGGCTGCTTCTTCTAACCATTGTAAGGGTGTAGGAGCTGGGCTCTTATAAATAGAGGTGGGAATACCACTAATTTGGAGGGCTTCAGCTGCGCCAGTGCAGTCACGAATCGCATGTAGAATTGATTCCGAATGGTTACCACAGATAGAGCATAACCCCGAGCCGGTGGAAAATGCTAGCATTTTAGTACCAACTGGAAGGGCATCAGATGCCACACGCCATCCAAAAGTTTTAACTTTGGGTAAAACTTTTATTTTGGATAAAAATTTCCAGAACCGAGTAGTTGGCTGAGGCTGTGAAAGGTAGCGTTGAAGGAAGATGTATCCAGAGCGAACTGAGTAGATACCTGAATCATTGGGAGACCATAAAATTGAATCCCGATAGTCATTTATAATGGGAATACGGAGAATGGCATCCGCATCAGTTGGATTGAAATAATTAAACACCTTTACTGAATCCCAAGCAGTTTGATTGCGAATCATGAAATCCCGACATCGAATGTGAAATTCATCAGAAATTTCATAATCCCCAGTTAGCTCAATTGGAGACGACCCCCCCCATATATCTTTGTGTATTCTGATATTACTATTTATACCTGGTCGGTGAAGGAAACCAGGTAAAAGTCGCTGAAGAGCGATGTATATTCCTTGCCAAGCAAAGGAGCCCCTACTAGGTTTTGTCGCGTCCAAAATATTGCCTGAGGGGAAATATTTATATCGATATATTTGTCCTAGTAAAGAGTCTGGTTCGCAAATTAGTTTCCAGATTTGCTTACCCAAAAGAGCTATGTTGAAGTCATGTAGGTCTTTGAATCCCATACCACCAGCCGATTTTGGTAAACATATCCGATTCCACGGTAACATATGCCAACCATTTTTGTTAGATTTACCAGTCCACCAGTACTGGCGGATTGATGTTGTCATATCGTCAATGATGTTGTGTGGTAAAAGGTAGCAAGACATCACATATTGTGGAAGGGATTGTAAAACAGCTTTAATAAAAATCTCTCTACCACTAAAGGAGAGGAGGTGTTTATCCCAGCTAGAGAGACGATCGTGTACTTTATCACGTACAAAGCCTAAGGATTCAGTTTTGTTTTTTCCTATAAGAAGCGGTATGCCTAGGTAAACACCGGGGTTAGAAACTTCACGTACTTGTAGAAGGCTATTGAGAGCATTTCTTGTTGCAGAAGGAGTACGTGGGTTATAGAATATTGTTGATTTTTCAAAATTTATAGCTTGACCAGATGCATTAGCATAAACTTGAAGAGCGTTTTTCAGAAGGGAAGCTTCAGATTGATTTGTATTAATAAATACCATACAATCATCAGCAAAAAGTAGGTGGTTAACTTTTGGCCCATGCTTACAAGCACCTAGGCCGGGAAGGATATTAGTTTGTTGCGCGGCATCTAAATAAGCCGAGAGACCTTGAGTGCAGAATAGAAAAAGAAAAGGGGAAAGAGGATCCCCCTGTCGAAGACCACGTTGAGGGTAAATTATTGGTGAAAAGGAGTTATTAACTTTAATCGAGAAAGAAACCGTGGAGATACAGCGCATTATAAGTTCAATCCATCCTGGAGCGAATCCCATTCGGTTCATGATGTTTGCAAGAAAAGACCATTCAACTCTATCGAAAGCTTTTTCCATGTCAAGCTTGAGAGCAGCCCCTTGTGAGGATTTATTCGCTCCGGAATTGATGTTGTGAATTATTTCATGCGCAACAAGAATATTATCCGAGATGTTGCGTCCCTGAACAAAGGCGGCTTGATTAGGGCTAATACAAAGGGGAATAGCCTGTTTCATTCTATTAACAATTGTTTTCGCAACAATTTTATAGAGAACAGTACATAAGCTTATTGGTCTGAGTTGTTTCATGGATTTTGGGTCCTGAACTTTGGGTATTAGAACTAGAATAGTTTTGTTGACTAAAGACATATCTGCATTGCCACTTAAGAGGTCCATACAAAGATTAAGGACATCATCGCCGACTGTGTCCCAGTGTTGTCTAAAGAAGCTACTTGGCAGGCCATCTGCACCCGGGGCCTTCCTAGGGTCAATATCTTTAAAGGCATGTAAAATTTCTTCTTTGGAGAAAGGTTTGAGAAGGTTGTCATTAATAGAAGAATTTATAGAGGGTTGGATTTTATCAAGAATGAGTGATGATAATTGGGGATTAGAAGTTGTGAAAAGGTTTTTGAAGTAATTCGAAGCTATATCCATTATCTCAGAATCTGAAGTGCACCAATTAGAATTGGCGTCATAGAGGCCTTTGATTGAATTTTTCTTATTACGATTAGTAGCTCTGGCATGAAAGAATTTAGTGTTTTTGTCTCCTTGGGCTAACCAAAGAGTTCGGGATCTTTGGGCCCAATAAGCTTCTTGTTCGGTTAAAAGATTATTTAATTCCGTTCTATAGTTTAAATAAGTTTGTTTGTTTGTGACTGATAAGGGCCGGTATAGAAGTTTGTTTATTTTTTTGGTGAGGAATTTAATACGCCCTGTTGTTTTGAACCGTTGTTGGTTTTGCCACTCATCTAAGTATAGCCCTACCGCTTTAATTTTATTAATGGCTGAACCCGGGGTGTTAACCCATGCCCGTTTTATTGTTTGGATATTATCTTTATTATTAGCCCAACAACTTTCAAATCTGAAATTTTTTGGGATACATTTTTTGATTGTATTGTTCGGTTCATCAAATTCCATTAGAAGGAAACAGTGGTCGGATTTTGCGACATATTCCGTAATTATACAAGGATTAGGGTAGAGGTTTTTCCATTCGTAGTTAGCTACAAAACGGTCAAGACGTTCATGAATAACCGGTGTTAAAGGACCTACTTTCGTCCACGTAAACCATCCCGAAGTTGGTTTGCAATCAAATAATTTGTTACGGATAAGGCAATTTCTAAAATTTTTTATTTGGGATCTAGCTCTCCGTGGACCCCCTTGTTTCTCCGAATCGATTAGGATCTCATTAAGATCACCTCCGATAAGCCAAGGTTTGTTTTTAGTAGAAGTGTGTAAAGAATCAATTAATTCCCATGTTTTATATTTTTGACTAGTTTCCGAAAAACCATGTATTCCAGTGAAGAACATAGTACTATTATTGTAAGTAAATTGAATGTGAATATAACGCATCGAATATGAAATTAAGCTTGTATTGATGTCTTTTGTAGCGAACATTGAAATACCGGAACACCCTTCCGACGGGGGGATAGAAATAATGTCTAACATACCCAAAGATAGACATAAACGGTTACTATCCGCATTATTTAACCTGGTTTCACATAAAAATATAATATTAGGGTTGGTACGTTGGACATAGTCTCGGAGGTGTTGAACTGTCGCGGCTTGTCCCAGGCCTTGACAGTTCCAACAGAGGATCTTCATTTTGCTCGGCGGGGCTGAGGATCAGCCGCCGCCGGAGAGTTTTTAGAGCTGCTCATCCCAGCTTTTGGAGTAGATCCTGATTGTTTGGATTTTTTCGGTGGGAGCGAAACTTGTATTGGGGAGCGCCGTTTCATGCCTCGGTTATTTTGGATTGGTGCGGACGCTTGTGCTGGAGCTGGAACAGGAGCAGGTGCAGGGGCTGCATCATTTGGGTAAGTTTTTAGTAGCCACTGATTAAAATCATTGAAAAGTGAATCAGTGGGATTAGGATGCTTACTCGGTTCTGAGTCGAATTTTTTGATTTGGTCGGTAGTAGGACTTGGAACACCAAAGTCCTCATTGGTTTCCCAATCATCATCAGACCCATCTTCCGGGATTGGGTAGATAGTATTCAGGGGTTGAGGCTCAAGAGGAGCCTTTTGTTTCAAATCAGCAGGGGGGTCAGAGACCGTATTAGGACCATCTTCCATTGTCATGTCGACATTCTGAGCTTCTTCGGTAACTTGTTCCGTAAATGAGGCTGCATCACCTTCATTTAGAGAACCTTTAATATGAAGAAATTGGATTATTAGAAGTTTGTAACAGTTTATAATCGGGTTGATAAAAAAGTTAAGTAAGTTACCCAAGTTGTTCTGGTTATTTGGAGGATCAGTGGGATTGACCGGTATAGCTGGGTTATTCTTCGGGTTTGCTACAAAAAAGTTAGGGGAATAGAAATTTATGATAATGTTTGATAATGAAGAATAAAGAAAATCAGATGTGGTTGTATTAGATGAGAAACATTTACCAATAATTGGAGAAACAGTTGGATTCAGATTTGGTTCAACAGAACGAATGCGCCCACGGATTCCAACCGGGCGACGTCTAGGAGGAATATAACGGAGCCATTCACCGTATTGCAGTTTGCTGGTGTCAAGAGAAGATCGGTGGGGACAATTCTCTAAAGTATGACTGATAATTCCACAACCCGGGCAGAGAGTTGGAAGTCGTTCATATTGGAGACGACACATAATTGTGTTCTCACCGGAGCCGATGAACACAAATCGAGTAACTGGCCTTGTTATGTTGAGAAAGATTTCAACTCGGAGGAATTCGACCATATTTCCATCCATTTTCCGAGTGTCCGTTCGAAGAACATTGCCTACCATCGAACCTAATGCATGCCCCACCAGGTGGGAACGGTCTATATCATCGAAGAGTGAATCTGGAAGGGAGAAGATCCGGATCCAGATGCGCATTGTGTTAAAGTTGTAGTCATTTAAAGACTTGGCTGGAGCGTATTCTGTGACAGCAAGCCATTCGTCCTTATACAACCAAGGTCCTCGGTTGAGGATTTCATAACAATTCTTAACTGCTTTAAACTTAATCTTGAGAAAGTTGTCTTGTATCACTGAGAATGATACAACTTCATTGGGCTTCCAGATCCCTTCAAAAGCACTGATGACAGCTGAAATATCCAATGGTTTAGAAGATATGAAGCGGCCAACAATAAAGAGTTTTGGATCCTCCTTAAGAAAATCGAAATCAGGAGTGTAGCGAAGTTTTGATTCTTCGTTGGTGAGGCTAATCGAATTGAGTTGGGGGATGGAGGAAGAGGAAGCCATTGAAGATAGCCTAGGGTATGAAAGAGATGAATGATTAAAGGATTGTGGTGGCTTAGAGTAATTAGAGTATGAATATATAAAGGTAGATAGTATAGTTAGGACTTGGAATTCATGGGAAGTGGGAATATAGAGGGAAATATGGAAGAATGACGATTGTGATTGGTAGGACTTACTGAAAATAGATGTATTATGTATAATTTTTTCCTTAAAGGAGAAATAGATTAGGAATAGGAGCGAAGTAATGGGAATTATTAAAGGAAAGAAAGTAGAATATTGAGAAGAGAAATGGTAATTATTTAGAGGGAATAATAAAAGGATTTGAATAATAGATTGAAGGTATAATATGGGCAATTTTTGGGATATCAAAACGAATTTCTTAGTAAAGTTAAAACTTTTAAATTGTAGGTATTGAAAGCTGGGGAAATAATTGGTATAACTTTTGTAAAGAGATTTATTTTGTGGTCCCTGAAAGAAAAATTCCATTAATTGTATAGCTGTTACTAAATTAGTTGGCACTATTTGAAAAGGATATTTATTAAAGATTGTAGAGTCAATATAATATAGAGAATTTGAATTTAATAAATTGAATAGATATTGGGATTTGTAAGAGATTAAAAAGTTGATCATATCTAGTTTAAAAAAAAACATATTCCTACAAAAAGATTTGAAAGTAAAAATGGAAATAAATTTAATATAGATTGGAATAGTAGGACGGAGAATTAATGAGCATTGAATAGCAGGATAAAATTTTAGGAAGCTTTGAAAGATAGAGTAAATTATGGGGGAATTCAGAGTTGATGTAGAAGTTTGAAAAAGGCGAATGGAAGTAACTACTTGAACGATTTTTTGTGAGGTCAACTTGAGTAATATTGAAAATTGAGTAAAGAGAATTTGGTATATGAATGGGAAATTCCTTGTAGCAAGGATTGATTGAGAATCCCAGAAATGGGCTTGTGAAAAATCACCTAATAAGGTGTAGATAGATGATGTAATTACCAAATATAGCAGTAAACTATTATCCATTAGAGGAAAACATGCATACTTCGAATAATATAAACCATGCATAGCGATATTGAAATTAACACTAAAGCATATAAAAACATATAATAAGGAAAAGGAAAACGGAAAAAAGAGAAGGCAGAAAATAAAAATTACAGACCCATGGGAAAGGAGAGGCGGGGATAAGAAAATTAATACAAACCAAAAGAGCAAAATAAAAAAAAAGGGAATATAATGAAAAAAATTAAAATAATGAGATTAAAAAAATTAGGGAAAAGAAGTAACCCTTTGGGAGAGGAGCAGCCGTACAGAAAAAGCCTTGAGATAGCTTGTAAAAGTTCATCCGATTGTGATGCATGTAGGTAGATATCATCAGAGAATAAAGAAGCAAAACAAACAACATGAATAACTTGAAAGTCACTGATAAAAATAGTAAAACATAAGAAAAGGTTGGTCATGTATAGGATATGCAGGAATGTAAAAAATGAGAAATTTGTGATAGTGGGATATCCATAAGATTTAATAAGATGCAGCAGATTAGTTTGGGGACCATTATGTTGGCCAAAGAAAATTATACTAATGAATCTCGTTTGCAGACACAAAAAGTGGTTAGGATGCATGGAGGTTGAAAAAGTTAAATTAAAATGGCAGTGTAAATGGCAAAAATACAGGGTATAACACATATGATCATAAAAAACATGGTCTAAAGAAACAGGAGTATTGATAACACGGAGGATATACAAGGTGAAGAAATTGGTATATATAGCTGAACAAAGAACAACAATAAGAACAGGTAAATTCTCGTTCAAACAATAATAGGCATGTTGTTTAGAGTATAGAGGGATATTATGAGGAATCCTAATTATTCGTTTTTTAAGATTAATAGATATTCCCAGTAAATGGGCTTGGGGAAAAATCCCTAGGAGGGCTTGATTAACATCCAGGGGATGAAAAGAATTAAAAATTGGAGAGTTCGTGATTGTATTAGACAAAGTATAGTGTACTAGAAAATTCTGATTCCAGTAATTAACTTCATAGAACAGAGATAACGCATAGATCAAAAGCCAGTAATTTAAAGGTAAAGGTTGACATGCTACAAGTAAGAAAAGATCATACTGAAACATAACCAACTCAGAAACTGTAATAGAACAGTAAATGTATGAGAGAAATGAAAATACCTGGATTGGGAAAAACACAAACAGCAGACCTAAACCATATGTATCTGAAAAAGGAATACCAAACCATCGTTGAACGATGGAATTGGATGATAGTCGCCACCAATCAACCCATCGAGAAAATCTAGTGACAGAGGGGTTGAGAGCTGGTACGAAACTGCAAAGAAAAAATAGATTAGAAGATAAAGGTTGTATTAAAAAAATAAAAAAATAGGTGAAAAGAAAAAAGGGCCTAGAAAAGTTCTTAAGGTTGCAGCAGATGACCGCCGCCAAGTATAACCAGGCTAAATGAAACCCTGAGAAAAGGGAAGAAGGAAAAGGATTAGATCCTAAATCAGAGGGGAAAAAGCCCAAATATGAAACCAAACGTATTGCATGTAAGAAAGAAGATCTGCAGGTAAAAAATACAAAGAAAATCAAGACATTGTTAGGTAAAAAAATTAAGAAGACTGTAAAAGATAAAAGAATAGTTGAAGAAAATAAGACTGGTTTAAGGCTGGGGAGTCCTTCTAAATTCCTCCGGACGGAGATGGAAGAGGGAGGGCCGGAAAACGCCCAGGAAAATAGGCCGTAAAGCGAAGGATACTTGCCGCCACCGCACAGATCATTAATTTTAACCATCGGCAACGAAAGGGAGATAGGATTCGTGAGCCAAAAATTTCCGCCACTGCTCCGTTCACCCAGATCTGTAGAAAATCGGAGAGAGGATGCCAAAACAGATTGGAAAAGATGGAAAAAATGGAATGGGAACACAAAATGAAGACGGAAACCTTGAGAAACAAAGAAACCGGGAGTTAGTAAAAAAGATAACCAATGAAACATGAATATGAAAAAAATTGAAAAAAGATAGAGGCGTGGGATAACTCCCTTATGTTTCATCCCGAAAACCAAGGGAGAAATGATGACTTGCAATACCGGCTGGAAATGAAGAGCCGTAAGGGGGAGGGGAAGCGGTGGATGAAGGAAAACCACCAGGAAAAACGGAAATTGCAAGAACCAGAAAACCCCTGAAAAAATTGAGAGAAAGAAGAGAGCCATCCCACCCGTTACCCGTTTGAATTTTAACTGAGTACCCGTTGGAATTTTAACTTAGTAAAAAGTACAGAAATTGAGGTTTTGCAATATAATTGTGTTGAAAAGCTCCTAATCAATTATTTGAACTCCTAATATTTGATTAAAACTTGTTTTGCGGTACTATTTGTAGAGTTTTGGACGAGCAGGTCTAAATGGGCCTTTCAATGGACCCGTTGGAATTTTAACTGAGTAAAAAGTACAGAAATTGTGGTTTTGCAATATAATTGTGTTGAAAAGCTCCTAATCAAATACATGAACTCCTAAAATTTGATTAAAACTTGTTTTACAGTCCTTTTTGTGGAGGTTTCGATCGAGCGGGTCGAAATGGGCCTTTCAATGGACCCGTTGGAATTTTAACTGAGTAAAAAGTACAGAAATTGAGGTTTTGCAATATAATTGTGTTCAAAAGCTCTTAATCAATTACATGAACTCCTAATATTTGATTAAAACTTGTTTTGCGGTCCTTTTTGTAGATGTTTCGGACGAGCGGGTCGAAATGGGCCTTTCAATGGACCCGTTGGAATTTTAACTGAGTAAAAAGTACAGAAATTGAGGTTTTGCAATATAATTGTGTTGAAAAGCTCCTAATCAATTATTTGAGCTCCTAATATTTGATTAAAATTTTTTTTGCGGTCCTTTTTGTAGAGGTTTCGGACGAGCGGGTCTAAATGGGCCTTTCAATAGACCTGTTGGAATTTTAACTGAGTAAAAAGTACAGAAATTGAGGTTTTGCAATATAATTGTGTTCAAAATCTCCTAATCAATTACATGAACTCCTAATATTTGATTAAAACTTGTTTTGCGGTCCTTTTTGTAGAGGTTTCGGACGAGGGGGTCGAAATGGGCTTTTCAATGGACCCGTTGGAATTTTAACCTAGTAAAAAGTACAGAAATTGAGGTTTTGCAATATAATTGTGTTGAAAATATCATAATCAATTATTTGAACTCCTAATATTTGAATAAAACATTTTTGCGGTCCTTTTTGTAGAGGTTTCGGACGAGCGGGTCGAAATGGGCCTTTCAATGGGCCCGTTGGAATTTTAACTAATTAAAAATTATAAAATCGAGGTTTTCAATATAATTGTGTTGAAAAGCTCCTAATCAATTACACGAACTCCTAAAATTTGATTAAAACTTGTTTTGCGGTCCTTTTGTAGAGGGTCGGACTAGCAGGTCTAAATGGGCCTTTCAATGGACCCGTTGGAATTTTAACTGAGTAAAAAGTACAGAAATTGAGGTTTTGCAATATAATTGTGTTGAAAAGCTCCTAATCATTTATTTGAACTCCTTAAACTTGATTAAAACTTTTTTGCAGTCATTTTTGTAGAGGTTTCGAACGAGCGGGTCGAAATGGGCCTTTCAATGGACCCGTTGAAATTTTAACTGAGTAAAAAGTACAGAAATTGAGGTTTTGGAATATAATTGTGTTGAAAATCTCCTAATAAAGTACACGATCTCCTAAAATTTGATTAAAACTTGTTTTGCGGTCCTTTTTGTAGAGCTTTCGGACGAGTAGGTCTAAATGGGCCTTTCAATGGACCCGTTGGAATTTTAACTGAGTAAACAGTAAAGAAATTGAGGTTTTGCAATATGTGTTGAAAAGCTCCAAATCAATTATTTGAACTCCTAATATTTGAATAAAACATTTTTGCGGTCCTTTTCGTATAGGTTTCGGACGAGCAGGTCTAAATGGGCCTTTCAATGGACCCGTTGGAATTTTAACTGAGTAAAAAGTACAGAAATTGAGGTTTTGCAATATAATTGTGTTGAAAAGATCATAATCAATTATTTGAACTCCTAATATTTGAATAAAACATTTTTGTGGTCCTTTTTGTAATGGTTTCGGACGAGCGGGTCGAAATGGGCCTTTCAATGGGCCCGTTGGAATTTAGACTAATTAAAAAGTATAAAATCTAGGTTTTCAATATAATTGTGTTGAAAAGCTCCTAACCAATTACATGAACTCCTAAAATTTGATTAAAACTTGTTTTGCGGTCCTTTTTGTAGAGGTTTCGGACTAGCAGGTCTAAATGGGCCTTTCAATGGACCCGTTGGAATTTTAACTGAGTAAAAAGTACAGAAATTGAGGTTTTGCAATATAATTGTGTTGAAAAGCTCCTAATCATTTATTTGAACTCCTAAATTTTGATTAAAACTTTTTTTGCAATCATTTTTGTAGTGGTTTCGAACGAGCGAGTCGAAATGGGCCTTTCAATGGACCCGTTGAAATTTTAACTGAGTAAAAAGTTCAGAAATTGATGTTTTTGAATATAATTGTGTTGAAAATCTCCTAATCAATTACACGATCTCCTAAAATTTGATTAAAACTTGTTTTACAGTCCTTTTTGTAGAGGTTTCGATCGAGCGGGTCGAAATGGGCCTTTCAATGGACCCGTTGGAATTTTAACTGAGTAAAAAGTACAGAAATTGAGGTTTTGCAATATAATTGTGTTGAAAAGCTCCTAATCAATTATTTGAACTCCTAATATTTGATTAAAACTTGTTTTGCGGTCCTTTTTGTAGAGCTTTCGGACGAGCAGGTCTAAATGGGCCTTTCAATGGACCCGTTGGAATTTTAACTGAGTAAAAAGTACAGAAATTTAGATTTTTCAATATAATTGTGTTTAAAAGCTCCAAATAAATTACATGAACTCCTAAAATTTGATTAAAACTTTTTTTGCAGTCCTTTTTGTAGAGGTTTCGGACGAGCGGGTTGAAATGGGCCTTTCAATGGACCCGTTGGAATTTTAAATGAGCAAAAAGTACAAAAATTGAGGTTTTGCAATATAATTGTGTTGAAAAGCTCCTAATCAATTATTTGAACTCCTAATATTTGAATAAAACATTTTTGCGGTCCTTTTTGTAGAGGTTTCGGACGAGTAGGTCTAAATGGGCCTTTCAATGGACCCGTTGGAATTTTAACTGAGTAAAAAGTACAGAAATTGAGGTTTTGCAATATAATTGTGTTGAAAAGCTCCTAGTCAATTACATGAACTCCTAGAATTTGATTAAAACTTGTTTTTGTAGTCTTTTTTGTAGAGGTTTCGGACGAGCGGGTCGAAATGGGCCTTTCAATGGACCCATTGGAATTTTAAATGAGTAAAAAGTACAAAAATTGAGGTTTTGCAATATAATTGTGTTGAAAAGCTCCTACTCAATTACATGAACTCCTAAAATTTGATTAAAACTTATTTTGCAGTCCTTTTTATAGAGGTTTCGGACGAGCGGGTCGAAATGGGCCTTTCAATGGACTCGTTGGAATTTTAACTGAGTAAAAAGTACAGAAATTGAGGTTTTGCAATTTAATTGTGTTGAAAAGCTCCTAATAAATTATTTGAACTCCTAATATTTGATTAAAACTTGTTTTGCGGTCCTTTTTGTAGAGGTTTCGGACGAGCAGGTCTAAATGGGCCTTTTAATGGACCCGTTTGAATTTTAACTGAGTAAAAAGTACATAAATTGAGGTTTTGCAATATAATTGTGTTGAAAAGCTCCTAGTCAATTACATGAACTCCTAAAATTTGATTAAAACTTGTTTTGCGGTCCTTTTTGTAGAGGTTTCGGACGAGCGGGTCGAAATGGGCCTTTCAATGGACCCGTTGGAATTTTAACTGAGTAAAACGTACAAAAATTGAGGTTTTGAAATATAATTGTGTTCAAAAACTCCTAATCAATTATTTGAACTCCTAATATTTGAATAAAACATTTTTGCGATCCTTTTTGTTGAAGTTTCGGACGAGCAGGTCTAAATTCGCCTTTCAATGGACCCGTTGGAATTTTAACTGAGTAAAAAGTACAAAAATTGAGGTTTTGCAATATAATTGTGTTGAAAAGCTCCTAATCAATTATCTGAACTCCTAATATTTGAATAAAACATTTTTGCGGTCCTTTTTGTAGAGGTTTCAGACGAGCATGTATAAATGGGCCTTTCAATGGACCCGTTGGAATTTTAACTGAGTAAAAAGTACAGAAATTGAGGTTTCTCAATATAATTGTGTTGAAAAGCTCCTAATCAATTACATGAACTCCTAAAATTTGATTAAAACTTGTTTTGCAGTAATTTTTGTAGAGGTTTCGGACGAGCGGGTCGAAATGGGCCATTCAATTGACCCGTTCGAATTTTAACTGAGTAAAAAGTACAGAAATTGCATTTTTGCAATATAATTGTGTTGAAGAGATCCTAATCAATTATTTGAACTCCTAATATTTGATTAAAACTTGTTTTGCGGTCCTTTTTGTAGAGGTTTCGGACGAGCGGGTCGAAAAGGGCCTTTCAATGGACCCGTTGGAATTTTAACTGAGTAAAAAGTACAGAAATTGCGGTTCTGCAATATAATTGTGTTGAAAAGCTCCTAATCAATTATTTGAACTCCTAATATTTGATTAAAACTTGTTTTGCGGTCCTTTTTGTAGAGGTTTCGGACGAGCAGGTCTAAATGGGCCTTTCATTGGACCCGTTGGAATTTTTTTTTGAAGAAAGGGCCTCATTAAAAACCCCACTAAACCTTACTGGGCTGGCCCAGCAAAGCCCTAGGAGGGGAAAAGAGTGCCCAAAATATATTATAAATCAAGGTGGTTGGTTAACAACCGGTACAAAAGTTCGTAGAGCATCGGGCAAGCCCGGCCCAAAATACATGGATGTAAGAAAATGCAAAGCCCAATTGGCTATAGAATGAGCTAAAACGTTAGCTCCACGCGGTACATAATGTAAACTAAGACCTGATACAGTGTCAATTAAAGATTTAGTATCCTGCAACTGTCGCTGAATAGGGGAGGCATCCTCGCCTGCTCTACACAACCTATTGATCAGCAGGGCCGCATCTGATTCAAGAAGAAACCCAGTCCAACCCGCCTCCACACCTAATTGGACGCCATCCGATATCGCCCGCAGCTCTGCCGTCGTAGAATCTGCAATAGTGTCCAAGTAAACAGCTCGTCCAAGCAGGATAGCTCCAGTAGCATCACGGGCCACGATGCCAATTCCAGCCGATCCTGTAGAAGTGTTAAAAGCACCGTCAACATTGATTTTGATTGCTCCAGCTGGCGGCGGCCGCCATACAGGTGGAGAAAGAGCTGTCGTCGGTTGCTGCCTCGTCGTGGGAATGCCTGCTGTGGCCGTTAGGTAATCGCGAAGTAGATCCTGTGAGTTCATCAAGGTGAGCCAAGGGGGCTGCAAACGCTGAGAATGGACCCATTCATTCCTCCTATTCCAAAGATTCCATAGTGTAGTTAGGAGGAGATCAAATTGTGCGCAGGGGAGGAGCCTAGCTCCTTGTTCCAACCAAAGTGACATCGAGGTTGCGCTACCATCACGAAGAGCGCTCGGGAAACCTGCAAGGCGGAGTGTCTCAGCAGCGCCTGGACAGTCCCTGAAAGCATGAAGTGCAGATTCAAGCATCGAAGGGCAGAACGGACACATGCCGTTGCCCAGTCCAATAGTCGCAAGTCGGTCACCTGTGGGTAGCGCATCCCGTCCTACCCGCCATCCAAAGGTGCGAACCTTCGGGAGTGTGTTGGATTTAGCAATAACCTTCCAGAGAGGGTTCGGACGCTCAAGAGGTCGCTGGGGCCTACGTAAGAAAAGGTAGCCGGAGCGTACGGAATAAATATTGGTATCATGAAAGCCCCATAGCAAAGTATCGCAGTGGGCATCAGTTATTGGTACGTGCAATATGTTGGCTGCGTCATCTTCGTCAAAATATTGACGTACTTTATGTTCGTCCCATGCATTATGATGACGAATCATAAAATCTCCGCATCGCAAGGGTAGTTCCTCGTTATCTTGATAATTACCAAAGAAGGAGAGCCCACTGGATCCACCCCAATTATCATGATGGATGCGCAGACGACTATCAATGCTAGGTCTCCAGAAGAAACCGGATTGTAATTGTTGCAAAGCCTGCCATATACCTCGCCAAGCAAAGGAGGCTCGGTGGTCAACTTTTGCCTCCATAATATTCCCGGATGGATAATAGCGTGATTTAAATACCCGCCCGAGTAAGGAGTCGGGCGAGTGGATTAGTCGCCAGACTTGTTTCCCAAGGAGGGCAATATTAAAGTCCCTTAGATCACGGAAACCCATGCCCCCCGCAGCTTTGGGTGTGCACATAGTATCCCAGGAGAGCATTGGCCATCCATTTTTGTTACTTCTGCCCGTCCACCAGTAACGGCGGATGGATCGCGTCGCATCATCCACAATGTTCTGTGGGAGCAAATAACAGGACATGACATATTGAGGCAAAGCTTGCGCCACTGATTTAATGAGGACTTCACGCCCACTGTACGACAGCAACTTAGTATCCCATTTAGTCATGCGAGAATTGACTTTGTCTCTAATGAAGCCAAGACTGGCCGTTCGATTCCTCCCGATGAGAAGAGGGACACCCAGATATGTTCCAGGGTCATCAACCAAACGGATGCCAAGAGTATGTTGGAGCGCATGTGTGAAGTCCCTTGAACAGAGGGAGCTACAAAATGTAGTCGACTTTGAAAAGTTGACTGACTGACCTGAGGATGCCTCATACAGCCGGAGAATCTCCTTCAACTGGTCTATTTCCCCTGGGCAGTTACGGACAAAGACAATACTATCATCCGCAAAGAGTAGATGGTTAATTCTTGGGCCACGTCTATTGGCCTGTAACCCAATTAGACGTCCCGAATGCTGTTCAGCCTCAAGGGCCGCTGAAAGCCCTTGGGAGCAGATTAGAAAGAGAAAAGGCGAGAGAGGGTCCCCCTGCCGAATTCCCCTAGTCGGAAAGAACTCGTTGGATAGAGTGCCATTAAGCCGAACTGAAAAAGAAACAGTGGATACACATCGGAGCAGTAATTGTACCCGTTGGAATTTTAACTTAGTAAAAAGTACAGAAATTGAGGTTTTGCAATATAATTGTGTTGAAAAGCTCCTAATCAATTATTTGAACTCCTAATATTTGATTAAAACTTGTTTTGCGGTCCTTTTTGTAGAGTTTTCGACGAGCAGGTCTAAATGTACCTTTCAATGGACCCGTTGGAATTTTAACTGAGTAAAAAGTACAGAAATTGCGGTTTTTCAATATAATTGTTTTGAAAAGCTCCTAATCAAATACATGAACTCCTAATATATTATTAAAACTTGTTTTACAGTCCTTTTTGAAGAGGTTTCGAACGAGCGGGTCGAAATGGGCCTTTCAATGGACCCGTTGGAATTTTAACTGAGTAAAAAGTACAGAAATTGAGGTTTTGCAATATAATTTTGTTCAAAAGCTCCTAATCAATTATTTGAGCTCCTAATATTTGATTAAAACTTTTTTTGCAGTCCTTTTTGTAGAGGTTTCGGACGAGCGGGTCTAAATGGGCCTTTCAATAGACCTGTTGGAATTTTAACTGAGTAAAAAGTACATAAATTGAGGTTTTGCAATATAATTGTGTTCAAAAGCTCCTAATCAATTACATGAACTCCTAATATTTGATTAAAACTTGTTTTGCGGTCCTTTTTGTAGAGGCTTCGGACGAGCGGGTCGAAATGGGCCTTTCAAAGGACCCGTTGGAATTTTAACTGAGTAAAACATTTTTGCGGTCCTTTTTGTAGAGGTTTCGGACGAGCAGGTCTAAATGGGCCTTTCAAGGGACCCGTTGGAATTTTAACTTAGTAAAAAGTACAGAAATTGAGGTTTTGCAATATAATTGTGTTGAAAAGCTCCTAATCAATTATTTGAACTCCTAATATTTGATTAAAACTTGTTTTGTGGTCCTTTTTGTAGAGGTTTCGGACGAGCATGTCTAAATGGGCCTTTCAATGGACCCGTTGGAATTTTAACTGAGTAAAAAGTAAAGAAATTGAGGTTTTGCAATATAATTGTGTTGAAAAGCTCCTACTCAATTACATGAACTCCTAAAATTTGATTAAAACTTGTTTTGCAGTCCTTTTTGTAGAGGTTTCGGACGAGCGGGTCGAAATGGGCCTTTCAATGGACTCGTTGGAATTTTAACTGAGTAAAAAGTACATAAATTGAGGTTTTGCAATATAATTGTGTTGAAAAGCTCCTAATAAATTATTTGAACTCCTAATATTTCATTAAAACTTGTTTTGCGGTCCTTTTTGTAGAGGTTTCGGACGAGCAGGTCTAAATGGGCCTTTTAATGGACCCGTTTGAATTTTAACTGAGTAAAAAGTACATAAATTGAGGTTTTGCAATATAATTCTGTTGAAAAGCTCCTAGTCAATTACATGAACTCCTAAAATTTGATTAAAACTTGTTTTTGTAGTCTTTTTTGTAGAGGTTTCGGACGAGCGGGTCGAAATGGGCCTTTCAAAGGACCCGTTGGAATTTTAACTGAGGAAAAAGTACAAAAATTGAGGTTTTGCAATATAATTGTGTTCAAAAGCTCCAAATCAATTACATGAACTCCTAATATTTGATTAAAACTTGTTTTGCGGTTCTTTTTGTAGAGGTTTCGGACGAGTGGGTCGAAATGGGCCTTTCAATGGACCCGTTGGAATTTTAACTGAGTAAAAAGTACAAAAATTGAGGTTTTGCAATATTATTGTGTTCAAAAGCTCCTAATCAATTACATGAACTCCTAATATTTGATTAAAACTTGTTTTGCGGTCCTTTTTGTAGAGATTTCGGACGAGCGGGTCGAAATGGGCCTTTCAATGGACCCGTTGGAATTTTAACTGAGTAAAAAGTACAGAAATTGAGGTTTTGAAATATAATTGTGTTGAAAAGCTCCTAATCAATTACATGAACTCCTAAATTTTTATTAAAACTTGTTTTGCGGTCCTTTTTGTAGAGGTTTCGGACGAGAAGGTCTAAATGGGCCTTTCAATGAACCCGTTGGAATTTTAACTGAGTAAAAAGTACAGAAATTGAGGTTTTGCAATATAATTGTGTTGAAAAGCTCCTAATCAATTACATGAACTCCTAAATTTTTATTAAAACTTGTTTTGCAGTCCTTTTTGTAGAGGTTTCGAACGAGCGGGTCGAAATGGGCCTTTCAAAGGACCCGTTGGAATTTTAACTGAGTAAAAAGTACAGAAATTGAGGTTTTGCAAGATAATTGTGTTGAAAAGCTCCTAATAAATTATTTGAACTCCTAATATTTGAATAAAACATTTTTGCGGTCCTTTTTGTAGAGGTTTTGGACGAGCAGGTCTAAATGGGCCTTTCAATGGACCCGTTGGAATTTTAACTGAGTAAAAAGTACAGAAATTTAGGTTTTGCAATATAATTGTGTTGAAAAGCTCCTAATGAATTATTTGAACTCCTAATATTGGAATAAAACCTTTTTGTGGTCCTTTTTATAGAGGTTTCGGACGAGCAGGTCTAAATGGGCCTTTCAAAGGACTTGTTGGAATTTTATCTGAGTAAAAAGTATAAAATTGAGGTTTTTCAATATAATTGTGTTTAAAAGCTCCTAATCAATTATTTGAACTCCTAATATTTGAATAAAACATTTTTGCGGTCCTTTTTGTAGAGGTTTCGGACGAGCAGGTCTAAATGGGCCTTTCAATGGACCCGTTGGAATTTTAACTAAGTAAAAAGTACAGAAATTTAGGTTTTGCAATATAATTGTGATGAAAAGTTCCTAATCAATTATTTGAACTCCTAATATTTGAATAAAACATTTTTGCGGTCCTTTTTGTAGAGGTTTCAGACGAGTAGGTCTAAATGGGTCTTTCAATGGACCCGTTGGAATTTTAACTGAGTAAAAAGTACATAAATTGAGGTTTTGCAATATAATTGTGTTGAAAAGCTCCTAATAAATTATTTGAACTCCTAATATTTGAATAAAACATTTTTGCGCTCCATTTTGTAGAGGTTTCGGACGAGTAGGTCCAAATGGGCCTTTCAATGGACCCGTTGGAATTTTAACTGAGTAAAAAGTCCAGAAATTGAGGTTTTGCAATATAATTGTGTTGAAAAGCTCCTAATCAATTACATGAACTCCTAAAATTTGATTAAAACTTGTTTTTCAGTCCTTTTTGTAGAGGTTTCGGGCGAGCAGGTCGAATTGGGCCTTTCAATGGACCCGTTGGAATTATAACTGAGTAAAAAGTACAGAAATTGCGGTTTTGCAATATAATTGTGTTTAAAAGCTCCTAATCAATTATTTGAACTCCTAATATTTGATTAAAACTTGTTTTGCAGTCCCTTTTGTAGAGGTTTCAGACGAGCGGGTCGAAATGGGCCTTTCAATGGACCCGTTGGAATTTTAACTGAGTAAAAAGTGCAGAAATTGAGGTTTTGCAATATAATTGTGTTGAAAAGCTCCAAATTAATTACATGAACTCCTAAAATTTGATTAAAACTTGTTTTGCAGTCCTTTTTGTAGAGGTTTCGAACGAGCGCGTCGAAATTGGACTTTCAATGGACCCGTTGGAATTTTAAATGAGTAAAAAGTACAGAAATTGAGGTTTTGCAATATAATTGTGTTGAAAAGCTCCTAATCAATTATTTGAACTCCTAATATTTGAATAAAATATTTTTGCGGTCCTTTTTGTAGAGGATTCGGACGAGCAGGTCTAAATGGGCCTTTCAATGGACCCGTTGGAATTTTAACTGAGTAAAAAGTACAGAAATTGAGGTTTTGCAATATAATTGTGTTGAAAAGCTCATAATCAATGATTTGAACTCCTAATATTTGAATAAAACATTTTTCGGTCCTTTTTGTAGAGGTTTCGAACGAGTAGGTCTAAATGGGCCTTTCAATGGACCCGTTGGAATTTTAACTGAGTAAAAAGTTCATAAATTGAGGTTTTGCAATATAATTGTGTTGAAAAGCTCCTAATCAATTATTTGAACTCCTAATATTTGAATAAAACATTTTTGCGGTCCTTTTTGTAGAGCTTTCGGACGAGCAGGTCTAAATGGGCCTTTCAATGGACCCGTTGGAATTTTAACTGAGTAAAAAGTATAGAAATTGAGGTTTTGCAATATAATTGTGTTGAAAAGCTCCTAATAAATTACATGAACTCCTAAAATTTGATTAAAACTTGTTTTGCAGTCCTTTTTGTAGGGGTTTCGGACGAGCGGGCGAAATGGGCCTTTCAATGGACCCGTTGGAATTTTAAATGAGTAAAAAGTATAGAAATTGAGGTTTTGCAATATAATTGTGTTGAAAAGCTCATAATCAATTATTTGAAATCCTAATATTTGAATAAAACATTTTTGCGGTCCTTTTTGTACAGGTTTCGGACGAGCAGGTCTAAATGGGCCTTTCAATGGACCCGTTGGAATTTTAACTGAGTAAAAAGTACAGAAATTAATGTTTTGCAATATAATTGTGTTGAAAAGCTCCTAATCAATTATTTGAACTCCTAAAATTTGATTAAAACTTGTTTTGCAGTCCTTTTTGTAGAGGTTTCGGACGAGCGGGTCGAAATAGGCCATTCAATGGACCCGTTGAAATTTTAACTGAGTAAAAAGTACAGAAATTGAGGTTTTGCAATATAACTGTATTGAAAAGCTCCTAATCAATTATTTGAACTCCTAGTATTTGAATAAAACATTTTTGCGGTTCTTTTTGTAGAGGTTTCAGACGAGTAGGTCTAAATGGGCCTTTCAATGGACCCGTTGGAATTTTAACTGAGTAAAAAGTACATAAATTGAGGTTTTGCTATTTAATTGTGTTGAAAAGCTCCTAATCAATTATTTGAACTCCTAATATTTGAATAAAACATTTTTGCGGTCCTTTTTGTTGAGGTTTCGGACGAGCAGGTCCAAATGGGCCTTTCAATGGACCCGTTGGAATTTTAACTGAGTAAAAAGTACAGAAATTGAGGTTTTGCAATATAATTGTGTTGAAAAGCTCCTAATCAATTACATGAACTCCTGAAATTTGATTAAAACATGTTTTCCAGTCCTTTTTGTAGAGGTTTCGGGCGAACAGGTCGAATTGGGCCTTTCAATGGACCCGTTGGAATTATAACTGAGTAAATAGTACAGAAATTGCGGTTTTGCAATATAATTGTGTTTAAAAGCTCCTAATTAATTATTTGAACTCCTAATATTTGATTAAAACTTGTTTTGCAGTCCCTTTTGTAGAGGTTTCGGACGAGCAAGTCTAAATGGGCCTTTCAATGGACCCGTTGGAATTTTAACTGAGTAAAAAGTACAGAAATTGAGGTTTTGCAATATAATTGTGTTGAAAAGCTCATAATCAATTATTTGAACTCCTAATATTTGAATAAAACATTTTTCGGTCCTTTTTGTAGAGGTTTCGAACGAGCAGGTCTAAATGGGCCTTTCAATGGACCCGTTGGAATTTTAACTGAGTAAAAAGTTCATAAATTGTGGTTTTGCAATATAATTATGTTGAAAAGCTCCTAATCAATTATTTGAACTCCTAATATTTGAATAAAACATTTTTGCGGTCATTTTTCTAGAGCTTTCGGACGAGCAGGTCTAAATGGGCCTTTCAATGGACCCGTTGGAATTTTAACTGAGTAAAAAGTACAAAAATTGAGGTTTTGCAATATAATTGTGTTGAAAAGCTCCTAATAAATTACATGAACTCCTAAAATTTGATTAAAACTTGTTTTGCAGTCCTTTTTGTAGGGGTTTCGGACGAGCGGGTCGAAATGAGCCTTTCAATGGACCCGTTGGAATTTTAAATGAGTAAAAAGTACAGAAATTGAGGTTTTGCAATATAATTGTGTTGAAAAGCTCCTAATCAATTATTTGAACTCCTAATATTTGATTAAAACTTGTTTTGTAGTCCTTTTTGTAGAGGTTTCGGACGAGCAGGTCGAAATGGGCCTTTCAATGGACCCGTTGGAATTTTAACTGAGTAAAAAGTTCATAAATTGTGGTTTTGCAATATAACTGTATTGAAAAGCTCCTAATCAATTATTTGAACTCCTAATATTTGAATAAAATATTTTTGCGGTCCTTTTTGTAGAGGATTCGGACGAGCAAGTCTAAATGGGCCTTTCAATGGACCCGTTGGAATTTTAACTGAGTAAAAAGTACAGAAATTGAGGTTTTGCAATATAATTGTGTTGAAAAGCTCATAATCAATTATTTGAACTCCTAATATTTGAATAAAACATTTTTCGGTCCTTTTTGTAGAGGTTTCGAACGAGCAGGTCTAAATGGGCCTTTCAATGGACCCGTTGGAATTTTAACTGAGTAAAAAGTTCATAAATTGAGGTTTTGCAATATAATTGTGTTGAAAAGCTCCTAATCAATTATTTGAACTCCTAATATCTGAATAAATCATTTTTGCGGTCCTTTTTGTAGAGCTTTCGGACGAGCAGGTCTAAATGGGCCTTTCAATGGACCCGTTGGAATTTTAACTGAGTAAAAAGTACAGAAATTGAGGTTTTGCAATATAATTGTGTTGAAAAGCTCCTAATAAATTACATGAACTCCTAAAATTTGATTAAAACTTGTTTTGCAGTCCTTTTTGTAGGGGTTTCGGACGAGCGGGTCGAAATGGGCCTTTCAATGGACCCGTTGGAATTTTAAATGAGTAAAAAGTATAGAAATTGAGGTTTTGCAATATAATTGTGTTGAAAAGCTCATAATCAATTATTTGAAATCCTAATATTTGAATAAAACATTTTTGCGGTCCTTTTTGTACAGGTTTCGGACGAGCAGGTCTAAATGGGCCTTTCAATGGACCCGTTGGAATTTTAACTGAGTAAAAAGTACAGAAATTGATGTTTTGCAATATAATTGTGTTGAAAAGCTCCTAATCAATTATTTGAACTCCTAAAATTTGATTAAAACTTGTTTTGCAGTCCTTTTTGTAGAGGTTTCGGACGAGCGGGTCGAAATAGGCCATTCAATGGACCCGTTGAAATTTTAACTGAGTAAAAAGTACAGAAATTGAGGTTTTGCAATATAACTGTATTGAAAAGCTCCTAATCAATTATTTGAACTCCTAATATTTGAATAAAACATTTTTGCGGTCCTTTTTGTAGAGGTTTCAGACGAGTAGGTCTAAATGGGCCTTTCAATGGACCCGTTGGAATTTTAACTGAGTAAAAAGTACATAAATTGAGGTTTTGCAATTTAATTGTGTTGAAAAGCTCCTAATCAATTATTTGAACTCCTAATATTTGAATAAAACATTTTTGCGGTCCTTTTTGTTGAGGTTTCGGACGAGTAGGTCCAAATGGGCCTTTCAATGGACCCGTTGGAATTTTAACTGAGTAAAAAGTACAGAAATTGAGGTTTTGCAATATAATTGTGTTGAAAAGCTCATAATCAATTATTTGAACTCCTAATATTTGAATAAAACATTTTTCGGTCCTTTTTGTAGAGGTTTCGAACGAGCAGGTCTAAAAGGGCCTTTCAATGGACCCGTTGGAATTTTAACTGAGTAAAAAGTTCATAAATTGAGGTTTTGCAATATAATTGTGTTGAAAAGCTCCTAATCAATCATTTGAACTCCTAATATTTGAATAAAACATTTTTGCGGTCATTTTTGTAGAGCTTTCGGACGAGCAGGTCTAAATGGGCCTTTCAATGGACCCGTTGGAATTTTAACTGAGTAAAAAGTACAAAAATTGAGGTTTTGCAATATAATTGTGTTGAAAAGCTCCTAATAAATTACATGAACTCCTAAAATTTGATTAAAACTTGTTTTGCAGTCCTTTTTGTAGGGGTTTCGGACGAGCGGGTCGAAATGGGCCTTTCAATGGACCCGTTGGAATTTTAAATGAGTAAAAAGTACAGAAATTGAGGTTTTGCAATATAATTGTGTTGAAAAGCTCCTAATCAATTATTTGAACTCCTAATATTTGATTAAAACTTGTTTTGCAGTCCTTTTTGTAGAGGTTTCGGACGAGCGGGTCGAAATGGGCCTTTCAATGGACCCGTTGGAATTTTAAATGAGTAAAAAGTACAAAAAATTAAGGTTTTGCAATATAATTGTGTTGAAAAGCTCGTAATCAATTATTTGAACTCCTAATATTTGAATAAAATATTTTTGCGGTCCTTTTTGTAGAGGTTTCGGACGAGTAGGTCTAAATGGGCCTTTCAATGGACCCGTTGGAATTTTAACTGAGTAAAAAGTACAGAAATTGAGGTTTTGCAATATAATTGTGTTGAAAAGCTCCTAATCAATTATTTGAACTCCTAATATTTGAATAAAAACATTTTTGCGGTCCTTTTTGTAGAGGTTTCGGACGAGTAGGTCCAAATGGGCCTTTCAATGGACCCGTTGGAATTTTAACTGAGTAAAAAGTACATAAATTGAGGTTTTGCAATATAATTGTGTTGAAAAGCTCCTAATCAATTACATGAACTCCTAAAATTTGATTAAAACTTGTTTTCCAGTCCTTTTTGTAGAGGTTTCGGGCGAGCAGGTCGAATTGGGCCTTTCAATGGACCCGTTGGAATTATAACTGAGTAAATAGTACAGAAATTGCGGTTTTGCAATATAATTGTGTTTAAAAGCTCCTAATCAATTATTTGAACTCCTAATATTTGATTAAAACTTGTTTTGCATTCCCTTTTGTAGAGGTTTCAGACGAGCGGGTCGAAATGGGCCTTTCAATGGACCCGTTGGAATTTTAACTGAGTAAAAAGTGCAGAAATTGAGGTTTTGCAATATAATTGTGTTGAAAAGCTCCAAATTAATTACATGAACTCCTAAAATTTGATTAAAACTTGTTTTGCAGTCCTTTTTGTAGAGGTTTCGAACGAGCGCGTCGAAATTGGACTTTCAATGGACCCGTTGGAATTTTAAATGAGTAAAAAGTACAGAAATTGAGGTTTTGCAATATAATTGTGTTGAAAAGCTCCTAATCAATTATTTGAACTCCTAATATTTGAATAAAATATTTTTGCGGTCCTTTTTGTAGAGGATTCGGACGAGCAGGTCTAAATGGGCCTTTCAATGGACCCGTTGGAATTTTAACTGAGTAAAAAGTACAGAAATTGAGGTTTTGCAATATAATTGTGTTGAAAAGCTCATAATCAATTATTTGAACTCCTAATATTTGAATAAAACATTTTTCGGTCCTTTTTGTAGAGGTTTCGAACGAGCAGGTCTAAATGGGCCTTTCAATGGACCCGTTGGAATTTTAACTGAGTAAAAAGTACAGAAATTGAGGTTTTGAAATATAATTGTTTTGAAAAGCTCCTAATCAATTACATGAACTCCTAAAATTTGATTAAAACTTGTTTTGCAGTCCTTTTTGTAGAGGTTTCGAACGAGCGGGTCAAAATGGGCCTTTCAAAGGACCCGTTGGAATTTTAACTGAGGAAAAAGTACAGAAATTGAGGTTTTACAATATAATTGTGTTGAAAAGCTCCTAATCAATTATTTGAACTCCTAATATTTAATTAAAACTTGTTTTGCGGTCCTTTTTGTAGAGGTTTCGGACAAGCAGGAATAAATGGGCCTTTCAATGGACCCGTTGGAATTTTAACTGAGTAAAAAGTACAGAAATTGAGGTTTTGCAATATTATTGTGTTCAAAAGCTCCTAATCAATTACATGAACTCCTAATATTTGATTAAAACTTGTTTTGCGGTCCTTTTTGTAGAGATTTCGGACGAGCGGGTCGATATGGGCCTTTCAATGGACCCGTTGGAATTTTAACTGAGTAAAAAGTACATAAATTGAGGTTTTGAAATATAATTGTGTTCAAAAGGTCCTAATCAATTATTTGAACTCCTAATATTTGAATAAAACATTTTTGCGATCCTTTTTGTAGAAGCTTCGGACGAGCAGGTCTAAATGCGCCTTTCAATGGACCCGTTGGAATTTGAACTGAGTAAAAAGTACAAAAATTTAGGTTTTGCAATATAATTGTGTTGAAAAGCTCCTAATCAATTATCTGAACTCCTAATATTTGAATAAAACATTTTTGCGGTCCTTTTTGTAGAGGTTTCGGACGAGCAGGTATAAATGGGCCTTTCAATGGACCCGTTGGAATTTTAACTGAGTAAAAAGTACAGAAATTGAGGTTTTGCAATATAATTGTGTTGAAAAGCTCCTAATCAATTACATGAACTCCTAAAAATTGATTAAAACTTGTTTTGCAGTCATTTTTGTAGAGGTTTCGGACGAGCGGGTCGAAATGGGCAATTCAATTGACCCGTTGAAATTTTAACTGAGTAAAAAGTACAGAAATTGCAGTTTTGCAATATAATTGTGTTGAAAAGATCCTAATCAATTATTTGAACTCCTAATATTTGATTAAAACTTGTTTTGCGGTCCTTTTTGTAGAGGTTTCGGACGAGCGGGTCGAAAAGGGCCTTTCAATGGACCCGTTGGAATTTTAACCGAGTAAAAAGTACAGAAATTGCGGTTTTGCAATATAATTGTGTTGAAAATCTCCTAATCAATTATTTGAACTCCTAATATTTGATTAAAACTTGTTTTGCGGTCCTTTTTGTAGAGGTTTCGGACGAGCAGGTCTATATGGGCCTTTCAATGGACCCGTTGGAATTTTAACTCAGTATAAAGTACAGAAATTGAGGTTTTGCAATATAATTGTGTTGAAAAGCTCCTAATCAATTATTTGAACTCCTAATATTTGATTAAAACTTGTTTTGCGGTCCTTTTTGTAGAGTTTTCGACGAGCAGGTCTAAATGGACCTTTCAATGGACCCGTTGGAATTTTAACTGAGTAAAAAGTACATAAATTGAGGTTTTGAAATATAATTGTGTTCAAAAGGTCCTAATCAATTATTTGAACTCCTAATATTTGAATAAAACATTTTTGCGATCCTTTTTGTAGAAGCTTCGGACGAGCAGGTCTAAATGCGCCTTTCAATGGACCCGTTGGAATTTGAACTGAGTAAAAAGTACAAAAATTTAGGTTTTGCAATATAATTGTGTTGAAAAGCTCCTAATCAATTATCTGAACTCCTAATATTTGAATAAAACATTTTTGCGGTCCTTTTTGTAGAGGTTTCGGACGAGCAGGTATAAATGGGCCTTTCAATGGACCCGTTGGAATTTTAACTGAGTAAAAAGTACAGAAATTGAGGTTTTGCAATATAATTGTGTTGAAAAGCTCCTAATCAATTACATGAACTCCTAAAATTTGATTAAAACTTGTTTTGCAGTCATTTTTGTAGAGGTTTCGGACGAGCGGGTCGAAATGGGCAATTCAATTGACCCGTTGAAATTTTAACTGAGTAAAAAGTATAGAAATTGCAGTTTTGCAATATAATTGTGTTGAAAAGATCCTAATCAATTATTTGAACTCCTAATATTTGATTAAAACTTGTTTTGCGGTCCTTTTTGTAGAGGTTTCGGACGAGCGGGTCGAAAAGGGCCTTTCAATGGACCCGTTGGAATTTTAACCGAGTAAAAAGTACAGAAATTGCGGTTTTGCAATATAATTGTGTTGAAAATCTCCTAATCAATTATTTGAACTCCTAATATTTGATTAAAACTTGTTTTGCGGTCCTTTTTGTAGAGGTTTCGGACGAGCAGGTCTATATGGGCCTTTCAATGGACCCGTTGGAATTTTAACTCAGTATAAAGTACAGAAATTGAGGTTTTGCAATATAATTGTGTTGAAAAGCTCCTAATCAATTATTTGAACTCCTAATATTTGATTAAAACTTGTTTTGCGGTCCTTTTTGTAGAGTTTTCGACGAGCAGGTCTAAATGGACCTTTCAATGGACCCGTTGGAATTTTAACTGAGTAAAAAGTACAGAAATTGCGGTTTTGCAATATAATTGTTTTGAAAAGCTCCTAATCAAATACATGAACTCCTAAAATTTTATTAAAACTTGTTTTACAGTCCTTTTTGTAGAGGTTTCGAACGAGCGGGTCGAAATGGGCCTTTCAATGGACCCGTTGGAATTTTAACTGAGTAAAAAGTACATAAATTGAGGTTTTGCAATATAGTTTTGTTCAAAAGCTCCTAATCAATTATTTGAACTCCTAATATTTGATTAAAACTTGTTTTGCGGTCCATTTTGTAGAGGTTTCTGACGATCATGTCCAAATGGGCCTTTCAATGGACCCGTTGGAATTTTAACTGAGTAAAAAGTACAGAAATTGAGGTTTTGCAATATAATTGTGTTGAAAAGCTCCTAATCAATTATTTGAACTCCTAATATTTGATTAAAACTTGTTTTGCGGTTCTTTTTGTAGAGGTTTCGGACGAGAAGGTCTAAATGGGCCTTTCAATGGACCCGTTGGAATTATAACTGAGTAAAAAGTACAGAAATTGAGGTTTTACAATATAATTGTGTTGAAAAGCTCCTAATCAATTATTTGAACTCCTAAAATTTTATTAAAACTTGTTTTGCAGTACTTTTTGTAGAGGTTTCGAACGAGCGGGTCGAAATGGGCCTTTCAAAGGACCCGTTGGAATTTTAACTGAGTAAAAAGTACAGAAATTGAGGTTTTGCAATATAATTGTGTTGAAAAGCTCCTAATAAATTATTTGAACTCCTAATATTTGAATAAAACATTTTTGCGGTCCTTTTTGTAGAGGTTTCGGACGAGCAGGTCTAAATGGGCCTTTCAATGGACCCGTTGGAATTTTAACTAAGTAAAAAGTACAGAAATTTAGGTTTTGCAATATAATTGTGTTGAAAAGCTCCTAATCAATTATTTGAACTCCTAATATTGGAATAAAACCTTTTTGTGGTCCTTTTTATAGAGGTTTCGGACGAGCAGGTCTAAATGGGCCTTTCAATGGACCCGTTGGAATTTTAAGTGAGTAAAAAGTACAGAAATTGAGGTTTTGCAATATAATTGTGTTGAAAAGCTCATAATCAATTATTTGAACTCCTAATATTTGAATAAAACATTTTTCGGTCCTTTTTGTAGAGGTTTCGAACGAGCAGGTCTAAATGGGCCTTTCAATGGACCCGTTGGAATTTTAACTGAGTAAAAAGTTCATAAATTGAGGTTTTGCAATATAATTGTGTTGAAAAGTTCCTAATCAATTATTTGAACTCCTAATATTTGAATAAAACATTTTTGCGGTCCTTTTTGTAGAGCTTTCGGACGAGCAGGTCTAAATGGGCCTTTCAATGGACCTGTTGGAATTTTAACTGAGTAAAAAGTACAGAAATTGAGGTTTTGCAATATAATTGTGTTGAAAAGCTCCTAATAAATTACATGAACTCCTAAAATTTGATTAAAACTTGTTTTGCAGTCCTTTTTGTAGGGGTTTCGGACGAGCGGGTCGAAATGGGCCTTTCAATGGACCCGTTGGAATTTTAAATGAGTAAAAAGTATAGAAATTGAGGTTTTGCAATATAATTGTGTTGAAAAGCTCATAATCAATTATTTGAAATCCTAATATTTGAATAAAACATTTTTGCGGTCCTTTTTGTACAGGTTTCGGACGAGCAGGTCTAAATGGGCCTTTCAATGGACCCGTTGGAATTTTAACTGAGTAAAAAGTACAGAAATTGATGTTTTGCAATATAATTGTGTTGAAAAGCTCCTAATCATTTATTTGAACTCCTAAAATTTGATTAAAACTTGTTTTGCAGTCCTTTTTGTAGAGGTTTCAGACGAGCGGGTCGAAAAGGCCATTCAATGGACCCGTTGAAATTTTAACTGAGTAAAAAGTAAAGAAATTGAGGTTTTGCAATATAACTGTATTGAAAAGCTCCTAATCAATTATTTGAACTCCTAATATTTGAATAAAACATTTTTGCGGTCCTTTTTGTAGAGGTTTCAGACGAGTAGGTCTAAATGGGCCTTTCAATGGACCCGTTGGAATTTTAACTGAGTAAAAAGTACATAAATTGAGGTTTTGCAATATAATTGTGTTGAAAAGCTCCTAATCAATTATTTGAACTCCTAATATTTGAATAAAACATTTTTGCGGTCCTTTTTGTTGAGGTTTCGGACGAGCAGGTCTAAATGGGCCTTTCAATGGACCCGTTGGAATTTTAACTGAGTAAAAAGTACAGAAATTGAGGTTTTGCAATATAATTGTGTTGAAAAGCTCCTAATCAATTACATGAACTCCTAAAATTTGATTAAAACTTGTTTTCCAGTCCTTTTTGTAGAGGTTTCGGGCGAGCAGGTCGAATTGGGCCTTTCAATGGACCCGTTGGAATTATAACTGAGTAAAAAGTACAGAAATTGCGGTTTTGCAATATAATTGTGTTTAAAAGCTCCTAATCAATTATTTGAACTCCTAATATTTGATTAAAACTTGTTTTGCAGTCCCTTTTGTAGAGGTTTCAGACGAGCGGGTCGAAATGGGCTTTTCAATGGACCCGTTGGAATTTTAACTGCTTTTGTAGAGGTTTCAGACGAGCGGGTCGAAATGGGCTTTTCAATGGACCCGTTGGAATTTTAACTGAGTAAAAAGTGCAGAAATTGAGGTTTTGCAATATAATTGTGTTGAAAAGCTCCAAATTAATTACATGAACTCCTAAAATTTGATTAAAACTTGTTTTGCAGTCCTTTTTGTAGAGGTTTCGAACGAGCGCGTCGAAATTGGACTTTCAATGGACCCGTTGGAATTTTAAATGAGTAAAAAGTACAGAAATTGAGGTTTTGCAATATAATTGTGTTGAAAAGCTCCTAATCAATTATTTGAACTCCTAATATTTGAATAAAATATTTTTGCGGTCCTTTTTGTAGAGGATTCAGACGAGCAGGTCTAAATGGGCCTTTCAATGGACCCGTTGGAATTTTAACTGAGTAAAAAGTACAGAAATTGAGGTTTTGCAATATAATTGTGTTGAAAAGCTCATAATCAATTATTTGAACTCCTAATATTTGAATAAAATATTTTTCGGTCCTTTTTGTAGAGGTTTCAAACGAGCAGGTCTAAATGGGCCTTTCAATGGACCCGTTGGAATTTTAACTGAGTAAAAAGTTCATAAATTGAGGTTTTGCAATATAATTGTGTTGAAAAGCTCCTAATCAATTATTTGAACTCCTAATATTTGATTAAAACTTGTTTTCCAGTCCTTTTTGTAGAGGTTTTGGGCGAGCAGGTCGAATTGGGCCTTTCAATGGACCCGTTGGAATTATAACTGAGTAAAAAGTACAGAAATTGAGGTTTTGCAATATAATTGTGTTGAAAAGCTCCTAATAAATTACATGAACTCCTAAAATTTGATTAAAACTAGTTTTGCAGTCCTTTTTGTAGGGGTTTCGGACGAGCGGGTCGAAATGGGCCTTTCAATGGACCCGTTGGAATTTTAAATGAGTAAAAAGCATAGAAATTGAGGTTTTGCAATATAATTGTGTTGAAAAGCTCATAATCAATTATTTGAAATCCTAATATTTGAATAAAACATTTTTGCGGTCCTTTTTGTACATTTTTGCAATATAATTGTGTTGAAAAGCTCCTAATAAATTACATGAACTCCTAAAATTTGATTAAAACTAGTTTTGCAGTCCTTTTTGTAGGGGTTTCGGACGAGCGGGTCGAAATGGGCCTTTCAATGGACCCGTTCGAATTTTAAATGAGTAAAAAGTATAGAAATTGAGGTTTTGCAATATAATTGTTTTGAAAAGCTCATAATCAATTATTTGAAATCCTAATATTTGAATAAAACATTTTTGCGGTCCTTTTTGTACAGGTTTTGGACGAGCAGGTCTAAATGGGCCTTTCAATGGACCCTTTGGAATTTTAACTGAGTAAAAAGTACAGAAATTGAGGTTTTGCAATATAATTGTGTTGAAAAGCTCCTAATCAATTATTTGAACTCCTAATATTTGAATAAAACATTTTTGCGGTCCTTTTTGTAGAGGTTTCCGACGAGCAGGTCTAAATGGGTCTTTCAATGGACCCGTTGGAATTTTTACTGAGTAAAAAGTACATAAATTGAGGTTTTGCAATATAATTGTGTTGTAAAGCTCCTAATCAATTACATGAACTCCTAAAATTTGATTAAAACTTGTTTTCCAGTCCTTTTTGTAGAGGTTTCGGGCGAGCAGGTCGAATTGGGCCTTTCAATGGACCCGTTGGAATTATAACTGAGTAAAAAGTACAGAAATTGAGGTTTTGCAATATAATTTTGTTGAAAAGCTCCTAATAAATTACATGAACTCCTAAAATTTGATTAAAACTAGTTTTGCAGTCCTTTTTGTAGGGGTTTCGGACGAGCGGGTCGAAATGGGCCTTTCAATGGACCCGTTGGAATTTTAAATGAGTAAAAAGTATAGAAATTGAGGTTTTGCAGTATAATTGTGTTGAAAAGCTCATAATCAATTATTTGAAATCCTAATATTTAAATAAAACATTTTTGCGGTCCTTTTTGTACAGGTTTCGGAGGAGCAGGTCTAAATGGGCCTTTCAATGGACCCGTTGGAATTTTAACTGAGTAAAAAGTACAGAAATTGATGTTTTACAATATAATTGTGTTTAAAAGGTCCTAATCAATTAAATGAACTCCTAAAATTTGATTAAAACTTGTTTTGCAGTCCTTTTTGTAGAGGTTTCGGACGAGTAGGTTTAAATGGGCCTTTCAATGGACCCGTTGGAATTTTAACTAAGTAAAAAGTACATAAATTGAGGTTTTACAATATAATTGATTTGAAAAGCTCCTAATCAATTATTTGAACTCATGATATTTGACTAAAACTTGTTTTGCGGTCCTTTTTGTAGAGGTTTCGGACTAGCATGTCTAAATGGGCCTTTCAATGGACCAGTTGGAATTTTAACTGAGTAAAAAGTACAGAAATTGAGGTTTTGCAATATAATTGATTTGAAAAGCTCCTAATCAAGGTTTTGAACTCCTAATATTTGACTAAAACTTGTTTTGCGGTCCTTTTTGTAAAGGTTTCGGACGAGCAGGTCTAAATGGGCCTTTCAATGGACCCGTTGGAATTTTAAATGAGTAAAAAGTACATAAATTAAGGTTTTGCAATGTAATTGTGTTGAAAAGCTCCTAATCAATTATTTGAACTCCTAATATTTGAATAAAACATTTTTGTGGTCCTTTTTGTAGAGGTTTCGGACGAGTAGGTCTAAATGGGCCTTTCAATGGACCCGTTGGAATTTTAACTAAGTAAAAAGTACAGAAATTGAGCTTTTGCAATATAACTATATTGAAAAGCTCCTAATCAATTATTTGAACTCCTAATATTTGAATAAAACATTTTTGCGGTCCTTTTTGTAGAGGTTTCGAACTAGCAGGTCTAAATGGGCTTTTCAATGGACCCGTTGGAATTTTAACTGAGTAAAAAGTACAGAATTTGAGGCTTTGCAATATAATTGTGTTCAAAAGCTCCTAATCAATTATTTGAACTCCTAATATTTGAATAAAACATTTTTGCGGTCCTTTTTGTAGAGTTTCGGACGAGCAGGTCTAAATAGGCCTTTCAATGGACCCGTTGGAATTTTATCTGAGTAAAAAGTTCAGAAATTGAGGTTTTGCAATGTAATTGTGTTGAAAAGCTTCTAATCAATTACATGAACTCCTAAAATTTGATTAAAACTTGTTTTGCGGTCCTTTTTGTAGAGGTTTCGGACGAGCGGGTCGAAATGGGCCTTTTAATTGACCCGTTGGAATTTTAACTGAGTAAAAAGTACAGAAATTGAGGTTTTGCAATATAATTGTGTTGAAAAGCTCCTAATAATTTATTTGAACTCCTAATATTTGAATAAAACATTTTTGCGGTCCTTTTTGAAGAGGTTTCGGACGAGCAGGTCTAAATGGGCCTTCAATCGACCCGTTGGAATTTTAACTGAGTAAAAAGTACAGAAATTGATGTTTTGCAATATAATTGTGTTTAAAAGCTCTTAATCAATTACATGAACTCCAAAGATTTGATTAAAACTTGTTTTGCAGTCCTTTTTGTAGAGGTTTCGGACGAGCGGGTCGAAATGAGTTTTTTTTGTAGAGGTTTCGGACGAGAGGGTCGAATTTGGCCTTTCAATGGACCCGTTGGAATTTTAACTGAGTAAAAGTACAGAAATTGAGGTTTTGCAATATAATTGTGTTCAAAAGCTCCTAATCAATTATTTGAACTCCTAATATTTGAATAAAACATTTTTGCGGTCCTTTTTGTAGAGGTTTCGGACGAGCAGGTCTAAATTGGCCTTTCAATGGACCCGTTGGAATTTTAACTGAGTAAAAAGTAAAGAAATTGAGGTTTTGCAATATAATTGTGTTGAAAAGCTCCTAATCAATTACATGAACTCCTAAAATTTGATTAAAACTTGTTTTGCAGTCCTTTTGTAGAGGTTTCGGACGAGCGGGTCGAAATGGGCCTTTCAATGGACCCGTTGGAATTTTAAATGAGTAAAAAGTACAGAAATTGAGGTTTTGCAATATAATTATGTTTAAAAGCTCCTAATCAATTATTTGAACTCCTAATATTTGAATAAAACATTTTTGCGGTCCTTTTTGTAGAGCTTTCGGACGAGCAGGTCTATATGGGCCTTTCAATGGACCCGTTGGAATTTTAACTGAGTAAAAAGTACAGAAATTGAGGTTTTGCAATATAATTGTTTTGAAAAGCTCCTAATAAATTATTTGAACTCCTAATATTTGAATAAAACATTTTTGCGGTCCTTTTTGTAGAGGTTTCGGACGAGAAGGTCTAAATGGGCCTTTCAATGGACCCGTTGGAATTTTAACTGAGTAAAAAGTACAGAAATTTAGGTTTTGCAATATAATTGTGTTGAAAAGCTCCTAATCAATTATTTGAACTCCTAATATTGGAATAAAACTTTTTTGTGGTCCTTTTTATAGAGGTTTCGGACGAGCAGGTCTAAATGGGCCTTTCAATGGACCTGTTGGAATTTTATCTGAGTAAAAAGTATAAAATTGAGGTTTTTCAATATAATTGTGTTTAAAAGCTCCTAATCAATTATTTGAACTCCTAATATTTGAATAAAACATTTTTGCGGTCCTTTTTGTAGAGGTTTCGGACGAGGAGGTCCAAATGGGCCTTTCAATGGACCCGTTGGAATTTTAACTGAGTAAAAAGTACAGAAATTGAGGTTTTGCAATATAATTGTGTTGAAAAGCTCCTAATCAATTACATGAACTCCTAAAATTTGATTAAAACTTGTTTTGCACTCCTTTTTGTAGAGGTTTCGGACGAGCGGGTCGAAATGGGCCTTTCAATGGAGCCGTTGGAATTTTAACTGAGTAAAAAGTACAGAAATTGCGGTTTTGCAATATAATTGTGTTGAAAAGCTCCTAATCAATTATTTGAACTCCTAATATTTGATTAAAACTTGTTTTGCAGTCCTTTTTGTAGAGGTTTCAGACGAGCGGGTCGAAATGGGCCTTTCAATGGACCTGTTGGAATTTTAAATGAGTAAAAAGTACAGAAATTGAGGTTTTGCAATATAATTGTGTTGAAAAGCTCCTAATAAATTGTTTGAACTCCTAATATTAGAATAAAACATTTTTGCGGTCCTTTTTGTAGAGGTTTCGGACGAGCAGGTCTAAATGGGCCTTTCATTGGACCCGTTGGAATTTTAACTGAGTAAAAAGTACAGAAATTGAGGTTTTGCAATATAATTGTGTTGAAAAGCTCATAATCAATTATTTGAACTTTTAATATTTGAATAAAACATTTTTGCGGTCCTTTTTGTAGAGGTTTCGGACGAGCAGGTCCAAATGGGCCTTTCAATGGACCCGTTGGAATTTTAACTGAGTAAAAAGTTCATAAATTGAGGTTTTGCAATATAATTGTGTTGAAAAGCTCCTAATCAATTACATGAACTCCTAAAATTTGATTAAAACTTGTTTTGCAGTCCTTTTGTAGAGGTTTCGGACGAGCGGGTCGAAATGGGCCTTTCAATGGACCCGTTGGAATTTTAAATGAGTAAAAAGTACAGAAATTGAGGTTTTGCAATATAATTATGTTTAAAAGCTCCTAATCAATTATTTGAACTCCTAATATTTGAATAAAACATTTTTGCGGTCCTTTTTGTAGAGCTTTCGGACGAGCAGGTCTAAATGGGCCTTTCAATGGACCCGTTGGAATTTTAACTGAGTAAAAAGTACAGAAATTGAGGTTTTGCAATATAATTGTGTTGAAAAGCTCCTAATAAATTATTTGAACTCCTAATATTTGAATAAAACATTTTTGCGGTCCTTTTTGTAGAGGTTTCGGACGAGAAGGTCTAAATGGGCCTTTCAATGGACCCGTTGGAATTTTAACTGAGTAAAAAGTACAGAAATTTAGGTTTTGCAATATAATTGTGTTGAAAAGCTCCTAATCAATTATTTGAACTCCTAATATTGGAATAAAACTTTTTTGTGGTCCTTTTTATAGAGGTTTCGGACGAGCAGGTCTAAATGGGCCTTTCAATGGACCTGTTGGAATTTTATCTGAGTAAAAAGTATAAAATTGAGGTTTTTCAATATAATTGTGTTTAAAAGCTCCTAATCAATTATTTGAACTCCTAATATTTGAATAAAACATTTTTGCGGTCCTTTTTGTAGAGGTTTCGGACGAGCAGGTCCAAATGGGCCTTTCAATGGACCCGTTGGAATTTTAACTGAGTAAAAAGTACAGAAATTGAGGTTTTGCAATATAATTGTGTTGAAAAGCTCCTAATCAATTACATGAACTCCTAAAATTTGATTAAAACTTGTTTTGCACTCCTTTTTGTAGAGGTTTCGGACGAGCGGGTCGAAATGGGCCTTTCAATGGAGCTGTTGGAATTTTAACTGAGTAAAAAGTACAGAAATTGCGGTTTTGCAATATAATTGTGTTGAAAAGCTCCTAATCAATTATTTGAACTCCTAATATTTGATTAAAACTTGTTTTGCAGTCCTTTTTGTAGAGGTTTCAGACGAGCGGGTCGAAATGGGCCTTTCAATGGACCTGTTGGAATTTTAAATGAGTAAAAAGTACAGAAATTGAGGTTTTGCAATATAATTGTGTTGAAAAGCTCCTAATAAATTGTTTGAACTCCTAATATTAGAATAAAACATTTTTGCGGTCCTTTTTGTAGAGGTTTCGGACGAGCAGGTCTAAATGGGCCTTTCATTGGACCCGTTGGAATTTTAACTGAGTAAAAAGTACAGAAATTGAGGTTTTGCAATATAATTGTGTTGAAAAGCTCATAATCAATTATTTGAACTTTTAATATTTGAATAAAACATTTTTGCGGTCCTTTTTGTAGAGGTTTCGGACGAGCAGGTCCAAATGGGCCTTTCAATGGACCCGTTGGAATTTTAACTGAGTAAAAAGTTCATAAATTGAGGTTTTGCAATATAATTGTGTTGAAAAGCTCCTAATCAATTACATGAACTCCTAAAATTTGATTAAAACTTGTTTTGCAGTCCTTTTGTAGAGGTTTCGGACGAGCGGGTCGAAATGGGCCTTTCAATGGACCCGTTGGAATTTTAAATGAGTAAAAAGTACAGAAATTGAGGTTTTGCAATATAATTATGTTTAAAAGCTCCTAATCAATTATTTGAACTCCTAATATTTGAATAAAACATTTTTGCGGTCCTTTTTGTAGAGCTTTCGGACGAGCAGGTCTAAATGGGCCTTTCAATGGACCCGTTGGAATTTTAACTGAGTAAAAAGTACAGAAATTGAGGTTTTGCAATATAATTGTGTTGAAAAGCTCCTAATAAATTATTTGAACTCCTAATATTTGAATAAAACATTTTTGCGGTCCTTTTTGTAGAGGTTTCGGACGAGAAGGTCTAAATGGGCCTTTCAATGGACCCGTTGGAATTTTAACTGAGTAAAAAGTACAGAAATTTAGGTTTTGCAATATAATTGTGTTGAAAAGCTCCTAATCAATTATTTGAACTCCTAATATTGGAATAAAACTTTTTTGTGGTCCTTTTTATAGAGGTTTCGGACGAGCAGGTCTAAATGGGCCTTTCAATGGACCTGTTGGAATTTTATCTGAGTAAAAAGTATAAAATTGAGGTTTTTCAATATAATTGTGTTTAAAAGCTCCTAATCAATTATTTGAACTCCTAATATTTGAATAAAACATTTTTGCGGTCCTTTTTGTAGAGGTTTCGGACGAGCAGGTCCAAATGGGCCTTTCAATGGACCCGTTGGAATTTTAACTGAGTAAAAAGTACAGAAATTGAGGTTTTGCAATATAATTGTGTTGAAAAGCTCCTAATCAATTACATGAACTCCTAAAATTTGATTAAAACTTGTTTTGCACTCCTTTTTGTAGAGGTTTCGGACGAGCGGGTCGAAATGGGCCTTTCAATGGAGCCGTTGGAATTTTAACTGAGTAAAAAGTACAGAAATTGCGGTTTTGCAATATAATTGTGTTGAAAAGCTCCTAATCAATTATTTGAACTCCTAATATTTGATTAAAACTTGTTTTGCAGTCCTTTTTGTAGAGGTTTCAGACGAGCGGGTCGAAATGGGCCTTTCAATGGACATCTTGGAATTTTAAATGAGTAAAAAGTACAGAAATTGAGGTTTTGCAATATAATTGTGTTGAAAAGCTCCTAATAAATTGTTTGAACTCCTAATATTTGAATAAAACATTTTTGCGGTCCTTTTTGTAGAGGTTTCGGACGAGCAGGTCTAAATGGGCCTTTCATTGGACCCGTTGGAATTTTAACTGAGTAAAAAGTTCATAAATTGAGGTTTTGCAATATAATTGTGTTGAAAAGCTCCTAATCAATTACATGAACTCCTAAAATTTGATTAAAACTTGTTTTGCAGTCCTTTTGTAGAGGTTTCGGACGAGCGGGTCGAAATGGGCCTTTCAATGGACCCGTTGGAATTTTAAATGAGTAAAAAGTACAGAAATTGAGGTTTTGCAATATAATTATGTTTAAAAGCTCCTAATCAATTATTTGAACTCCTAATATTTGAATAAAACATTTTTGCGGTCCTTTTTGTAGAGCTTTCGGACGAGCAGGTCTAAATGGGCCTTTCAATGGACCCGTTGGAATTTTAACTGAGTAAAAAGTACAGAAAATTGAGGTTTTGCAATATAATTGTGTTGAAAAGCTCCTAATAAATTATTTGAACTCCTAATATTTGAATAAAACATTTTTGCGGTCCTTTTTGTAGAGGTTTCGGACGAGAAGGTCTAAATGGGCCTTTCAATGGACCCGTTGGAATTTTAACTGAGTAAAAAGTACAGAAATTTAGGTTTTGCAATATAATTGTGTTGAAAAGCTCCTAATCAATTATTTGAACTCCTAATATTGGAATAAAACTTTTTTGTGGTCCTTTTTATAGAGGTTTCGGACGAGCAGGTCTAAATGGGCCTTTCAATGGACCTGTTGGAATTTTATCTGAGTAAAAAGTATAAAATTGAGGTTTTTCAATATAATTGTGTTTAAAAGCTCCTAATCAATTATTTGAACTCCTAATATTTGAATAAAACATTTTTGCGGTCCTTTTTGTAGAGGTTTCGGACGAGCAGGTCCAAATGGGTTTCAATGGACCCGTTGGAATTTTAACTGAGTAAAAAGTACAGAAATTGAGGTTTTGCAATATAATTGTGTTGAAAAGCTCCTAATCAATTACATGAACTCCTAAAATTTGATTAAAACTTGTTTTGCACTCCTTTTTGTAGAGGTTTCGGACGAGCGGGTCGAAATGGGCCTTTCAATGGAGCCGTTGGAATTTTAACTGAGTAAAAAGTACAGAAATTACGGTTTTGCAATATAATTGTGTTGAAAAGCTCCTAATCAATTATTTGAACTCCTAATATTTGATTAAAACTTGTGTTGCAGTCCTTTTTGTAGAGGTTTCAGACGAGCGGGTCGAAATGGGCCTTTCAATGGACCTCTTGGAATTTTAAATGAGTAAAAAGTACAGAAATTGAGGTTTTGCAATATAATTGTGTTGAAAAGCTCCTAATAAATTGTTTGAACTCCTAATATTTGAATAAAACATTTTTGCGGTCCTTTTTGTAGAGGTTTCGGACGAGCAGGTCTAAATGGGCCTTTCATTGGACCCGTTGGAATTTTAACTGAGTAAAAAGTACAGAAATTGAGGTTTTGCAATATAATTGTGATGAAAAGCTCATAATCAATTATTTGAACTTTTAATATTTGAATAAAACATTTTTGCGGTCCTTTTTGTAGAGGTTTCGGACGAGCAGGTCCAAATGGGCCTTTCAATGGACCCGTTGGAATTTTAACTGAGTAAAAAGTTCATAAATTGAGGTTTTGCAATATAATTGTGTTGAAAAGCTCCTAATCAATTACATGAACTCCTAAAATTTGATTAAAACTTGTTTTGCGGTCCTTTTTGTAGAGGTTTCCGACGAGCGGGTCGAAATGGGCCTTTCAATGGACTCGTTTTAATTTTAACTGAGTAAAAAGTAAAGAAATTGAGGTTTTGCAATATAATTGTGTTGAAAAGCTCCAAATCAATTATTTGAACTCCTAATATTTGAATAAAACATTTTTGCGGTCCTTTTTGTAGAGGTTTCGGACGAGTAGGTCTAAATGGGCCTTTCAATGGACTCGTTGGATTTTTAAATGAGTAAAAAGTACAGAAATTGAGGTTTTGCAATATAATTGTGTTGAAAAGCTCCTAATCAATTATCTTAACTCCTAATAATTGAATAAAACATTTTTGCGGTCCTTTTTGTAGAGGTTTCGGACGAGCAGGTCTAAATGGGCCTTTCAATGGACCCGTTGGAATTTTATCTGAGTAAAAAGTATAAAATTGAGGTTTTTCAATATAATTGTGTTTAAAAGCTCCTAATCAATTATTTGAACTCCTAATATTTGAATAAAACATTTTTGCGGTCCTTTTTGTAGAGGTTTCGGACGAGCAGGTCCAAATGGGCCTTTCAATGGACCCGTTGGAATTTTAACTGAGTAAAAAGTACAGAAATTGAGGTTTTGCAATATAATTGTGTTGAAAAGCTCCTAATCAATTACATGAACTCCTAAAATTTGATTAAAACTTGTTTTGCACTCCTTTTTGTAGAGGTTTCGGACGAGCGGGTCGAAATGGGCCTTTCAATGGACCCGTTGGAATTTTAAATGATTAAAAAGTACAGAAATTGAGGTTTTGCAATATAATTGTGTTGAAAAGCTCCTAATCAATTATTTGAACTCCTAATATTTGAATAAAACATTTTGGCGGTCCTTTTTGTACAGATTTCGGACGAGCAGGTCTAAATGGGCTTTTCAATGGACCCGTTGGAATTTTAACTGAGTAAGAAGTACAGAAATTGAGGTTTTGCAATATAATTATTTTGAAAAGCTCCTAATCAATTACATGAATTCCTAAGATTTGATTAAAACTTGTTTTGCAGTCCTTTTTGTAGAGGATTCGGATGAGGGGGTTGAAATGGGCCTTTCAGTGGACCCGTTGGAATTTTAACTGAGTAAAAAGTACAGAAATTGAGGTTTTGCAATATAATTGTGTTGAAAAGCTCCTAATCAATTATTTGAACTCCTAATATTTGATTAAAACTTGTTTTGCAGTCCTTTTTCTAGAGGTTTCGGACGAGCGGGTCGAAATGGGCCTTTCAATGGACCCGTTGGAATTTTAACAGAGTAAAAAGTACAGAAATTGAGGTTTTGCAATATAATTGTGTTTAAAAGGTCCTAATCAATTAAATGAACTCCTAAAATTTGAATAAAACTTGTTTTGCAGTCCTTTTTGTAGAGGTTTCGGACGAGCAGGTCTAAATGGGCCTTTCAATGGACCCGTTGGAATTTTAACTAAGTAAAAAGTACATAAATTGAGGTTTTGCAATATAATTGATTTGAAAAGCTCCTAATCAATTATTTGAACTCATGATATTTGACTAAAACTTGTTTTGCGGTCCTTTTTGTAGAGGTTTCGGACTAGCATGTCTAAATGGGCCTTTCAATGGACCCGTTGGAATTTTAACTGAGTAAAAAGTACAGAAATTGAGGTTTTGCAATATAATTGATTTGAAAAGCTCCTAATCAAGGTTTTGAACTCCTAATATTTGACTAAAACTTGTTTTGCGGTCCTTTTTGTAAAGGTTTCGGACGAGCAGGTCTAAATGGGCCTTTCAATGGACCCGTTGGAATTTTAAATGAGTAAAAAGTACATAAATTAAGGTTTTGCAATGTAATTGTGTTGAAAAGCTCCTAATCAATTATTTGAACTCCTAATATTTGAATAAAACATTTTTGTGGTCCTTTTTGTAGAGGTTTCGGACGAGTAGTTCTAAATGGGCCTTTCAATGGACCCGTTGGAATTTTAACTAAGTAAAAAGTACAGAAATTGAGCTTTTGCAATATAACTATATTGAAAAGCTCCTAATCAATTATTTGAACTCCTAATATTTGAATAAAACATTTTTGCGGTCCTTTTTGTAGAGGTTTCGAACTAGCAGGTCTAAATGGGCTTTTCAATGGACCCGTTGGAATTTTAACTGAGTAAAAAGTACAGAATTTGAGGCTTTGCAATATAATTGTGTTCAAAAGCTCCTAATCAATTATTTGAACTCCTAATATTTGAATAAAACATTTTTGCGGTCCCTTTTGTAGAGGTTTCGGACGAACAGGTCTAAATAGGCCTTTCAATGGACCCGTTGGAATTTTAACTGAGTAAAAAGTTCAGAAATTGAGGTTTTGCAATGTAATTGTGTTGAAAAGCTTCTAATCAATTACATGAACTCCTAAAATTAGATTAAAACTTGTTTTGCGGTCCTTTTTGTAGAGGTTTCGGACGAGCGGGTCGAAATGGGCCTTTTAATTGACCCGTTTGAATTTTAACTGAGTAAAAAGTACAGAAATTGAGGTTTTGCAATATAATTGTGTTGAAAAGCTCCTAATAATTTATTTGAACTCCTAATATTTGAATAAAACATTTTTGTGGTCCTTTTTGTAGAGGTTTCGGACGAGCAGGTCTAAATGGGCCTTTCAATGGACCCGTTGGAATTTTAACTGAGTAAAAAGTACAGAAACTGAGGTTTTGCAAAATAATTGTGTTGAAAAGCTCCTAATCAATTACATGAACTCCTAAAATTTGAATAAAACTTGTTTTGCGGTCCTTTTTGAAGAGGTTTCGGACGAGCAGGTCTAAATGGGCCTTCAATGGACCCGTTGGAATTTTAACTGAGTAAAAAGTACAGAAATTGATGTTTTGCAATATAATTTTGTTTAAAAGCTCTTAATCAATTACATGAACTCCAAAGATTTGATTAAAACTTGTTTTGCAGTCCTTTTTGTAGAGTTTTCGGACGAGCGGGTCGAAATGGGCCTTTCAATGGACCCGTTGGAATTTTAACAGAGTAAAAAGTACAGAAATTGAGGTTTTGCAATATAATTGTGTTTAAAAGGTCCTAATCAATTAAATGAACTCCTAAAATTTGAATAAAACTTGTTTTGCAGTCCTTTTTGTAGAGGTTTCGGACGAGCAGGTCTAAATGGGCCTTTCAATGGACCCGTTGGAATTTTAACTAAGTAAAAAGTACATAAATTGAGGTTTTGCAATATAATTGATTTGAAAAGCTCCTAATCAATTATTTGAACTCATGATATTTGACTAAAACTTGTTTTGCGGTCCTTTTTGTAGAGGTTTCGGACTAGCATGTCTAAATGGGCCTTTCAATGGACCCGTTGGAATTTTAACTAAGTAAAAAGTACAGAAATTGAGGTTTTGCAATATAATTGATTTGAAAAGCTCCTAATCAAGGTTTTGAACTCCTAATATTTGACTAAAACTTGTTTTGCGGTCCTTTTTGTAAAGGTTTCGGACGAGCAGGTCTAAATGGGCCTTTCAATGGACCCGTTGGAATTTTAAATGAGTAAAAAGTACATAAATTAAGGTTTTGCAATGTAATTGTGTTGAAAAGCTCCTAATCAATTATTTGAACTCCTAATATTTGAATAAAACATTTTTGTGGTCCTTTTTGTAGAGGTTTCGGACGAGTAGTTCTAAATGGGCCTTTCAATGGACCCGTTGGAATTTTAACTAAGTAAAAAGTACAGAAATTGAGCTTTTGCAATATAACTATATTGAAAAGCTCCTAATCAATTATTTGAACTCCTAATATTTGAATAAAACATTTTTGCGGTCCTTTTTGTAGAGGTTTTGAACTAGCAGGTCTAAATGGGCTTTTCAATGGACCCGTTGGAATTTTAACTGAGTAAAAAGTACAGAATTTGAGGCTTTGCAATATAATTGTGTTCAAAAGCTCCTAATCAATTATTTGAACTCCTAATATTTGAATAAAACATTTTTGCGGTCCCTTTTGTAGAGGTTTCGGACGAACAGGTCTAAATAGGCCTTTGAGTTTTTTTGTAGAGGTTTCGGACGAGAGGGTCGAATTTGGCCTTTCAATGGACCCGTTGGAATTTTAACTGAGTAAAAGTACAGAAATTGAGGTTTTGCAATATAATTGTGTTCAAAAGCTCCTAATCAATTATTTGAACTCCTAATATTTGAATAAAACATTTTTGCGGTCCTTTTTGTAGAGGTTTCGGACGAGCAGGTCTAAATTAGCCTTTCAATGGACCCGTTGGAATTTTAACTGAGTAAAAAGTACAGAAATTGAGGTTTTGCAATATAATTGTGTTGAAAAGCACCTAATCAATCACATGAACTCCTAAAATTTGATTAAAACTTGTTTTGTAGTCCTTTTGTAGAGGTTTCGGACGAGCGGGTCGAAATGGGCCTTTCAATGGACCCATTGGAATTTTAACTGAGTAAAAAGTACAGAAATTGAGGTTTTGCAATATAATTGTGTTGAAAAGCTCCTAATTAATTACATGAACTCCTAAAATTTGATTAAAACTTGTTTTGCAGTCCTTTTTGTAGAGGTTTCGGACGAGCGGGTCGAAATGGGCCTTTCAATGGACCCGTTGGAATTTTAAATGAGTAAAAAGTACAGAAATTGAGGTTTTGCAATATAATTATGTTTAAAAGCTCCTAATCAATTACATGAACTCCGAAAATTTGATTAAAACCTGTTTTGCATTCCTTTTTGTAGAGGTTTCGGACGAGCGGGTCGAAATGGGCCTTTCAATGGACCTGTTGGAATTTTAAATTAGTAAAAAGTGCAGAAATTGAGGTTTTGCAATATAATTGTGTTTAAAAGCTCCTAATCAATTATTTGAACTCCTAATATTTGAATAAAACATTTTTGCGGTCCTTTTTGTTGAGGTTTCGGACGAGCAGGTCTAAATGGGCCTTTCAATGGACCCGTTGGAATTTTAACTGAGTAAAAAGTACAGAAATTGAGGTTTTGCAATATAATTGTGTTGAAAAGCTCCTAATCCATTACATGAACTCCTAAAATTTGATTAAAACTTGTTTTGCAGTCCTTTTTGTAGAGGTTTCGGACGAGCGGGTCGAAATGGGCCTTTCAATGGACCCGTTGGAATTTTAAATGAATGAAAAGTACAGAAATTGAGGTTTTGCAATATAATTGTGTTGAAAAGCACCTAATCAATTTTTTGAACTCCTAATATTTGAATAAAACATTTTTGCGGTCCTTTTTGTAGAGGTTTCGGACGAGCAGGTCTAAATGGGCCTTTCAATGGACCCGTTGGAATTTTAACTGAGTAAAAAGTACAGAAATTGAGGTTTTGCAATATAATTGTGTTGAAAAGCACCTAATCAATTACATGAACTCCTAAAATTTGATTAAAACTTGTTTTGCAGTCCTTTTTGTAGAGGTTTCGGACGAGCGGGTCGAAATGGGCCTTTCAATGGACCCGTTGGAATTTTAAATGAATAAGAAGTACAGAAATTGAGGTTTTGCAATATAATTGTGTTGAAAAGCACCTAATCAATTATTTGAACTCCTAATATTTGAATAAAACATTTTTGCGGTCCTTTTTGTAGAGGTTTCGGACGAGCAGGTCTAAATGGGCCTTTCAATGGACCCGTTGGAATTTTTTTTTTTGAAGAAAGGGCCTCATTAAAAACCCCTACTACTGTCCTTCAAGCAAAGCTAGAGGACCCTAAAAAGGGGAAAAGAGTGCCCAAATATTATTAATCAATGAATATTTATTACAAGATGTTGAATACAAGGGGGAATATCCGATTCAAATGACATAGAAGTCATAGAATTCATAGAAAAAGAAGCCAAAGTATGGGCTATAACATTTGCCTCACAGCGTACAAATGAAATAGAAGTAAAGTCGAAGTCATGAAGAGCAGCTTGTATCTGAAGAGTAGTTGGTCCCATAGTAGAAAGGTCCTGAGCAGGACTGTTGATCCTATTCGCGAGAGAGGCGCAGTCAGTTTCGATCAAGATACGATTCCATCCTTGAGATCGGGCAAAGGTGAACCCGTTGGAATTTTAACTGAGTAAAAAGTACAGAAATTGAGGTTTTGCAATATAATTGTGTTGAAAAGCTCCTAATCAATTACATGAACTCCTAAAATTTGATTAAAACTTGTTTTGCAATCCTTTTTGTAGAGGTTTCGGACGAGCGGGTCGAAATGGGCCTTTTAATGGACCCGTTGGAATTTTAAATGAGTAAAAAGTACAGAAATTGCGGTTTTGCAATATAATTGTGTTGAAAAGCTCCTAATCAATTATTTGAACTCCTAATATTTGATTAAAGCTTGTTTTGCGGTCTTTTTTTAGAGGTTTCGGATGAGCAGGTCTAAATGGGCCTTTCAATGGAACCGTTGGAATTTTAACTGAGTAAAAAGTACAGAAATTGAGGTTTTGCAATATAATTGTGTTGAAAAGCTCCTAATCAATTACATGAACTCCTAATATTTGAATAAAACTTGTTTTGCAGTTTTTTTTGTAGAGGTTTCGGACGAGGGGGTCGAATTTGGCCTTTCAATGGACCCGTTGGAATTTTAACTAAGTAAAAGTACATAAATTGAGGTTTTGCAATATAATTGTTTTCAAAAGCTCCTAATCAATTATTTGAACTCCTAATATTTGAATAAAACATTTTTGCGGTCCTTTTTGTAGAGGTTTCGGACGAGCAGGTCTAAATGGGCCTTTCAATGGACTCGTTGGTATTTTAACTGAGTAAAAAGTACATAAATTGAGGTTTTGCAATATAATTGTGTTCAAAAGCTCCTAATCAATTATTTGAACTCCTAATATTTGAATAAAACATTTTTGCAGTCCTTTTTGTGGAGGTTTTGGACGAGCAGGTCTAAATGGGCCTTTCAATGGACCCGTTCGAATTTTAACAGAGTAAAAAGTACAGAAATTGAGGTTTTGCAATATAATTGTGTTGAAAAGCTCCTAATCAATTACATGAACTCCTAATATTTGAATAAAACTTGTTTTGCAGTTTTTTTTGTAGAGGTTTCGGACGAGAGGGTCGAATTTGGCCTTTCAATGGACCCGTTGGAATTTTAACTGAGTAAAAGTACAGAAATTGAGGTTTTGCAATATAATTGTGTTCAAAAGCTCCTAATCAATTATTTGAACTCCTAATATTTGAATAAAACATTTTTGCGGTCCTTTTTGTAGAGGTTTCGGACGAGCAGGTCTAAATGGGCCTTTCAATGGACCCGTTGGAATTTTAACTGAGTAAAAAGTACAGAAATTGAGGTTTTGCAATATAATTGTGTTGAAAAGCTCCTAATCAATTACATGAACTCCTAAAATTTGATTAAAACTTGTTTTGCAGTCCTTTTTGTAGAGGTTTCGGACGAGCGGGTCGAAATGGGCCTTTCAATGGACCCATTGGAATTTTAAATGAGTAAAAAGTACAGAAATTGAGGTTTTGCAATATAATTATGTTTAAAAGCTCCTAATCAATTACATGAACTCCTAAAATTTGATTAAAACTTGTTTTGCACTCCTTTTTGTAGAGGTTTCGGACGAGCGGGTCAAAATGGGCCTTTCAATGGACCCATTGGAATTTTAAATTAGTAAAAAGTGCAGAAATTGAGGTTTTGCAATATAATTGTGTTTAAAAGCTCCTAATCAATTATTTAAACTCCTAATATTTGAATAAAACATTTTTGCGGTCCTTTTTGTAGAGGTTTAGGACGAGCAGGTCTAAATGGGCCTTTCAATGGACCCGTTGGAATTTTAACTGAGTAAAAAGTACAGAAATTGAGGTTTTGCAATATAATTGTGTTGAAAAGCTCCTAATCCATTACATGAACTCATAAAATTTGATTAAAACTTGTTTTGCAGTCCTTTTTGTAGAGGTTTCGGACGAGCGGGTCGAAATGGGCCTTTCAATGGACCCGTTGGAATTTTAAATGAATAAAAAGTACAGAAATTGAGGTTTTGCAATATAATTGTGTTGAAAAGCACCTAATCAATTTTTTGAACTCCTAATATTTGAATAAAACATTTTTGCGGTCCTTTTTGTAGAGGTTTCGGACGAGCAGGTCTAAATGGGCCTTTCAATGGACCCGTTGGAATTTTAACTGAGTAAAAAGTACAGAAATTGAGGTTTTGCAATATAATTGTGTTGAAAAGCTCCTAATCAATTACATGAACTCCTAAAATTTGATTAAAACTTGTTTTGCAGTCCTTTTTGTAGAGGTTTCGGACGAGCGGGTCGAAATGAGCCTTTCAAAGGACCCGTTGGAATTTTAAATGAATAAGAAGTACAGAAATTGAGGTTTTGCAATATAATTGTGTTGAAAAGCACCAAATCAATTATTTGAACTTCTAATATTTGAATAAAACATTTTTGCGGTCCTTTTTGTACAGGTTTCGGACGAGCAGGTCTAAATGGGCCTTTCAATGGACCCGTTGGAATTTTAACTGAGTAAAAAGTACAGAAATTGAGGTTTCGCAATATAATTGTGTTGAAAAGATCCTAATCAATTACATGAACTCCTAAAATTTCATTAAAACTTGTTTTGCAATCCTTTTTGTAGAGGTTTCAGACGAGCGGGTCGAAATGGGCCTTTTAATGGACCCGTTGGAATTTTAACTGAGTAAAAAGTACAGAAATTGCGGTTTTGCAATATAATTGTGTTGAAAAGCTCCTAATAAATTATTTGAACTCCTAATATTTGATTAAAGCTTGTTTTGCGGTCTTTTTTTAGAGGTTTCGGACGAGCAGGTCTAAATGGGCCTTTCAATGGAACCGTTGGAATTTTAACTGAGTAAAAAGTACAGAAATTGAGGTTTTGCAATATAATTGTGTTGAAAAGCTCCTAATCAATTATTTGAACTCCTAATATTTGATTAAAACTTGTTTTGCGGTCCTTTTTGTAGAGGTTTCGGACGAGCAGGTCTAAATGGGCCTTTCAATGGACCCGTTGGAATTTTAACTGCGTAAAAAGTACAGAAATTGCGGTTTTGCAATATAATTGTGTTGAAAAGCTCCTAATCAATTACATGAATTCCTAAAATTTGATTAAAACTTATTTTGCAGTCCTTTTTGTAGAGGTTTCGGACGAGCGGGTCGAAATGGGCCTTTCAATGGACCCATTGGAATTTTAACTGAGTAAAAAGTACATAAATTGAGGTTTTGCAATATAATTGTGTTGAAAAGCTCCTAATCAATTACATGAACTCCTAAAATTTGATTAAAACTTGTTTTGCAGTCCTTTTTTAGAGGTTTCGGACGAGCGGGTCGAAATGGGCCTTTCAATGGACCCGTTGGAATTTTAAATAAGTAAAAAGTACAGAAATTGAGGTTTTGCAATATAATTGTGTTGAAAAGCTCCTAATCAATTATTTTAACTCCTATTATTTGAATAAAACATTTTTGCGGTCCTTTTTGTAGAGGTTTCGGACGAGCAGGTCTAAATGGGCCTTTCAATGGACCCGTTGGAATTTTAACTGAGCAAAAGTACAGAAATTGAGATTTTGCAATATAATTGTGTTGAAAAGCTCCTAATCAATTATTTGAACTCCTAATATTTGAATAAAACATGTTTGCGGTCCTTTTTGTAAAGGTTTTGGACAAGCAGGTCTAAATGGGCCTTTCAATGGACCCGTTGGAATTTGATTAAAACTTGTTTTGCAGTCCTTTTGTAAAGGTTTCGGACGAGCGGGTCGAAATGGGCCTTTCAATGGACCCATTGGAATTTTAACTGAGTAAAAAGTACAGAAATTGAGGTTTTGCAATATAATTGTGTTGAAAAGCTCCTAATCAATTACATGAACTCCTAAAATTTGATTAAAACTTGTTTTGCAATCCTTTTTGTAGAGGTTTCGGACGAGCGGGTCGAATTGGGCCTTTCAATGGACCCGTTGGAATTTTAACTGAGTAAAAAGTACAGAAATTACGCTTTTGCAATATAATTGTGTTGAAAAGCTCCTAATCAATTATTTGAACTCCTAATATTTGATTAAAACTTGTTTTGCGGTCCTTTTTGTAGAGGTTTCGGACGAGCAGGTCTAAATGGGCCTTTCAATAGACCCGTTGGAATTTTTTTTTTGAAGAAAAAGGGCCTCATTAAAAACCCCTCTAACCACCTTGTGCCGAAGCACAAAGTGAACCTAAGGGGAAAAGAGTGCCCTGAGTGTTGTTATTATTATAACAAGAAAAAGGCTGAGAATCAGCCAGTACATCGACGTTAATACAGTAAGGAACAACTGAATCAAAGTACACAGAGGAAGTAAAGCGTAAAGCCCAAGCGGCTAAGTTATGGGCCATAAAATTGGCCGATCTAGGTACAAAAGATAGCGTGATTAAAGGAAAAGACCTAAGCAAAGCCTGCGTATCTGCAATCTGTGGTCCCAGCAGGGAGTTGTCCTTAGTGGTGCGCGAGAGTTTGTTGATCACCATAGCCGAGTCGGATTCAATGAGCACCTCGCCCCACCCTCTATCTCGGGTCAACATGATACCCGCAACTATGGCATGTAGCTCGACCATGGTGGCATCATGACAGCCTGCCTCGTGGACAGCACATCCTCCAACAATCGAGCCATGTGCATCCCTAGCAATGACTCCGATAGCTGCATCACCAGATCCTGGATGGAAGGCTCCGTCGACGTTTATCTTTATACATCCCGGGCTTGGCGTCGTCCATCGTGGGGGGGCTGCTGCTGGTGTGGCGGCTGATACGGCGGGTAGAGCGTTAGCAGCTGCGTATTCCTGTAGAAGACCTGTAGTATTCATGGCCGTAAGCCAGGTTGGCTGAAGTCTTTGGGAATGAACCCAGTCATTACGACGGTTCCAGATGTTCCAAATAGTTGTGAGGAGCAGCGCAAATCCTGAAGTGTCCAAACTATAAGTTCCTTCCGACAGCCATTCCACCATTGTGCTGGTGTGACTGGTATAGACGCTCGACGGAAGCCCCACTAGGCGAAGAACATCCTGAGCGTTTGGACAATCACGAAGGGCATGCATAACAGATTCCAGCACCGTTGGGCAAAAAGGACAATGTCCATCCGTATGATGTATCGCTCGGAGCTTTTCCCTGGTGGGTAAAGCATCACAGCCCGCTCGCCAGCTGAAGGAGCGTATTTTTGGTAAGGTCGGAGATTTAGATATTACTTTCCAGAGACGTGTAGGTCGCGTCACCGGTCTCGCAGGTTGGTGAAGAAAAAAGTACCCCGACCTGACTGTATAGTTCCCGGAGTCATGTTGTCCCCAAACTAGCTTGTCCGGTCTATCCTGATGAATCGGAACCCGAAGGATACTCTCGACATCATCTTTGTCGAAATCATTTCGAAGTTTGGACTCATCCCATGATGCATAGTCACGCAACATGTAATCTCGACAACGCAATGGGAGCTCTTCATTATCCATATATTATCCAAAAAGCGTAATTGGTTTATCCCCTCCCCAGGTATCACTGAGCAGACGTATCGAACTCTTGATCCCGGGCCGCCAAAAATAACCAGGCCCAGGGGAGAGTATTGCTTGGTGCAAACCTTTCCATGCAAACGAAGCCCGCTTGTCCGCCGAGGCGTGCAGGAGGTCGCCTGATGGGTAGTATTTAGCGCGAAGGACCCTTGCCAAGAGAGAGGTCGGGTGTGACAACAGATGCCAAATTTGCTTCCCTAAAAGGGCAATATTAAAAGATCGCAGGTCGCGGAAACCTAGGCCTCCCACATTTTTAGGTGTGCAGAGAGAATCCCACGACAGAAGCGGCCAGCCTCGCTTATTACTACGCCCTGACCACCAGTAACACCGTATGGACATAGTAATGTCGTCGATTATGTTTTGGGGTAATAGGTAGCATGACATCACATATTGTGGCATAGCTTGTGCGACAGCCTTAATGAGGATTTCTCTTCCACTATATGAAAGGAAACTGTTATCCCATTTGCTCATACGGGATTGGACTTTATCTCGCACAAAGCCTAAGGAGGCAGTCCTATTCCTTTTGATTAAAAGGGGGACTCCCAAATATATGCCTGGATCATCCACTAGGCGTACACCCAGGGTGGAACGCATAGCATGGAGAAAGGCGGAGGAGCACCCGCGACTGCAGTAAGCGGTAGACTTATCAAAGTTTACCGTTTGACCGGAAGATGAGGCATACTGGGACAGGACGTAGCGCAATCTATCCACTTCTGCTGGCTCATTGCGAAGGAACACCAAACTATCATCTGCAAAGAGGAGATGTGTAACCCTGGGCCCCCGGCGGCTAGCACTAAGTCCCGAAAGGCGTCCTTCATTTTGCTCCGTTTCCAAAGCCGCTGAGAGCCCTTGGGAGCAAATGAGGAAAAGGAAAGGTGACAGAGGATCACCTTGACGGATACCCCGGGTAGGGAAAAACTCCTCCGATATCGTGCCATTAATTCTTATCGAAAAGGAGACCGAGGAGACACAACGTAGGATAAGGTTGACCCAATCCCGTGCAAACCCCATACGGAGCATGACATCCCTTAGAAAAGACCATTCTACCCTGTCAAAGGCCTTTTCCATATCGAGTTTGACAGCCGCCCCTTGGGAGGACAGTGTGCCACTAGAGTGAAGGGTATGCATCAGTTCATGTGCAATCAAGATATTGTCGGTAATATTGCGTCCGCTAATGAACGCAGCTTGCGAATCGCTGATACAAGAAGATAGGGATAACTTCAGGCGATTTACCAGAACCTTTGAAACCGTCTTGTATATGACAGTACACAGACTGATTGGACGAAAGTGCTTCATAGTGGTAGGGTCAGAAATCTTAGGTATAAGCACTATGACCGATCGGTTAACCGATGCCATATCGGCTTTCCCTTGTAGGAGATCCATGCAAAGAGAAATGAAATCAGGGCCAATCATATCCCAGTGCTGTCTGTAAAAACTACTGGGGAAACCATCAATACCAGGTGCTTTCTTAGGATTGATATCCAGAAAAGCGGCACGGATTTCTTCTACCGTGAAAGGCCATAGAAGAGTATCATTCATAGATGTGGTCACCGTAGGGCGAATATTGTTTAGCAATTCCGGTGAGGACACCGGACACGAAGATGAAAAAATTCCTTGAAAATAGGACGACGCAATTTGTAGTATGTTAGCAGTGGAAGACTGCCAAACTCCGTTTTCATCCATTAATCCCTTGATTGCGTTTTTCCTACGTCGTTTGGTGGCCCTCGCATGGAAGTAGGTGGTATTTTTATCCCCATTGGTTAACCAGGATATGCGAGAGCATTGAGCCCAGTAAGCTTCTTTAGCCACTATCAATTTCCGGAGTTCCAATTTAGCACTGTGAAGCGTGGAAAGAGCTTTCCGGGATAGGTGTCTACGTCGTAGCAGATTATTAATAGATCGTTGCAACTGTTGCATGCGGAGAGTGGACAGCTTGCGTTGAGCATGCTGCCACTCTTGAAGATTATGGCCCACTGCGGATAATTTGTCCAAAATGGACCCCGGCGTGGCAGCCCATGTTTGTTGACAAACTTTGATGCCTGCTGGGTCATGAGCCCAACAGGCTTCAAACCTAAAATGATCCACGGCTTGCTGGGTATAATGGTTTGTTAATTAGGCAGTCTCGGTGTCCAGGATGATGACACTATGGTCCGACTCGAGTGAAAATGAGTGAAAGTGACCGTAGTTGGGGAATTTATGCATCCATTGTGAGCATGCCAAGAAACGGTCCAATCTCTCACAGACCAGATTGACGTTAGGGCCCGTACGGGTCCAGGTGAACCAACCCGTGTTTGGTTTACAATCAAACAAATTATTTCTTGTTAGACAATCACGAAAGTTTAGAATTTGTGATTGAGGCCTACGATTGCCGCCTTGTTTTTCCGAGTCATCTAAGATGTCATTTAAGTCACCTCTGATGAGCCATGGAAGATTTGATTTTGTTTTAAGGGAATCAATGAGTTCCCAAGTGTGTTTTTTCATGTTTGTGGCTGCGTATCCGTAAATACCAGTAAAGCGAAAGCGACAATTTAAACCATTCACAATAACATCGATGTATCTCGTCGATGACGAGAGAAAATCTACTGTAACGTTTTTATTAAAAAGCAGGCATAAACCTGCACAAGAAGGGCTGCTATCCATAGCAAAAAAACCCTCCATTTCAAGATAGAGTTTAAGAGATTCAAACTTAGAAGCATTCAATCGAGTTTCTGAAAGAAAAATAAAATCTGGACCTAAGCGTAAAATAATAGAACGAAGTTCGTGAGCTGCCGAGGGCATACCAAGTCCCCGACAGTTCCAACATATGGCCCTCATTTTTCTCGGCGGGGTTGACCGTCAACCACCGTCGAAGAGTTTTTGCTGCTCATCCTAGCTTTCCTTTGATTTTTGTCGACTTGTTTCATTGCTTTACCGGCAACCAGAGGAGATGTTCGCGGCCGTTTGGCAATTCCTCCGGTGATAATAGGTGACATGCGCTTAGACTTCTTAAGGACCACAGTATCCGGTTCTTTATCGGTCGTGACAGCCAACCAAACTTCGAATTCCGGATTGACCGGTTCTTTGCCTTTGTCCTTCAGACCTTTACCTTTGTTCGAGCTTTCCCCGGTGGCCGTGTCATCCACGAGTGGCTCCGGGATGGCGTCCTCATCAATCAAAATGAAACGCTTGTCCGGTGGTGTATCGGATTTGTACGGCTGCACAGCGAGGCCATCATCCAAAGCAGCCTCCTTCGAGCCGTCATCCAACGCAGCCTCCTTCGAGCCGTTAACCACGGACTCTGCATCTGCTGGAATCATGTCCAGTGGTGCAACATCAAGTGGTTCCATCTGTGCAGCTGCAGCATCAACAGCAACCTCAGCGGCTGTTCCCTCTACCGGCAGTGGCGATTTTGCAGCAGGAGAGGCGGCAAGCTCCTCGCCCAGCAAATCGTCCTCTTCTAGGTTCATCGAACCACTTCCCGGTGGCATCGCAGGTGATCCCTTCACCACGTCTGGGGTGGCCGTAGCCTTGCCCTTCCCTTTGTTCACTGAAAAGAAAACAGTGGATGACGCATTTGGTAAGGAATTAGCAGTGGAATAAGCAACCATATCTAGTAACTTTATATACCATAAACCAACAATGCACAGCCGGTAAAAGGAGATTGAAAGTAAATAAATAAACTCTATATATAACTGATATAAGGAGTATGAAAGCAAACAAATGGACCGCATCCATGCATTGTTAACCCGGTTTACTACAAAAAGGAGATCCCATATATAGGCACAGCACATCCGGAGGAAGGGGAAAGAAAATAGGCTTATAATTCCTATACATGCTCTGAGGAAGTGAAAAAAAGTACAAAAAATGCGGTTTTGCAATATAATTGTGTTTAAAAGCTCCTAATAAATTACATGAATTCCTAAAATTTGATTAAAACTTGTTTTGCAGTCCTTTTTGTAGAGGTTTCGGACGAGCAGGTCGAAATGGGCCTTTCAATGGACCCGTTGGAATTTTAACTGAGTAAAAAGTACATAAATTGAGGTTTTGCAATATAATTGTGTTGAAGAGCTCCTAATCAATTATTTGATCTCCTAATATTTGAATAAAACATTTTTGCGGTCCTTTTTGTAGAGGTTTCTGACGAGGAGGTCTAAATGGGACTTTCAATGGACCCGTTGGAATTTTAACTGAGTAAAAAGTACAGAAATTGAGGTTTTGCAATATAATTGATTTGAAAAGCTCCTAATCAAGTATTTGAACTCCTAATATTTGAATAAAACATTTTTGCGGTCCTTTTTGTAGAGGTTTCGAACGAGCGGGTCTAAATGGGCCTTTCAATGGACCCGTTGGAATTTTAACTTAGTAAAAAGTACAGAAATTGAGGTTTTGCAATATAATTGTGTTTAAAAGCTCCAAATCAATTACATGAACTCCTAAAATTTGATTAAAACTTGTTTTGGAGACCTTTTTGTGGAGGTTTCGGACGAGCGGGTCGAAATGGGCCTTCAAAATGGACCCGTTAGAATTTTAAATGAGTAAAAAGTACAGAAATTGAGGTTTTGCAATATAATTGTGTTGAAAAGCTCCTGATCAATTAAATGAACTCCTAAAATTTGATTAAAACTTGTTTTGCAGTCCTTTTTGTAGAGGTTTCGTACGAGCGGGTTGTAACCCCCTTAGCCCGGCCTAGACGGTTGACCCGAACTACGAAGATTACACGGGGAAAACCAAAGTCAACCTTGATTAACGACCCTTTTTTTTTCTTTTTAACTTTGTCTAAAAGCATATTAACCTTAGGTGTACTCTTGAGATAAGCATACTCAAAAATCACAGCAATTGGAAAACAATAAGGGACTCAATCGCACAACATACGAATTTAGGGACCAATTTGTAAATTCTGAAAATTAAGAAAAATTTTCCAATTTTTAAGTTACCATTATGAAATTAACCATGTTTCATGCTTCTCTGCCAAATTTCATCTTAAACAGACATCCCAAACTCAAGCAATTGCACATACAAAAATCAGGACTAAAACGTAAAGCTTGCAAACCTCAAAACCATTCAAAATAGTGCCCAACGGTCAAGTGTTTCGAAACGGGTCTAGGCCGTTCAGAAACACGGGCTGGCAGTAGCCAAAGTGTTTCGAAACACCTCAGCCCGTTTCGAAACACCCAGGCCAAAATATGCAACTGTTTCGAAACAGGCAAGGGTGTTTCGAAACACCCTGCCCAGAAACAGCAGAAAAGCCTGTTTTACACACTTCCGACCCTCCAAACACAAACATATGACCTCCACATCATGCCAACAAGTCATCAAACATTAAAGGAACATATTTGCATCATCAAAGCTCAATCATAGCATCGTTTAGGAAAATCACAAATCTAAAGGCATGCATCCTATAATGAAAAGCAAGCAATCATCAAAACTCCAAAACAAATACCAAATGGCCATTTACATGTTCCAAACATCATCATAGGAATTAAACCAAACTTAGGGAGTCCAAAACATCTCCCAAAACTTAACCTAGGTTCCCATTGCCAAATACCAAAAGCTAATAGTGTTGTGAAAATAGTCACCATACATGAGCTTAGGCTTTCACTTGGATCCTTGACCTCCTTGCTGCCCTTAAAGCACTTCAATGCTCTGCATTATTGGTTCAAGAAAGAGAGAGCGTAAGCACATATGCTTAGTGAGAAATGCTCTAATGAAACAACACAATAATGCAATTTGTAAAAACACCTTTCCAAGGCCTTTAGTTTCAAAACAACATTTATCATGCATCTATGCATACAAACCAAGCATCTCATGCTTCAAAACATCAACATGTCATATTGGCTTCCAAGTGATAATCCATAACCATTTGCAACTCAAAACACAATCGGATACGCGGATTACAAGCGTTGTCCCATACGCTCCATACACACTACCAAACACACAAGGTGGAGTTTACCGGTACAATCACAAACCGTCAACACCCGTGATGGAGTTTAACGGTACAATTACAACCCCCTCCACATCACTCATTGGTAGTTGTATAACATCACTAACGAGAACACGGGACACACAACACAAGATCTTCACATGGCATTTTAACCACCATTATGATCTTAGACATCTCGTTAGTGTTCTTGGATGGAGTTTCCGGTACAATCACAACCCCCTCAACATCCAAGGCGACTTTATTCACGGTGCACCCAATCCTATAGCCGGCTAACTATATCCAATTCAAGTACTTTAAAACCAACACATCACTTGCCAATATACATCAATTATCATCAACAATCCACTGTTTTAAAGCATTAATCAAAGCCATTACATAATCATGCATCACTATGCATCAAACCACATTTATCAATGTCCAAAACAATGATCTCTTACCTTGAGCATCCTTCAACACATGGCTTACAAAACCAACATTAAACATGCTAAAATATGCTTTCAAAACAGAATTTAAACATGCAAAATAAACACATTGCATTCAACCATCTCATGGTTCATCAAAAAGAGAGTTTCTCCGAAAAACTTACTCTTGAGCTTAGCTAAGTTGTTTAGACTTAAACTAAGCTCCCATGACCTTCAAAGATTGGTTTCAAAGCTGAAAACCAAACTTCACTCACCGATTCCATTTCGCAAGCTTGCCGAAACGCCGATCAAGCCTCCGGATCAACACCACAAGGATCCGATGATGTCTCCCCTGTTTTAAACACATCAAAGCAGTGGATTAATGCATCATCATGCATTAAAATCTTCAACTAAAACACCTAAACTCGTTGCTCTCATCAAAACTCACATTTCGGCTACCAAACACAACCGAAATCACATCCAAACACCTCTACAACAATACCCAGCCAAGATCCATCAAATCCAATCATTCTTAAACATCAATTAACATCTAAAAAGGACCTAATCACGTCCTTATACCTCCAGCTATAGCAGAACATCAAAATCACCCCAAAACCCACCATTTTCTCAAGTCAAAACTTAGGAAAATCAACCTATTCGGGATTGCATTGATTAAACCTCAATTACACATCATTTAGACATCCAAAATACATCAAAAAGACATCTCAAAACAGAGCCCAATCATCTATTACGAATTTCTTCAAAATTAAATCCAAATCTTCCATTTTAAGCCAAAATCAAGAACACAACATTAAAACCTTTAATAAAACTCAATTTAAGGATTGAGAACTTGGGAATTTCAGTAAAGAACTGAGTATTTAGAGGAGAAGGACGTTCATACCTCTAAATGTGAGTTTCTCCTTGTTTAGAGCCAAAATCCTTGAAAATTCAATAAGCAAATGATGAGGATTTGGTGCAGAAATGATTAGAAATCATTTAGAGATTGAAATCTCAACTTTAGGTGTGAAAATCAAAGGAAAAGGGGCTGTGGAAATGTGTTTGGCTGAGGGAAAATTGAGAGAAAATGAAATGGGAAAATTTTGGCAAAAGTTAGTTATGAAACTAAAATATCTATTTTCCCTCTTTTCTTTTTATTAAATCACATTAAATGAGTCTTTAAAATTTAAGAAAAATCTGGAGAAACTCTCCCTTGGGTAAATTAGCTCCTTAAAGATTCAAAGTTTCAATCCTTTTAAAACAGTCACCAACTTTTCAAAAATTACATTTTAGTCACTAACTTGAAATGTCATATTTCCAAACCCCATTTTGTAAAATTGATTTCACCACTCTCTTATATATAATAAAAGAGGATTTTTAGATATTTTTCCATATTTTTAATGCATCCCGAACTAGGCTTTCCCTAAAAAGCACCTTTTATATTCGAACCGTAATTTAAACCGATCCGGTTCAGACCCTAAACTTCCAAGCCCAAAATTGGGGTGTTACAACTCTCCCCCCTTAAGAAAAGTCGTCCTCGAAATTTACCTGGAGGAAAAAGGTATGGAAACTGCTTCAACATGTCATCCTTCCGTTTCCACGTGGCTTACTCAGCACCACGATGCTTCCACAACACCTTTACCAACTCAATGGTCTTGCCCTGAAGAACTTTACTATCCGAATCCAGAATCTCCACTGGTTCCTCATCATAGGTCAAATCCGGATTCAACTCCACTTCCTCCACATGCATCACATGAGAAGGATCCGATATATACTTCCGAAGCATAGAAACATGAAACACATCATGAATCTTTTCTAACTCTTGCGGTAACCTCAACTTGTACGCAACAGGACCCACACGCTCAATCACCTCGTATGGTCCAATGTACCTAGGGCTCAACTTACCCTTCCGGCCAAACCTCATCACCTTTTTCCAAGGCGAAACTTTCAAAAACACACGGTCACCCACCGCATACTCAATCTCCTTACGCTTCAAATCTGCGTAAGACTTTTGCCGATCAGAAGTTGCCTTCAATCGCTCACAAATAAGCTTCACCTTCTCGGTGGTTCCTTTCAACAAAGCGGGCATCGAAACCAACTTTTGACCTGTTTCAGCCCAACAAAGAGGAGTCCGACACTTCCTCCCGTACAAAGCTTCATAAGGTGCCATTTGAATACTTGTCTGATAACTATTATTATAGGCAAACTCCACCAAAGGCAAATGTTTCTCCCAAGAACCCTGAAACTCAATCACGCAGCACCTCAACATATCCTCCAATACCTGGATAATACGCTCAGACTGTCCATCCGACTGCGGATGATAAGATGTACTGAAATTCAACCGTGTACCCAAAGCCTGATGCAAACACTGCCAGAAACGTGATGTAAACCTCGGATCTCTATCCGACACAATAGACTTTGGCACACCATGCAGCCGCACAATCTCAGCAATGTACAGCTCCGCAAGCTTATCCAAAGTGTATGTAGTATGCACAGGCAAGAAATGCGCACACTTCGTCAAGCGATCCACAATCACCCACACCGAATTCTTCTTCGATGGCGACAAAGGCAAACCAGACACAAAGTCCATGGTAATCCTCTCCCACTTCCACTCAAGAATCCTCAACGGTTGCAACAACCCTGAAGGAAACTGATGCTCAGCCTTAACTCGCTGACATACCATGAACTTGCTTACAAAATCAGCAACATCTTTCTTTAAACCCACCCATTAGTACTCATCACGAATATCACGGTACATCTTAGTACTACCAGGGTGCATAGCAAAAGGACTACTATGAGCTTCAGTCAGAATAGCACGCCTCAACTCAGCATCATTGGGCACTACTATCCGACTTCCAAAGCATAAAACTCCATCATCATTAAAGCAGAAATCCGATGGCCTATCCTCTGCAATATACTGAACATGTGGCACCAAGGAATCATCCAACAACTGCTTTTCCTTAATCAGCTGAATCAAGGATGGTTTCACTTGCAACTCAGCCACAAGACCACCATCACGTGAAATGCTCAAACTGGCAAACATAGCCCTCAACTCCACAGCTACCTTCCTACTCAAGGCATCCGCTACAACATTAGCTTTACCCGGATGGCACTCGATCGTCAAATTGTAATCCTTAAGCAGCTCCACCCAATGTCGCTGCCTAAGATTCAACTCTTTCTGAGACATCAAATACTTCAAACTCTTGTGGTCCGTGTACACCGTACACTTCTCCCCATACAGGTAATGTCTCCAAATTTTCAAAGCGAAAACCACCGCAGCTAACTCAATGTCATGCGTAGGATAATTGCGCTCATGCACCTTTAACTGACGCGATGCATAAGACACCACCTTACCCTCTTGCATCAACACACATCCCAACACAACGTAGGACGCGTCACTATACACCACAAACTCTTTCCCTGATTCAGGTTGAACCAAGATAGGAGCTTGCGTCAAAGCTGCCTTAAGCTTCTCAAAAGCCTGCTGTCTCACTTCCGTCCACTCATACTTAACATCCTTCTGCAACAACTTTGTCAAAGGTGCAGCAATCTTTGAAAACCCATCCACGAACCTCCGATAGTACCCCGCCAAACCAAGGAAACTACGGACTTCATGAACAGACTTAGGAGGCTTCCAATTCATCACTGCCTCAATCTTCTGAGGATCAACACGTATTCCTTCAGCAGAGACCACATGACCAAGAAACACAACTTCTCTAAGCCAGAACTCACACTTGCTCAGCTTGGCATAAAGCTGATTCTCTAACAAAGCCTGCAACACAATTCTCAAATGCCCCTCATGCTCCTCCTCAGTACGAGAGTACACGAGAATATCATCAATGAACACGACAACAAATTTATCCAAGTATTCATGGAACACTCTATTCATCATGTCCATGAAAGCTGCAGGAGCATTCGTCAACCCAAACGGCATCACAAGGAACTCATAATGCCCATACCTCGTCCTGAAGGCTGTCTTTGGCACATCCACATCCTTCACCTTCAGCTGATAATACCCTGACCTTAAGTCAATTTTAGAGAACACAGCTGCTCCCCGAAATTGATCAAAAAGATCATCAATTCTCGGCAATGGATACCGATTCTTGATAATCAACTTGTTAAGCTGACGGTAATCAATGCACATTCTCATAGTGCCATCCTTTTTCTTCACAAACAAGACCGGTTCACCCCAAGGTGACACACTCGGCCGAATGAAACCACGATCAAGCAACTCCTGAAGTTGCGTCTTTAGCTCTTTCAACTCTTTAGGTGCCATTCGATAAAGAGTAATGGACACTGGAGTTGTGTTTTCATACAGCTCAATCCCAAACTCCACTTCGCGATTAGGAGGCAATCCAGGCAACTCCTCCGGAAACACACCAGGAAACTCTCGCACAGTCCTGATATCTTGCACACGCAACTCTTTAGAGCTAGGATTCATCACAAAGGCTAGGTAGGCTTCACAACCTTGCCTCAGCATCCGGCTCGCTTCCAAAGTGGACACCACATTGGAAAGAAACTTCACATTCTCACCCACCACCACTACCTCATAACAAGGATTACATCAAAACCGTAGAAAGGCAATTCCATAAGATCAACATGAAAAACATGGTCTTGCACAATCAAGGGACATCTTCTATAAAGCTTTCGTGTCACAACAGTCTCACCAAAAGAACTAGTTACTCGCATACCAACATCCAAAGACTCAACAGGCAAACCAAGCAATTGAGCATGCTCACGCAATATGTATGAGTGTGTAGATCCAGAATCAATCAAGGAAAGTAATGACAAGGATTGCAAAGTGAAAGTACTTGCGATCACATCCGTATCATTCCTCCCCTCCCTCTGAGCATACACTCTGGCCTGGCCACCACCCTCAGGCTGAAAAACTACCTCTCTGTGGTGCAACAACTCCAGGAGCACGCCCCTGACCACCACCGGCCAACAGAGGACACTCTCTCTTCATGTGATCCGCCGAACCACAGTTCCAACACGAATTACCGGTCACCACAACAGGAGCATGTACCTCCCTCGCTACTCGAGGACAATCACGCCTCAGATGACCACACGATCCACATGTCCAACATGTGTTTTGATCAACTCTTGCCCTGTCACCCTGAACAGGCGCACCTTGCCCTCCACCACCAGGCCTAGCTGAAGACTGATACTTCCGATCACGTCCTCTCTTGTTCCGTCCGCCACTGGAACTATACTCAGCAGCTCGCTTTCCCGCACTAGGACCAGCTCCTCTAGAAAATAAACTCAAATTCAACTCAATGTCTTTTGCTCTACCAACCAGCACATCAAAGTCAGTGTACTCAGCAGCCAACATATAGGTCTTTACATCCGTCACCAAACCATAACGGAAACGTTCACACCTCTCCCGCTCATCAGGGATAAGCTCAGGTGCGTACTGACTGAGTCGGACAAACTGAACCTCGTACTCAGCCACTAACATACTCCCTTGAGTAAGCGACATGAATTCCCTTTTCTTTTCATCCAGGTACCGCACACCCAGATACCTCCTCTTGAACGCGTTCAGAAAGAACGTCCAAGTCACATCAGCATCCTCCATTCCAGAGATAGCGGTTGTCCACCAGGTATACGCATCGTCGTGCAACAATGATATTACACAGCCCAGCTTCTGCACTTCATTGAAGTTCATTTATCCCAAAATTCTCTTGGTACTTTCCAACCAAGACTCGGAACCCTCAGCAGACAATCCCCTGAACTCAGTCCCTCCCAGACTGCGCAAACGTTCCAGAGGTAGTCTAACATTAGCATCTCCCTGATGCCCAGCTCCATGAGCTCCAGCTACCGCCGCCTGAAAGGCTCCAGCAATAGCCTGAATCAACACTGTCATGTCAGGAGCAGCTTGCCCCTGCCCAGCTTCAGGTCCAGCGACCCTAGCACCAGCCCCAGCACCAGCTCTCTCACCCCCAGCACCACCACCACCGAGTGGAGGAGGTAAATCTACTACATTTTCTGCATTCTCTTCGTTCTCATTTTGAGCCATAGATCGCGTATTAATCCTCGTCTCTCTACGAGGTCCCATTCACTATATAATGCAATCACAAATGCAATAAACATAGTCAGGCTCAGCAAGGTAAGCAATCCAAGTACTCAAGCTCGTTTCCAATTAAAACAAATCATTTCATTAGCTTTGATATGGCAATGGGTCCCTCAAACATGCTTCACCACAGCATACACCATAATTGAAACATTCTTACAATACATACATCATACTTTCACTCAACAAGTATACAAGCAATCATACACATATCACCCACATAACCATTCCAAAATACTCGAGAACTCAGCTCTGATACCACCAAATGTAACCCCCTTAGCCCAGCCTAGACGGTTGACTCGAACTACGAAGATTACACGGGGAAAACCAAAGTCAACCCGAAAGTCAACCTTGATTAACGACCTTTTTTTTCTTTTTAACTTTGTCTAAAAGCATATTAACCTTAGGTGTACTCTTGAGATAAGCATACTCAAAAATCACAGCAATTGGAAAACAATAAGGGACTCAATCGCACAACATACGAATTTAGGGACCAATTTGTAAATTCTGAAAATTAAGAGGACTTTTCCAATTTTTAAGTTACCATTATGAAATTAACCATGTTTCATGCTTCTCTGCCAAATTTCATCTTAAACGGACATCCCAAACTCAAGCAATTGCACATACAAAAATCAGGACTAAAACATAAAGCTTGCAAACCTCAAAACCATTCAAAATAGTGCCCAACGGTCAAGTGTTTCGAAACGGGTCTAGGCCGTTCAGAAACACGGGCTGACAGTAGCCAAAGTGTTTCGAAACACCTCAGCCCGTTTCGAAACACCCAGGCCAAAATATGCACCTGTTTCGAAACAGGCAAGGGTGTTTCGAAACACCCTGCCCAGAAACAGCAGAAAAGCATGTTTTACACACTTCCGACCCTCCAAACACAAACATATGACCTCCACATCATTCCAACAAGTCATCAAACATTAAAGGAACATATTTGCATCATCAAAGCTCAATCATAGCATCGTTTAGGAAAATCACAAATCTAAAGGCATGCATCCTATAATGAAAAGCAAGCAATCATCAAAACTCCAAAACAAATACCAAATGGCCATTTACATGTTCCAAACATCATCATAGGCATTAAACCAAACTTAGGGAGTCCAAAACATCTCCCAAAACTTAACCTAGGTTCCCATTGCCAAATACCAAAAGCTAATAGTGTTGTGAAAATAGTCACCATACATGAGCTTAGACTTTCACTTGGATCCTTGACCTCCTTGCTGCCCTTAAAACACTTCAATGCTCTGCATTATTGGTTCAAGAAAGAGAGAGCGTAAGCACATATGCTTAGTGAGAAATGCTCTAATGAAACAACACAATAATGCAATTTGTAAAAACACCTTTCCAAGGCCTTTAGTTTCAAAACAACATTTATCATGCATCTATGCATACAAACCAAGCATCTCATGCTTCAAAACATCAACATGTCATATTGGCTTTCAAGTGATAATCCATAACCATTTGCAACTCAAAACACAATCAGATACGCGGATTACAAGCGTTGTCCCATACGCTCCATACACACTACCAAACACACAAGGTGGAGTTTACCGGTACAATCACAACCCCTCAACACCCGTGATGGAGTTTAAAGGTACAATCACAACCCCCTCCACATCACTCATTGGTAGTTGTATAACATCACTAACGAGAACACGGGACACACAAAACAAGATCTTCACATGGCATTTTAACCACCATTATGATCTTAGACATCTCGTTAGTGTTCTTGGATGGAGTTTACGGTACAATCACAACCCCCTCAACATCCAAGGCGACTTTATTCACGGTGCACCCAATCCTATAGCCGGCTAACTATATCCAATTCAAGTACTTTAAAACCAACACATCACTTGCCAATATACATCAATTATCATCAACAATCCATTGTTTTAAAGCATTAATCAAAGCCATTACATAATCATGCATCACTATGCATCAAACCACATTTATCAATGTACAAAACAAGGATCTCTTACCTTGAGCATCCTTCAACACATGGCTTACAAAACCAGCATTAAACATGCTAAAATATGCTTTCAAAACAGAATTTAAACATGCAAAATAAACACATTGCATTCAACCATCTCATGGTTCATCAAAAAGAGAGTTTCTCCGAAAAACTTACTCTTGATCTTAGCTAAGTTGTTTAGACTTAAACTAAGCTCCCATGACCTTCAAAGATTGGTTTCAAAGCTGAAAACCAAACTTCACTCACCGATTCCATTTCGCAAGCTTGCCGAAACGCCGATCAAGCCTCCGGATCAACACCACAAGGATCCGATGATGTCTCCCCTATTTTAAACACATCAAAGCAGTGGATTAATGCATCATCATGCATTAAAATCTTCAACTAAAACACCTAAACTCGTTGCTCTCATCAAAACTCACATTTCGGCTACCAAACACAACCGAAATCACATCCAAACACCTCTACAACAATACCCCGCCAAGATCCATCAAATCCAATCATTCTTAAACATCAATTAACATCTAAAAAGGACCTAATCACGTCCTTATACCTCCAGCTATAGCAGAACATCAAAATCACCCCAAAACCCACCATTTTCTCAAGTCAAAACTTAGGAAAATCAACCTATTCGAGATTGCATTGATTAAACCTCAATTACACATCATTTAGACATACAAAATACATCAAAAAGACATCTCAAAACAGAGCCCAATCATCTATTACGAATTTCTTCAAAATTAAATCCAAATCTTGCATTTTAAGCCAAAATCAAGAACACAACATTAAAACCTTTAATAAAACTCAATTTAAGGATTGAGAACTTGGGAATTTCAGTAAAGAACTGAGTAATTAGAGGAGAAGGACGTTCATACCTCTAAATGTGAGTTTCTCCTTGTTTAGAGCCAAAATCCTTGAAAATTCAATAAGCAAATGATGAGGATTTGGTGTAGAAATGATTAGAAATCATTTAGAGATTGAAATCTCAACTTTAGGTGTGAAAATCAAAGGAAAAGTGGCTGTGGAAATGTGTTTGGCTGAGGGAATATTGAGAGAAAATGAAATGGGAAAATTTTGGCAAAAGTTAGTTATGAAACTAAAATATCTATTTTCCCTCTTTTCTTTTTATTAAATCACATTAAATGAGTCTTTAAAATTTAAGAAAAATCTGGAGAAACTCTCCCTTGGGTAAATTAGCTCCTTAAAGATTCAAAGTTTCAATCCTTTTAAAATAGTCACCAACTTTTCAAAAATTACATTTTAATCACTAACTTGAAATGTCATATTTCCAAACCCCATTTTGTAAAATTGATTTCACCACTCTCTTATATATAATAAAAGAGGATTTTTAGATATTTTTCCATATTTTTAATGCATCCCGAACTAGGCTTTCCCTAAAAAGCACCTTTTATATTAGAACCGTAATTTAAACCGATCCGGTTCAAACCCTAAACTTCCAAGCCCAAAATTGGGGTGTTACAACTCTCCCCCCTTAAGAAATTTCATCCTCGAAATTTACCTGGAGGAAAAAGGTACGGAAACTGCTTCAACATGTCATCCTTCCGTTCCCACGTGGCTTCCTCAGCACCACGATGCTTCCACAACACCTTTACCAACTCAATGGTCTTGCCCTGAAGAACTTTACTATCCGAATCCAGAATCTCCACCGGTTCCTCATCATAGGTCAAATCCGGATTCAACTCCACTTCCTCCACAGGCATCACATGAGATGGATCCGATATATACTTCCGAAGCATAGAAACATGAAACACATCATGAATCTTTTCTAACTCTTGCGGTAACCTCAACTTGTACGCAACAGGACCCACACGCTCAATCACCTCGTATGGTCCAATGTACCTAGGGCTCAACTTACCCTTCCCGCCAAACCTCATCACCTTTTTCCAAGGCGAAACTTTCAAAAACACACGGTCACCCACCGCATACTCAATCTCCTTACGCTTCAAATCTGCGTAAGACTTTTGCCGATCAGAAGTTGCCTTCAATCGCTCACAAATGAGCTTCACCTTCTCGGTGGTTCCTTTCAACAAAGCGGGCATCGAAACCAACTTCTGACATGTTTCAGCCCAACAAAGAGGAGTCCGACACTTCCTCCCGTACAAAGCTTCATAAGGTGCCATTTGAATACTTTCCTGATAACTATTATTATAGGCAAACTCCACCAAAGGCAAATGTTTCTCCCAAGAACCCTGAAACTCAATCACGCAGCACCTCAACATATCCTCCAACACCTGGATAACACGCTCAGACTGTCCATCCGACTGCGGATGATAAGATGTTCTGAAATTCAACCGTGTACCCAAAGCCTGATGCAAACACTGCCAGAAACGTGATGTAAACCTCAGATCTCTATCCGACACAATCGACTTTGGCACACCATGCAGCCGCACAATCTCAGCAATGTACAGCTCCGCAAGCTTATCCAAAGTGTACGTAGTTTGTACAGGCAAGAAATGCGCACACTTCGTCAAGCGATCCACAATCACCCACACCGAATTCTTCTTTGATGGCGACAAAGGCAAACCAGACACAAAGTCCATGGTAATCCTCTCCCACTTCCACTCAGGAATCCTCAACGGTTGCAACAACCCTGAAGGAAACTGATGCTCAGCCTTAACTCGCTGACATACCATGCACTTGCTTACAAACTCAGCAACATCTTTCTTTAAACCCACCCAATAGTACTCATCACGAAGATCACGGTACATCTTAGTACTACCAGGGTGCATAGCAAAAGGACTACTATGAGCTTCAGTCAGAATACCACGCCTCAACTCAGCATCATTGGGCACTACTATCCGACTTCCAAAGCATAAAACTCCATCATCATTAAAGCAGAAATCCGATGGCCTATCCTCTGCAATATCCTGAACATGTGGCACCAAGGAATCATCCAACAACTGCTTTTCATTAATCAACTGAATCAAGGATGGTTTCACTTGCAACTCAGCCACAAGACCACCATCACGCGAAAATGCTCAAACTGGCAAACATAGCCCTCAACTCCACAGCTACCTTCCTACTCAATTTATCCGCTACAACATTAGCTTTACCCGGATGGTACTCGATTGTCAAATCGTAATCCTTAAGCAGCTCCACCCAACGTCGCTGCCTAAGATTCTACTCTTTCTGAGACATCAGATACTTCAAACTCTTGTGGTCCGTGTACACCGTACACTTCTCACCATACAGGTAATGTCTCCAAATTTTCAAAGCGAAAACCACCGCAGCTAACTCAATGTCATGCGTAGGATAATTGCGCTCATGCACCTTCAACTGACGCGATGCATAAGCCACCACCTTACCCTCTTGCATCAACACACATCCCAACCCAACGTAGGACGCGTCACTATACACCACAAACTCTTTCCCTAATTCAGGTTGAACCAAGATAGGAGCTTGCGTCAAAGCTGCCTTAAGCTTCTCAAAAGCCTGCTGTATCGCTTCCGTCCACTCATACTTAACATCCTTCTGCAACAACTTTGTCAAAGGTGCAGCAATCTTTGAAAACCCATCCACGAACCTCCGATAGTACCCCGCCAAACCAAGGAAACTACGGACTTCATGAACAAACTTAGGAGGCTTCCAATTCATCACTGCCTCAATCTTCTGAGGATCAAGATGTATTCCTTCAGCAGAGACCACATGACCAAGAAACACAACTTCTCTAAGCCAGAACTCACACTAGCTCAGCTTGGCATAAAGCTGATTCTCTAACAAAGCCTGCAACACAATTCTCAAATGCCCCTCATGCTCCTCCTCAGTACGAGAGTACACGAGAATATCATCAATGAACACCACAACAAATTTATCCAAGTATTCATGGAACACTCTATTCATCATGTCCATGAAAGCTGCAGGAGCATTCGTCAACCCAAACGGCATCACAAGGAACTCATAATGCCCATACCTCGTCTGAAGGCTGTCTTTGGCACATCCACATCCTTCACCTTCAGCTGATAATACCCTGACCTTAAGTCAATTTTAGAGAACATAGCTGCTCCCCGAAATTGATCAAAAAGATCATCAATTCTCGGCAATGGATACCGATTCTTGATAGTCAACTTGTTAAGCTGACGGTAATCAATGCACATTCTCATAGTTCCATCCTTTTTCTTCACAAACAAGACCGGTGCACCCCAAGGTGACACACTCGGCCGAATGAAACCACGATCAAGCAACTCCTGAAGTTGCGTCTTTAGCTCTTTCAACTCTTTAGGTGTCATTCGATAAGGAGTAATGGACACTGGAGTTGTGTTTTCATACAGCTCAATCCCAAACTCCACTTCGCGATTAGGAGGAAATCCAGGCAACTCCTCCGGAAACACACCAGGAAACTCTCGCACAGTCCTGATATCTTGCACATGCAACTCTTTAGAGCTAGGATTCATCACAAAGGCTAGGTAGGCTTCACAACCTTGCCTCAACATCCGGCTCGCTTCCAAAGTGGACACCACATTGGAAAGAAACTTCACATTCTCACCCACCACCACTACCTCATAATCATCCGCAAGCTTCAACGAAACTCGCTTATTCTCAAAATCCACTACAGCTCGATGCTCAACAAGCCAATTCATACCAAGGATTACATCAAAACCGTAGAAAGGCAATTCCATAAGATCAACATGAAAAACATGGTCTTGCACAATCAAGGGACATCTTCTACAAAGCTTTCGTGTCACAACAGTCTCACCAAAAGAACTAGTTACTCGCATACCAACATCCAAAGACTCAACAGGCAAACCAAGCAATTGAGCATGCTCACGCAATATGTATGAGTGTGTAGATCCAGAATCAATCAAGGAAAGTAATGATAAGGATTGCAAAGTGAAAGTACCTGCGATCACATCCGTGTCATTCCTCCCCTCCCTCTGAGCATACACTCTGGCCTGGCCACCACCCTCAGGCTGAACAGCTACCTCTCTGTGGTGCAACAACTCCAGGAGCACGCCCCTGACCACCACCGGCCAACAAAGGACACTCTCTCTTCATGTGATCCGCCGAACCACAGTTCCAACACGAATTACCGGTCACCACAACAGGAGCATGTACCTCCCTCGCTGCTCGAGGACAATCACGCCTCAGATGACCACGCGATCCACATGTCCAACATGTGTTCTGATCAACTCTCGCCCTGTCACTCTGAACAGGCGCATCTTGCCCTCCAGCACCATGCCTAGCTGAAGACTGATACTTTCGATCACGTCCTCTCTTGTTCCGTCCGCCACTGGAACTATACTCAGCAGCTCGCTTGCCCGCACTAGGACCAGCTCCTCTAGAAAATAAACTCAAATTCAACTCAATGTCTTTTACTCTACCAACCAGCACATCAAAGTCAGTGTACTCAAAGTACAGAAATTGAGGTTTTGCAATATAATTGTGTTGAAAAGCTCCTAATCAATTATTTGATCTCCTAATATTTGAATAAAACATTTTTGCGGTCCTTTTTGTAGAGGTTTCGGATGAGCAGGTCTAAATGGGCCTTTTAATGGACCCGTTGGAATTTTAACTGAGTAAAAAGTACATAAATTGAGGTTTTGCAATATAATTGTGTTGAAAAGCTCCTAATCAATTATTTGAACTCCTAATATTTGAATAAAACATTTTTGCGGTCCTTTTTGTAGAGGTTTCGGACGAGCAGGTCTAAATGGGCCTTTCAATAGACCCGTTGGAATTTTAACTGAGTAAAAAGTACAGAAATTGAGGTTTTGCAATATAATTGTGTTGAAAAGCTCCTAATCAATTATTTGATCTCCTAATATTTGAATAAAACATTTTCGCGGTCATTTTTGTAGAGGTTTCGGACGAGCAGGTCTAAATGGGCCATTCAATGGACCCGTTGGAATTTTAACTGAGTAAAAAGTATAGAAATTGAGGTTTTGCAATATAATTGTTTTGAAAAGCTCCTAATCAATTACATGAACTCCTAAAATTTGATTAAAACTTGTTTTGCAGTTGTTTTTGTAGAGGTTTCGGACGAGCGGGTCGAAATGGGCCTTTCAATGGACCCGTTGGAATTTTAAATGAGTAAAAAGTACATAAATTGAGGTTTTGCAATATAATTGTGTTGAAAAGCTCCTAATCAATTATTTGAACTCCTAATATTTGAATAAAACATTTTTGCGGTCCTTTTTGTTAAGGTTTCGGATGAGCAGGTCTAAATGGGCCTTTCAATGGACCCGTTGGAATTTTAACTTAGTAAAAAGTACAGAAATTGAGGTTTTAAAATATAATTGTGTTGAAAAGCTCCTAATCAATTATTTGAACACCTAATATTTGAATAAAACATTTTTGCGGTCCTTTTTGTAGAGGTTTCAGACGAGCAGGTCTCAATGGGCCTTTCAATGGACCCGTTGGAATTTTAACTGAGTAAAAAGTACAGAAATTGAGATTTTGCAATAAATTGTGTTTTCAGCTCCTAATCAATTACATGAACTCCTAAGATTTGATTAAAACTTGTTTTGCAGTCCTTTTTGTAGAGGTTTCGGACGAGCGGGTCGAATTGGGCCTTTCAATGGACCCGTTGGAATTTTAACTGAGTAAAAAGTACAGAAATTGTGGTTTTGCAAAATAATTGTGTTGAAAAGCTCCTAATCAATTATTTGAACTCCTAATATTTGATTAAAACTTGTTTTGCGGTCGTTTTTGTAGAGGTTTTGGACGAGTAGGTCTAATGGGCCTTTCAATGGACCCGTTGGAATTTTAACTGAGTAAAAAGTACATAAATTGCGGTTTTGCAATATAATTGTGTTGAAAAGTTCCTAATCAATTACATGAATTCCTAAAATTTGATTAAAACTTGTTTTGCGGTCCTTTTGGTAGAGGTTTCGGACGAGCGGGTCGAAATGGGCCTTTCAATGGACCCGTTGGAATTTTAACTGAGTAAAAATAATATAAATTGAGGTTTTGCAATATAATTTTATTGAAAAGCTCCTAATCAATTACATGAACTCCTAAATTTGATTAAAACTTGTTTTGCAGTCCTTTTTGTAGAGGTTCCGGACGAGCGGGTCGAAATGGGCCTTTCAATGGATCCGTTGGAATTTTAACTGAGTAAAAAGTACAAAAATTGCAGTTTTGCAATATAATTGTTTTGAAAAGCTCCTAATCAATTATTTGAACTCCTAATATTTGATTAAAACTTGTTTTGCGGTCCTTTTTGTTGAGGTTTCGGACGAGCGGGTCGAAATGGGCCTTTCAATGGACCCGTTGGAATTTTAACTAAGTAAAAAGTACAGAAATTGCGGTTTTGCAATATAATTGTGTTCAAAAGCTCCTAATCAATTATTTGAACTCCTAATATTTGAATAAAACATTTTTGCGGTCCTTTTTGTAGAGGTTTCGAACGAGCAGGTCTTAATGGGCCTTTCAATGGACCCGTTGGAATTTTAAATGAGTAAAAAGTACAAAAATTGAGGTTTTGCAATATAATTGTGTTGAAAAGCTCCTAATCAATTATTTGAACTCCTAATATTTGAATAAAACATTTTTGCGGTCCTTTTTGTAGAGGTTTCGGACGAGGAGGTCTAAATGGGCCTTTCAATGGACCTGTTGGAATTTTAACTGAGTAAAAAGTACAGAAATTGAGGTTTTGCGATATAATTGATTTGAAAAGCTCATAATCAATTATTTGAACTCCTAATATTTGAATAAAACATTTTTTCAGTCCTTTTTGAAGAGGTTTCGGACGAGCAGGTCTAAATGGGCCTTTCAATGGACCCGTTGGAATTTTAACTGAGTAAAAAGTACAGAAATTGAGGTTTTGCAATATAATTGTGTTGAAAAGCTCCTAATCAATTACATGAATTCCTAAAATTTGATTAAAACTTGTTTTGCAGTCCTTTTTGTAGAGGTTTCGGACGAGCGGGTCGAAATGGGCCTTTCAATGGACCCGTTGGAATTTTAACTGAGTAAAAAGTACATAAATTGAGGTTTTGCAATATAATTGTGTTGAAAAGCACCTAATCAATTACATGAACTCCTAAAATTTGATTAAAATTTGTTTTGCAGTCCTTTTTGTAGAGGTTTCGGACGAGCGGGTCGAAATGGGCCTTTCAATGGACCCGTTAGAATTTTAACAGAGTAAAAAGTACAGAAATTGCGGTTTTGCAATATAATTGTTTTGAAAAGCTCCTAATCAATTATTTGAACTCCTAATATTTGATTAAAACTTGTTTTGCGGTCCTTTTTTGTAGAGGTTTCGGACGAGCAGGTCTAAATGGGCCTTTCAATGGACTCGTTGGAATTTTAACTGAGTAAAAAGTACAAAAATTACGGTTTTGCAATATAATTGTGTTGGAAAGATCCTAATCAATTACATGAATTCCTAAAATTTGATTAAAACTTGTTTTGCGGTCCTTTTTGTAGAGGTTTCAAACGAGCAGGTCTAAATGGGCCTTTCAATGGACCCGTTGGAATTTTAACTGAGTAAAAAGTACAAAAATTGAGGTTTTGCAATATAATTGTGTTGAAAAGCTCCTAATCAATTACTTGAACTCCTAATATTTTAATAAAACATTTTTGCTGTCCTTTTTGTAGAGGTTTCGGACGAGGAGGTCTAAATGGGCCTTTCAATGGACCCGTTGGAATTTTAACTGCGTAAAAAGTACAGAAATTGAGGTTTTGCGATATAATTGATTTGAAAAGCTCATAATCAATTATTTGAACTCCTAATATTTGAATAAAACATTTTTGCAGTCCTTTTTGTAGTGGTTTCGGACGAGCAGGTCTAAATGGGACTTTCAACGGACCCGTTGGAATTTTAACTGAGTAAAAAGTACAGAAATTGCGGTTTTGCAAAATAATTGTGTTGAAAAGCTCCTAATCAATTATTTGAACTCCTAATATTTGATTAAAACTTGTTTTGCGGTCGTTTTTGTAGAGGTTTCGGACGAGCAGGTCTAATGGGCCTTTCAATGGACCCGTTGGAATTTTAACTGAGTAAAAAGTACAGAAATTGCGGTTTTGCAATATAATTGTGTTGAAAAGTTCCTAATCAATTACATGAATTCCTAAAATTTGATTAAAACTTGTTTTGCGGTCCTTTTTGTAGAGGTTTCGGACGAGCGGGTCGAAATGGGCCTTTCAATGGACCCGTTGGAATTTTAACTGAGTAAAATGTACAGAAATTGCGGTTTTGCAAAATAATTGTGTTGAAAAGCTCCTAATCAATTATTTGAACTCCTAATATTTGATTAAAACTTGTTTTGCGGTCGTTTTTGTAGAGGTTTCGGACGAGCAGGTCTAATGGGCCTTTCAATGGACCCGTTGGAATTTTAACTGAGTAAAAAGTACAGAAATTGCGGTTTTGCAATATAATTGTGTTGAACAGTTCCTAATCAATTACATGAATTCCTAAAATTTGATTAAAACTTGTTTTGCGGTCCTTTTTGTAGAGGTTTCAGACGAGCGGGTCGAAATGGGCCTTTCAATGGACCCGTTGGAATTTTAACTGAGTAAAAAGTACAGAAATTGAGGTTTTGCAATATAATTGTGTTGAAAAGCTCCTAATCAATTATTTGATTTCCTAATATTTGAATAAAACATTTTTGCGGTCCTTTTTGTAGAGGTTTCGGACGAGCAGGTCTAAATGGGCCTTTCAATGGACCCGTTGGAATTTTAACTGAGTAAAAAGTACAGAAATTGAGGTTTTGCAATATAATTGTGTTGAAAAGCTCCTAATCAATTATTTGAACTCCTAATATTTGAATAAAACATTTTTGCGGTCCTTTTTTTAGAGGTTTCGGACGAGCAGGTCTAAATGGGCCTTTAAATGGACCCGTTGGAATTATAACTGAGTAAAAAGTACAGAAATTTAGGTTTTGCAATATAATTGTGTTGAAAAGCTCCTAATCAATTATTTGATCTCCTAATATTTGAATAAAACATTTTCGCGGTCCTTTTTGTACAGGTTTCGGACGAGCATGTCTAAATGGGCCTTTCAATGGACCCGTTGGAATTTTAACTGAGTAAAAAGTACAGAAATTGAGGTTTTGCAATATAATTGTGTTGAAAAGCTCCTAATCAATTACATGAACTCCTAAAATTTGATTAAAACTTGTTTTGCAGTCCTTTTTGTAGAGGTTTCGGACGAGCGGGTCGAATTGGGCCTTTCAATGAACCAGTTGGAATTTTAACTGAGTAAAAAGTACAGAAATTGGGGTTTTGCAATATAATTGTGTTGAAAAGCTCCTAATCAATTATTTGAACTCCTAATATTTGATTAAAACTTGTTTTGCGGTCCTTTTTGTAGAGGTTTCGGACGAGCAGGTCTAAATGGGCCTTTCAATGGACCCGTTGGAATTTTAACAGAGTAAAAAGTACAGAAATTGCGATTTTGCAATATATTTCTGTTGAAAAGCTCTTAATCAATTACATGAATTCCTAAAATTTGATTAAAACTTGTTTTACAGTCCTTTTTGTAGAGGTTTCGGACGAGCAGGTCGAAATGGGCCTTTCAATGGACCTGTTGGAATTTTAACTGAGTAAAAAGTACATAAATTGAGGTTTTGCAATATAATTGTGTTGAAGAGCTCCTAATCAATTATTTGATCTCCTAATATTTGAATAAAACATTTTTGCGGTCCTTTTTGTAGAGGTTTCTGACGAGGAGGTCTAAATGGGCCTTTCAATGGACCCGTTGGAATTTTAACTGAGTAAAAAGTACATAAATTGAGGTTTTCTAATATAATTGTGTTGAAAAGCTCCTAATCAATTACATGAACTCCTAAAATTTGATTAAAACTTGTTTTGCAGTCCTTTTTGTAGAGGTTTCGTACGAGCGAGTTGAAATGGGCCTTTCAATGGACCCGTTGGAATTTTAAATGAGTAAAAAGTACAGAAATTGAGGTTTTGCAGTATAATTGTGTTGAAAAGCTCCTAATCAATTATTTTAACTCCTAATATTTGATTAAAACTTGTTTTGCGGTCTTTTTTGTAGAGGTTTCGGACGAGCAGGTCTAAATGGGCCTTTCAATGGACCCGTTGGAATTTTAACTGAGTAAAAAGTACAGAAATTGAGGTTTTGCAATATAATTGTGTTGAAAAGCTCCTAATCAATTATTTGAAATCCTAATATTTGAATAAAACATTTTTGCGGTCCTTTTTGTAGAGGTTTCGGACGAGCGGGTCTAAATTGAGGTTTTGCAATATAATTGTGTTTAAAAGCTCCTAATCAATTACATGAACTCCTAAAATTTGATTAAAACTTGTTTTGCAGTCCTTTTTGTAGAGGTTTCGAACGAGCGGGTCGAAATGGGCCTTTCAATAGACCCGTTGGAATTTTAACTGAGTAAAAAGTACAGAAATTGTGGTTTTGCAATATAATTGTTTTGAAAAGCTCCTAATCGATTACATGAACTCCTAAAATTTGATTAAAACTTGTTTTGCAGTCCTTTTTGTAGAGGTTTCGGACGAGCGGGTCGAAATGGGCCCTTCAATGGACTCGTTGGAATTTTAAATGAGTAAAAAGTACAGAAATTGAGGTTTTGCAATATAATAGTGTTCAAAAGCTCCTAATCAATTATTTGAACAAATAATATTTGAATAAAACATTTTTGCGGTCCTTTTTGTACAGGTTTCGGACGAGCAGGTCTAAATGGGGCTTTCAATGGACCCGTTGGAATTTTAACTGAGTAAAAAGTACAGAAATTGAGGTTTTGATACAAGGGTGTTGCTGATCAAAACAACATTCCTCGTTCATTCGCGGATCTAGGATTGAAGCAAACATTTCTCTGCAACAGAAACAAATATGGGCTGTTGTTTAGAGGCTAAAGTGTAAAAAAAACGAAAGAAAAGAAGAAATAGGGAGAAAGAATGTTGCTGCAAATTCTGGGCAATTCTGAAGGTTGAAGATGATGCTCTTCGAGCATTCAACAATGGCAGCAACGTTCTTGAAGAATTTGAACAAAATTCCAAGGAAGAACTCCAACAATCTACTGAACGAACCCGAACCTTATCTTGAATTCTGCTCAAATAGGACTTGGACCCTTCAATTATCAAAAAATTGAGAACTCGAAGTATCAAGTGTTTGACAATCAATTCAGAATTGAAAGTCAAGAAAAGTTATAAAAAGAACTGAATTGAGAGAAATTCTCACAAGTGTAATTTGTTTCATAAAAAAAAGTCTAACCTTGTTCATACAAATTTAACAAATATATATATGGAAAAACAAGGGAGAGGGCGCCCAAATTAGTGGCTGAGTTTGAATTCAAAATAAACACATGTTAAATGTGTTTAAAAATGCAAAAGGAATCTGCCAATAACCTCCCCCAAATTGCAGCACATGTGATGATAATTTGTGGCTGTGTTTGAACGAAATTAACACATGTTAAATGTGTTCAAATTTCAAAAAAAAGGTGGCTGATAACTTCTCTTCAAAATGGCGCCCAAATTGTTTTAAATCTGCCACATGCTTGCACACACATGCACATTCTGTCCACACATGCCGTGCACATGCTTGAAGAGATGTAGGACGCCCCACATGATGCTCACATGCTTGTAGGACACTCTCCCACATGTAGGACACCTTTGAGCTGCTTCTGGACTTGTTAGCTGGAGTTGAGCTAGTGGAGCTAAAGTTGAGCTGACTGGAGCTGAAACGAGCTGAATTCAGCTAGCTGGGAGTGAAGTGAGCTGAGTTGAGCTGCCTATACTCCTTTGAGCTGAAGATGAGCTACGTACACTCAAGTGAGCTTCATCCGAGCTAAGTTTAAGCCTTTGAGATGCTGCCCTTTTATTGTAACTATATGAAAAGCAAAAGAAACACACTCAGAGCATTGTAAACTTATTGAAAACATTCAAGCAATCTACAAAACAATGCACCCTTATTGTTTTAACACACAACAAGCTAACATAGCTTAACATACAATATTATAAGCTGGCAAACTTATCTAAAACACACTTAACATAATATATAAATAGCAAACACAACTATATAAGTAGTATAGTATATGTATGTCACATATCAGCATGCAACACATTATAAAGCCTATGTTCTAAGACATGAACATGCTCAAATGAATCAGGAATTGTAGCACAAGTAAGAAAAAGGGCTTCCCTGAATTTCTTTGCCTTAGAACGAGTGATGGGTCCTGTTGGTAAGACCTCCGGATCAGCTTGTTTGTTCTGAACTGATGTGCTCACATCAGGTTTTCCAATATAATTGTGTTGAAAAGCTCCTAATCAATTAAATGAACTCCTAAAATTTGATTAAAACTTGTTTTACAGTCCTTTTTGTAGAGGTTTCGTACGAGCGGGTTGAAATGGGCCTTTCAATGGACCCGTTGGAATTTTAACTGAGTAAAAAGTACAGAAATTGCCGTTTTGCAATATAATTGTGTTGAAAAGCTCCTAATGATTTATTTGAACTCCTAATATTTGATTAAAACTTGTTTTGTAGTCCTTTTGTAGAGGTTTCGGACGAGCAGGTCTAAATGGGCCTTTCAATGGACCCGTTGGAATTTTAACTGAGTAAAAAGTATAGAAATTGCGGTTTTACAATATAATTGTGTTGAAAAGCTCCTAATCAATTACATGAATTCCTAAAAATTGATTAAACCTTGTTTTGCAGTCCTTTTTGTAGAGGTTTCGGACGAGCATGTCTAAATGGGCCTTTCAATGGACCCGTTGGAATTTTAACTGAGTAAAAAGTACAGAAATTGAGGTTTTGCAATATAATTGTGTTGAAAAGCTCCTAATCAACTACATGAACTCCTAAAATTTGATTAAAACTTGTTTTGCAGTCCTTTTTGTAGAGGTTTCGGACGAGCGGGTCGAAATAGGCCTTTCATTGGACCCGTTGGAATTTTAAATGAGTAAAAAGTACAGAAATTGCGGTTTTGCAATATAATTGTTTTGAAAAGCTCCTAATCAATTATTTGAACTCCTAATATTTGATTAAAACTTGTTTTGCGGTCCTTTTTGTAGAGGTTTCGGACGAGCAGGTCTAAATGGGCCTTTCAATGGACTCGTTGGAATTTTAACTGAGTAAAAAGTACAGAAATTACGGTTTTGCAATATAATTGTGTTGGAAAGATCCTAATCAATTACATGAATTCCTAAAATTTGATTAAAACTTGTTTTGCGGTCCTTTTTGTAGAGGTTTCAGACGAGCGGGTCGAAATGGGCCTTTCAATGGACCCGTTGGAATTTTAACTGAGTAAAAAGTACAGAAATTGAGGTTTTGCAATATAATTCTGTTGAAAAGCTCCTAATCAATTATTTGATCTCCTAATATTTGAATAAAACATTTTTGCGGTCCTTTTTGTAGAGGTTTCGGACGAGCAGGTCTAAATGGGCCTTTCAATGGACCCGTTGGAATTTTAACTGAGTAAAAAGTACAGAAATTGAGGTTTTGCAATATAATTGTGTTGAAAAGCTCCTAATCAATTATTTGAACTCCTAATATTTGAATAAAACATTTTTGCGGTCCTTTTTGTAGAGGTTTCGGACGAGCAGGTCTAAATGGGCCTCTCAATGGACCCGTTGGAATTTTAACTGAGTAAAAAGTACAGAAATTGAGGTTTTGCAATATAATTGTGTTTAAAAGCTCCTAATCAATTATTTGATCTCCTAATATTTGAACAAAACATTTTCGCGGTCCTTTTTGTAGAGGTTTCGGACGAGCATGTCTAAATGGGCCTTTCAATGGACCCGTTGGAATTTTAACTGAGTAAAAAGTACAGAAATTGAGGTTATGCAATATAATTGTGTTGAAAAGCTCCTAATCAATTACATGAACTCCTAAAATTTGATTAAAACTTGTTTTGCAGTCCTTTTTGTAGAGGTTTCGGACGAGCGGGTCGAAAAGGGCCTTTCATTGGACCCGTTGGAATTTTAAATGAGTAAAAAGTACATAAATTGAGGTTTTGCAATATAATTGTGTTGAAAAGCTCCTAATCAATTATTTGAACTCCTAATATTTGAATAAAACATTTTTGCGGTCCTTTTTGTTAAGGTTTCGGACGAGCAGGTCTAAATGGGCCTTTCAATGGACCCGTTGGAATTTTAACTGAGTAAAAAGTACAGAAATTGAGGTTTTGCAATATAATTGTGTTGAAAAGCTCCTAATCAATTATTTGAACTCCTAATATTTGAATAAAACATTTTTGCGGTCCTTTTTGTAGAGGTTTCAGACGAGCAGGTCTCAATGGGCCTTTCAATGGACCCGTTGGAATTTTAACTGAGTAAAAAGTACATAAATTGAGGTTTTGCAATATAATTGTGTTGAAAAGCTCCTAATCAATTACATGAACTCCTAAAATTTGATTAAAACTTATTTTGCAGTCCTTTTTGTAGAGGTTTCGGACGAGCGGGTCGAAATGGGCCTTTCAATGGACCCGTTGGAATTTTAACTGAGTAAAAAGTACAGAAATTGCGGTTTTGCAAAATAATTGTGTTGAAAAGCTCCTAATCAATTATTTGAACTCCTAATATTTGATTAAAACTTGTTTTGCGGTCATTTTTGTATAGGTTTCGGACGAGCTAGTCTAATGGGCCTTTCAATGGACCCGTTGGAATTTAAACTGAGTAAAAAGTACAGAAATTGCGGTTTTCCAATATAATTGTGTTGAAAAGTTCCTAATCAATTACATGAATTCCTCAAATTTGATTAAAACTTGTTTTGCGGTCCTTTTTGTAGAGGTTTGGACGAGCGGGTCGAAATGGGCCTTTCAATGGACCCGTTGGAATTTTAACTGAGTAAAAAGTATATAAATTGAGGTTTTGCAATATAATTGTGTTGAAAAGCTCCTAATCAATTACATGAACTCCTAAATTTGATTAGAACTTGTTTTGCAATCCTTTTTGTAGAGGTTTCGGACGAGCGAGTCGAAATGGGCCTTTCAATGGACCCGTTGGAATTTTAACTGAGTAAAAAGTACAAAAATTGCGGTTTTGCAATATAATTGTTTTGAAAAGCTCCTAATCAATTATTTGAACTCCTAATATTTGATTAAAACTTGTTTTGCGGTCCTTTTTGTAGAGGTTTCGGAGGAGCGGGTCGAAATGGGCCTTTCAATGGACCCGTTGGAATTTTAACTAAGTAAAAAGTACAGAAATTGCGGTTTTGCAATATAATTGTGTTCAAAAGCTCCTAATCAATTATTTGAACTCCTAATATTTGAATAAAACATTTTTGCGGTCCTTTTTGTAGAGGTTTCAAACGAGCAGGTCTAAATGGGCCTTTCAATGGACCCGTTGGAATTTTAACTGAGTAAAAAGTACAAAAATTGAGGTTTTGCAATATAATTGTGTTGGAAAGATCCTAATCAATTACATGAATTCCTAAAATTTGATTAAAACTTGTTTTGCGGTCCTTTTTGTAGAGGTTTCAGACGAGCGGGTCGAAATGGGCCTTTCAATGGACCCGTTGGAATTTTAACTGAGTAAAAAGTATAGAAATTGCGGTTTTGCAATATAATTGTGTTGAAAAGCTCCTAATCAATTACATGAATTCCTAAAAACTGATTAAAACTTGTTTTGCAGTCCTTTTTGTAGAGGTTTCGGACGAGCATGTCTAAATGGGCCTTTCAATGGACCCGTTGGAATTTTAACTGAGTAAAAAGTACAGAAATTGAGGTTTTGCAATATAATTGTGTTGAAAAGCTCCTAATCAACTACATGAACTCCTAAAATTTGATTAAAACTTGTTTTGCAGTCCTTTTTGTAGAGGTTTCGGACGAGCGGGTCGAAATGGGCCTTTCATTGGACCCGTTGGAATTTTAAATGAGTAAAAAGTACAGAAATTGCGGTTTTGCAATATAATTGTTTTGAAAAGCTCCTAATCAATTATTTGAACTCCTAATATTTGATTAAAACTTGTTTTGCGGTCCTTTTTGTAGAGGTTTCGGACGAGCAGGTCTAAATGGGACTTTCAATGGACTCGTTGGAATTTTAACTAAGTAAAAAGTACAGAAATTACGGTTTTGCAATATAATTGTGTTGGAAAGATCCTAATCAATTACATGAATTCCTAAAATTTGATTAAAACTTGTTTTGCGGTCCTTTTTGTAGAGGTTTCAGACGAGCGGGTCGAAATGGGCCTTTCAATGGACCCGTTGGAATTTTAACTGAGTAAAAAGTATAGAAATTGAGGTTTTGCAATATAATTGTGTTGAAAAGCTTCTAATCAATTATTTGATCTCCTAATATTTGAATAAAACATTTTTGCGGTCCTTTTTGTAGAGGTTTCGGACGAGCAGGTCTAAATGGGCCTTTCAATGGACCCGTTGGAATTTTAACTGAGTAAAAAGTACAGAAATTGAGGTTTTGCAATATAATTGTGTTGAAAAGCTCCTAATCAATTATTTGAACTCCTAATATTTGAATAAAACATTTTTGCGGTCCTTTTTGTAGAGGTTTCGGACGAGCAGGTCTAAATGGGCCTCTCAATGGACCCGTTGGAATTTTAACTGAGTAAAAAGTACAGAAATTGAGGTTTTGCAATATAATTGTGTTTAAAAGCTCCGAATCAATTATTTGATCTCCTAATATTTGAATAAAACATTTTCGCGGTCCTTTTTGTAGAGGTTTCGGACGAGCATGTCTAAATGGGCCTTTCAATGGACCCGTTGGAATTTTAACTGAGTAAAAAGTACAGAAATTGAGGTTTTGCAATATAATTGTGTTGAAAAGCTCCTAATCAATTACATGAACTCCTAAAATTTGATTAAAACTTGTTTTGCAGTCCTTTTTGTAGAGGTTTCGGACGAGCGGGTCGAAATGGGCCTTTCATTGGACCCGTTGGAATTTTAAATGAGTAAAAAGTACATAAATTGAGGTTTTGCAATATAATTGTGTTGAAAAGCTCCTAATCAATTATTTGAACTCCTAATATTTGAATAAAACATTTTTGCGGTCCTTTTTGTTAAGGTTTCGGACGAGCAGGTCTAAATGGGCCTTTCAATGGACCCGTTGGAATTTTAACTGAGTAAAAAGTACAGAAATTGAGGTTTTGCAATATAATTGTGTTGAAAAGCTCCTAATCAATTATTTGAACTCCTAATATTTGAATAAAACATTTTTGCGGTCCTTTTGTAGAGGTTTCAGACGAGCAGGTCTCAATGGGCCTTTCAATGGACCCGTTGGAATTTTAACTGAGTAAAAAGTACATAAATTGAGGTTTTGCAATATAATTGTGTTGAAAAGCTCCTAATCAATTACATGAACTCCTAAAATTTGATTAAAACTTATTTTGCAGTCCTTTTTGTAGAGGTTTCGGACGAGCGGGTCGAAATGGGCCTTTCAATGGACCCGTTGGAATTTTAACTGAGTAAAAAGTACAGAAATTGCGGTTTTGCAAAATAATTGTGTTGAAAAGCTCCTAATCAATTATTTGAACTCCTAATATTTGATTAAAACTTGTTTTGCGGTCATTTTTGTATAGGTTTCGGACGAGCTGGTCTAATGGGCCTTTCAATGGACCCGTTGGAATTTAAACTGAGTAAAAAGTATAGAAATTGCGGTTTTGCAATATAATTGTGTTGAAAAGTTCCTAATCAATTACATGAATTCCTCAAATTTGATTAAAACTTGTTTTGCGGTCCTTTTTGTAGAGGTTTGGACGAGCGGGTCGAAATGGGCCTTTCAATGGACCCGTTGGAATTTTAACTGAGTAAAAAGTATATAAATTGAGGTTTTGCAATATAATTGTGTTGAAAAGCTCCTAATCAATTACATGAACTCCTAAATTTGATTAGAACTTGTTTCGCAATCCTTTTTGTAGAGGTTTCGGACGAGCGAGTCGAAATGGGCCTTTCAATGGACCCGTTGGAATTTTAACTGAGTAAAAAGTACAAAAATTGCGGTTTTGTAATATAATTGTTTTGAAAAGCTCCTAATCAATTATTTGAACTCCTAATATTTGATTAAAACTTGTTTTGCGGTCCTTTTTGTAGAGGTTTCGGACGAGCGGGTCGAAATGGGCCTTTCAATGGACCCGTTGGAATTTTAACTAAGTAAAAAGTACAGAAATTGCGGTTTTGCAATATAATTGTGTTCAAAAGCTCCTAATCAATTATTTGAACTCCTAATATTTGAATAAAACATTTTTGCGGTCCTTTTTGTAGAGGTTTCAAACGAGCAGGTCTAAATGGGCCTTTCAATGGACCCGTTGGAATTTTAACTGAGTAAAAAGTACAAAAATTGAGGTTTTGCAATATAATTGTGTTGAAAAGCTCCTAATCAATTACTTGAACTCCTAATATTTTAATAAAACATTTTTGCTGTCCTTTTTGTAGAGGTTTCGGACGAGGAGGTCTAAATGGGCCTTTCAATGGACCCGTTTGAATTTTAACTGCGTAAAAAGTACAGAAATTGAGGTTTTGCGATATAATTGATTTGAAAAGCTCATAATCAATTATTTGAACTCCTAATATTTGAATAAAACATTTTTGCAGTCCTTTTTGTAGTGGTTTCGGACGAGCAAGTTTAAATGGGACTTTCAATGGACCCGTTGGAATTTTAACTGAGTAAAAAGTACAGAAATTGCGGTTTTGCAAAATAATTGTGTTGAAAAGCTCCTAATCAATTATTTGAACTCCTAATATTTGATTAAAACTTGTTTTGCGGTCGTTTTTGTAGAGGTTTCGGACGAGCAGGTCTAATGGGCCTTTCAATGGACCCGTTGGAATTTTAACTGAGTAAAAAGTACAGAAATTGCGGTTTTGCAATATAATTGTGTTGAAAAGTTCCTAATCAATTACATGAATTCCTAAAATTTGATTAAAACTTGTTTTGCGGTCCTTTTTGTAGAGGTTTCGGACGAGCGGGTCGAAATGGGCCTTTCAATGGACCCGTTGTAATTTTAACTGAGTAAAAAGTATATAAATTGAGGTTTTGCAATATAATTGTGTTGAAAATCTCCTAATCAATTACATGAACTCCTAAATTTTATTAAAACTAGTTTTGCAGTCCTCTTTGTAGAGGTTTTGGACGAGCGGGTCGAAATGGGCCTTTTAATGGACCCGTTGGAATATTAACTGAGTAAAAAGTACAGAAATTGCGGTTTTGCAATATAATTGTTTTGAAAAGCTCCTAATCAATTATTTGAACTCCTAATATTTGATTAAAACTTGTTTTGCGGTCCTTTTTGTAGAGGTTTCGGACGAGCGGGTCGAAATGGGCCTTTTAATGGACCCGTTGGAATTTTAACTGAGTAAAAAGTACAGAAATTGAGGTTTTGCAATATAATTGTGTTGAAAAGCTCCTAATCAATTATTTGAACTCCTAATATTTGAATAAAACATTTTTGCGGTCCTTTTTGTAGAGGTTTCAGACGAGCAGGTCTCAATGGGCCTTTCAATGGACCCGTTGGAATTTTAACTGAGTAAAAAGTACATAAATTGAGGTTTTGCAATATAATTGTGTTGAAAAGCTCCTAATCAATTACATGAACTCCTAAAATTTGATTAAAACTTGTTTTGCAGTCCTTTTTGTAGAGGTTTCAGACGAGCGGGTCGAAATGGGACTTTCAATGGACCCGTTGGAATTTTAAATGAGTAAAAAGTACAGAAATTGAGGTTTTGCAATATAATTGTGTTGAAAAGCTCCTAATCAATTATTTGAACTCCTAATATTTGAATAAAACATTTTTGCAGTCCTTTTTGTAGAGGTTTCGGACGAGCAGGTCTAAATGGGCCTTTCAATGGACCCGTTGGAATTTTAACTGAGTAAAAAGTACAGAAATTACGGTTTAGCAATATAATTGTGTTCAAAAGCTCCTAATCAATTACATGAACTCCTAAAATTTGATTAAAACTTGTTTTGCGGTCCTTTTTGTAGAGGTTTGGACGAGCGGGTCGAAATGGGCCTTTCAATGGACCCGTTGGAATTTTAACTGAGTAAAAAGTATATAAATTGAGGTTTTGCAATATAATTGTGTTGAAAAGCTCCTAATCAATTACATGAACTCCTAAATTTGATTAGAACTTGTTTTGCAATCCTTTTTGTAGAGGTTTCGGACGAGCGAGTCGAAATGGGCCTTTCAATGGACCCGTTGGAATTTTAACTGAGTAAAAAGTACAAAAATTGCGGTTTTGCAATATAATTGTTTTGAAAAGCTCCTAATCAATTATTTGAACTCCTAATATTTGATTAAAACTTGTGTTGCGGTCCTTTTTATAGAGGTTTCGGACGAGCGGGTCGAAATGGGCCTTTCAATGGACCCGTTGGAATTTTAACTAAGTAAAAAGTACAGAAATTGCGGTTTTGCAATATAATTGTGTTCAAAAGCTCCTAATCAATTATTTGAACTCCTAATATTTGAATAAAACATTTTTGCGGTCCTTTTTGTAGAGGTTTCAAACGAGCAGGTCTAAATGGGCCTTTCAATGGACCCGTTGGAATTTTAACTGAGTAAAAAGTACAAAAATTGAGGTTTTGCAATATAATTGTGTTGAAAAGCTCCTAATCAATTACTTGAACTCCTAATATTTTAATAAAACATTTTTGCTGTCCTTTTTGTAGAGGTTTCGGACGAGGAGGTCTAAATGGGCCTTTCAATGGACCCGTTGGAATTTTAAATGAGTAAAAAGTACAGAAATTGAGGTTTTGCAATATAATTGTGTTGAAAAGCTCCTAATCAATTATTTGAACTCCTAATATTTGAATAAAACATTTTTGCAGTCCTTTTTTGTAGAGGTTTCGGACGAGCAGGTCTAAATGGGCCTTTCAATGGACCCGTTGGAATTTTAACTGAGTAAAAAGTACAGAAATTACGGTTTTGCAATATAATTGTGTTGAAAAGCTCCTAATCAATTACATGAACTCCTAAAATTTGATTAAAACTTATTTTGCAGTCCTTTTTGTAGAGGTTTCGGACGAGCGGGTCGAAATGGGCCTTTCAATGGACCCGTTGGAATTTTAACTGAGTAAAAAGTACAGAAATTGCGGTTTTGCAAAATAATTGTGTTGAAAAGCTCCTAATCAATTATTTGAACTCCTAATATTTGATTAAAACTTGTTTTGCGGTCATTTTTGTATAGGTTTCGGACGAGCTGGTCTAATGGGCCTTTCAATGGACCCGTTGGAATTTAAACTGAGTAAAAAGTATAGAAATTGCGGTTTTGCAATATAATTGTGTTGAAAAGTTCCTAATCAATTACATGAATTCCTCAAATTTTATTAAAACTTGTTTTGCGGTCCTTTTTGTAGAGGTTTGGACGAGCGGGTCGAAATGGGCCTTTCAATGGACCCGTTGGAATTTTAACTGAGTAAAAAGTATATAAATTGAGGTTTTGCAATATAATTGTGTTGAAAAGCTCCTAATCAATTACATGAACTCCTAAATTTGATTAGAACTTGTTTCGCAATCCTTTTTGTAGAGGTTTCGGACGAGCGAGTCGAAATGGGCCTTTCAATGGACCCGTTGGAATTTTAACTGAGTAAAAAGTACAAAAATTGCGGTTTTGCAATATAATTGTTTTGAAAAGCTCCTAATCAATTATTTGAACTCCTAATATTTGATTAAAACTTGTTTTGCGGTCCTTTTTGTAGAGGTTTCGGACGAGCGGGTCGAAATGGGCCTTTCAATGGACCCGTTGGAATTTTAACTAAGTAAAAAGTACAGAAATTGCGGTTTTGCAATATAATTGTGTTCAAAAGCTCCTAATCAATTATTTGAACTCCTAATATTTGAATAAAACATTTTTGCGGTCCTTTTTGTAGAGGTTTCAAACGAGCAGGTCTAAATGGGCCTTTCAATGGACCCGTTGGAATTTTAACTGAGTAAAAAGTACAAAAATTGAGGTTTTGCAATATAATTGTGTTGAAAAGCTCCTAATCAATTACTTGAACTCCTAATATTTTAATAAAACATTTTTGCTGTCCTTTTTGTAGAGGTTTCGGACGAGGAGGTCTAAATGGGCCTTTCAATGGACCCGTTTGAATTTTAACTGCGTAAAAAGTACAGAAATTGAGGTTTTGCGATATAATTGATTTGAAAAGCTCATAATCAATTATTTGAACTCCTAATATTTGAATAAAACATTTTTGCAGTCCTTTTTGTAGTGGTTTCGGACGAGCAAGTTTAAATGGGACTTTCAATGGACCCGTTGGAATTTTAACTGAGTAAAAAGTACAAAAATTGCGGTTTTGCAAAATAATTGTGTTGAAAAGCTCCTAATCAATTATTTGAACTCCTAATATTTGATTAAAACTTGTTTTGCGGTCGTTTTTGTAGAGGTTTCGGACGAGCAGGTCTAATGGGCCTTTCAATGGACCCGTTGGAATTTTAACTGAGTAAAAAGTACAGAAATTGCGGTTTTGCAATATAATTGTGTTGAAAAGTTCCTAATCAATTACATGAATTCCTAAAATTTGATTAAAACTTGTTTTGCGGTCCTTTTTGTAGAGGTTTCGGACGAGCGGGTCGAAATGGGCCTTTCAATGGACCCGTTGTAATTTTAACTGAGTAAAAAGTATATAAATTGAGGTTTTGCAATATAATTGTGTTGAAAATCTCCTAATCAATTACATGAACTCCTAAATTTTATTAAAACTAGTTTTGCAGTCCTCTTTGTAGAGGTTTCGGACGAGCGGGTCGAAATGGGCCTTTTAATGGACCCGTTGGAATATTAACTGAGTAAAAAGTACAGAAATTGCGGTTTTGCAATATAATTGTTTTGAAAAGCTCCTAATCAATTATTTGAACTCCTAATATTTGATTAAAACTTGTTTTGCGGTCCTTTTTGTAGAGGTTTCGGACGAGCGGGTCGAAATGGGCCTTTTAATGGACCCGTTGGAATTTTAACTGAGTAAAAAGTACAGAAATTGAGGTTTTGCAATATAATTGTGTTGAAAAGCTCCTAATCAATTATTTGAACTCCTAATATTTGAATAAAACATTTTTGCGGTCCTTTTTGTAGAGGTTTCAGACGAGCAGGTCTCAATGGGCCTTTCAATGGACCCGTTGGAATTTTAACTGAGTAAAAAGTACATAAATTGAGGTTTTGCAATATAATTGTGTTGAAAAGCTCCTAATCAATTACATGAACTCCTAAAATTTGATTAAAACTTGTTTTGCAGTCCTTTTTGTAGAGGTTTCAGACGAGCGGGTCGAAATGGGACTTTCAATGGACCCGTTGGAATTTTAAATGAGTAAAAAGTACAGAAATTGAGGTTTTGCAATATAATTGTGTTGAAAAGCTCCTAATCAATTATTTGAACTCCTAATATTTGAATAAAACATTTTTGCAGTCCTTTTTGTAGAGGTTTCGGACGAGCAGGTCTAAATGGGCCTTTCAATGGACCCGTTGGAATTTTAACTGAGTAAAAAGTACAGAAATTACGGTTTAGCAATATAATTGTGTTCAAAAGCTCCTAATCAATTACATGAACTCCTAAAATTTGATTAAAACTTGTTTTGCGGTCCTTTTTGTAGAGGTTTGGACGAGCGGGTCGAAATGGGCCTTTCAATGGACCCGTTGGAATTTTAACTGAGTAAAAAGTATATAAATTGAGGTTTTGCAATATAATTGTGTTGAAAAGCTCCTAATCAATTACATAAACTCCTAAATTTGATTAGAACTTGTTTTGCAATCCTTTTTGTAGAGGTTTCGGACGAGCGAGTCGAAATGGGCCTTTCAATGGACCCGTTGGAATTTTAACTGAGTAAAAAGTACAAAAATTGCGGTTTTGCAATATAATTGTTTTGAAAAGCTCCTAATCAATTATTTGAACTCCTAATATTTGATTAAAACTTGTTTTGCGGTCCTTTTATAGAGGTTTCGGACGAGCGGGTCGAAATGGGCCTTTCAATGGACCCGTTGGAATTTTAACTAAGTAAAAAGTACAGAAATTGCGGTTTTGCAATATAATTGTGTTCAAAAGCTCCTAATCAATTATTTGAACTCCTAATATTTGAATAAAACATTTTTGCGGTCCTTTTTGTAGAGGTTTCAAACGAGCAGGTCTAAATGGGCCTTTCAATGGACCCGTTGGAATTTTAACTGAGTAAAAAGTACAAAAATTGAGGTTTTGCAATATAATTGTGTTGAAAAGCTCCTAATCAATTACTTGAACTCCTAATATTTTAATAAAACATTTTTGCTGTCCTTTTTGTAGAGGTTTCGGACGAGGAGGTCTAAATGGGCCTTTCAATGGACCCGTTGGAATTTTAACTGCGTAAAAAGTACAGAAATTGAGGTTTTGCGATATAATTGATTTGAAAAGCTCATAATCAATTATTTGAACTCCTAATATTTGAATAAAACATTTTTGCAGTCCTTTTTGTAGTGGTTTCGGACGAGCAAGTTTAAATGGGACTTTCAATGGACCCGTTGGAATTTTAACTGAGTAAAAAGTACAGAAATTGCGGTTTTGCAAAATAATTGTGTTGAAAAGCTCCTAATCAATTATTTGAACTCCTAATATTTGATTAAAACTTGTTTTGCGGTCGTTTTTGTAGAGGTTTCGGACGAGCAGGTCTAATGGGCCTTTCAATGGACCCGTTGGAATTTTAACTGAGTAAAAAGTACAGAAATTGCGGTTTTGCAATATAATTGTGTTGAAAAGTTCCTAATCAATTACATGAATTCCTAAAATTTGATTAAAACTTGTTTTGCGGTCCTTTTTGTAGAGGTTTCGGACGAGCGGGTCGAAATGGGCCTTTCAATGGACCCGTTGTAATTTTAACTGAGTAAAAAGTATATAAATTGAGGTTCTGCAATATAATTGTGTTGAAAATCTCCTAATCAATTACATGAACTCCTAAATTTTATTAAAACTAGTTTTGCAGTCCTCTTTGTAGAGGTTTCGGACGAGCGGGTCGAAATGGGCCTTTTAATGGACCCGTTGGAATTTTAACTGAGTAAAAAGTACAGAAATTGCGGTTTTGCAATATAATTGTTTTGAAAAGCTCCTAATCAATTATTTGAACTCCTAATATTTGATTAAAACTTGTTTTGCGGTCCTTTTTGTAGAGGTTTCGGACGAGCGGGTCGAAATGGGCCTTTCAATGGACCCGTTGGAATTTTAACTAAGTAAAAAGTACAGAAATTGCGGTTTTGCAATATAATTGTGTTCAAAAGCTCCTAATCAATTATTTGAACTCCTAATATTTGAATAAAACATTTTTGCGGTCCTTTTTGTAGAGGTTTCGAACGAGCAGGTCTAAATTGACCTTTAAATGGACGCGTTGGAATTTTAACTGAGTAAAACGTAAAAAAATTGAGGTTTTGCAATATAATTGTGTTGAAAAGCTCCTAATCAATTATTTGAACTCCTAATATTTGAATAAAACATTTTTGCGGTCCTTTTTGTAGAGGTTTTAGACGAGGAGGTCTAAATGGGCCTTTCAATGGACCCGTTGGAATTTTAACTGAGTAAAAAGTACAGAAATTGAGGTTTTGCAATATAATTGATTTGAAAAGCTCATAATCAATTATTTGAACTCCTAATATTTGAATAAAACATTTTTGCAGTCCTTTTTGTAGAGGTTTCGGACGAGCAGGGCTAAATGGGCCTTTCAATGGACCCGTTGGAATTTTAACTGAGTAAAAAGTACAGAAATTGAGGTTTTGCAATATAATTGTGTTGAAAAGCTCCTAATCAATTACATGAACTCCTAAAATTTGATTAAAACTTCTTTTGCGGTCCTTTTTGTAGAGGTTTCAGACGAGCAGGTCTCAATGGGCCTTTCAATGGACCCGTTGGAATTTTAACTGAGTAAAAAGTACAGAAATTGAGGTTTTGCAATATAATTGTGTTGAAAAGCTCCTAATCAATTACATGAACTCCTAAAATTTGATTAAAACTTATTTTGCAGTCCTTTTTGTAGAGGTTTCGGACGAGCGGGTCGAAATGGGCCTTTCAATGGACCCGTTGGAATTTTAACTGAGTAAAAAGTACAGAAATTGCGGTTTTGCAAAATAATTGTGTTGAAAAGCTCCTAATCAATTATTTGAACTCCTAATATTTGATTAAAACTTGTTTTGCGGTCATTTTTGTATAGGTTTTGGACGAGCTGGTCTAATGGGCCTTTCAATGGACCCGTTGGAATTTAAACTGAGTAAAAAGTATATAAATTGAGGTTTTGCAATATAATTGTGTTGAAAAGCTCCTAATCAATTACATGAACTCCTAAATTTGATTAGAACTTGTTTTGCAATCCTTTTTGTAGAGGTTTCGGACGAGCGAGTCGAAATGGGCCTTTCAATGGACCCGTTGGAATTTTAACTGAGTAAAAAGTACAAAAATTGCGGTTTTGCAATATAATTGTTTTGAAAAGCTCCTAATCAATTATTTGAACTCCTAATATTTGATTAAAACTTGTTTTGCGGTCCTTTTTATAGAGGTTTCGGACGAGCGGGTCGAAATGGGCCTTTCAATGGACCCGTTGGAATTTTAACTAAGTAAAAAGTACAGAAATTGCGGTTTTGCAATATAATTGTGTTCAAAAGCTCCTAATCAATTATTTGAACTCCTAATATTTGAATAAAACATTTTTGCGGTCCTTTTGTTAGAGGTTTCAAACGAGCAGGTCTAAATGGGCCTTTCAATGGACCCGTTGGAATTTTAACTGAGTAAAAAGTACAAAAATTGAGGTTTTGCAATATAATTGTGTTGAAAAGCTCCTAATCAATTACTTGAACTCCTAATATTTTAATAAAACATTTTTGTTGTCCTTTTTGTAGAGGTTTTGGACGAGGAGGTCTAAATGGGCCTTTCAATGGACCCGTTGGAATTTTAACTGCGTAAAAAGTACAGAAATTGAGGTTTTGCGATATAATTGATTTGAAAAGCTCATAATCAATTATTTGAACTCCTAATAATTGAATAAAACATTTTTGCAGTCCTTTTTGTAGTGGTTTCGGACGAGCAAGTTTAAATGGGCCTTTCAATGGACCCGTTGGAATTTTAACTGAGTAAAAAGTACAGAAATTGCGGTTTTGCAAAATAATTGTGTTGAAAAGCTCCTAATCAATTATTTGAACTCCTAATATTTGATTAAAACTTGTTTTGCGGTCGTTTTTGTAGAGGTTTCGGACGAGCAGGTCTAATGGGCCTTTCAATGGACCCGTTGGAATTTTAACTGAGTAAAAAGTACAGAAATTGCGGTTTTGCAATATAATTGTGTTGAAAAGTTCCTAATCAATTACATGAATTCCTAAAATTTGATTAAAACTTGCTTTGCGGTCCTTTTTGTAGAGGTTTCGGACGAGCGGGTCGAAATGGGCCTTTCAATGGACCCGTTGTAATTTTAACTGAGTAAAAAGTATATAAATTGAGGTTTTGCAATATAATTGTGTTGAAAATCTCCTAATCAATTACATGAACTCCTAAATTTTATTAAAACTAGTTTTGCAGTCCTCTTTGTAGAGGTTTCGGACGAGCGGGTCCAAATGGGCCTTTTAATGGACCCGTTGGAATTTTAACTGAGTAAAAAGTACAGAAATTGCGGTTTTGCAATATAATTGTTTTGAAAAGCTCCTAATCAATTATTTGAACTCCTAATATTTGATTAAAACTTGTTTTGCGGTCCTTTTTGTAGAGGTTTCGGACGAGCGGGTCGAAATGGGCCTTTCAATGGACCCGTTGGAATTTTAACTAAGTAAAAAGTACAGAAATTGCGGTTTTGCAATATAATTGTGTTCAAAAGCTCCTAATCAATTATTTGAACTCCTAATATTTGAATAAAACATTTTTGCGGTCCTTTTTGTAGAGGTTTCGAACGAGCAGGTCTAAATTGACCTTTAAATGGACGCGTTGGAATTTTAACTGAGTAAAACGTAAAAAAATTGAGGTTTTGCAATATAATTGTGTTGAAAAGCTCCTAATCAATTATTTGAACTCCTAATATTTGAATAAAACATTTTTGCGGTCCTTTTTGTAGAGGTTTTAGACGAGGAGGTCTAAATGGGCCTTTCAATGGACCCGTTGGAATTTTAACTGAGTAAAAAGTACAGAAATTGAGGTTTTGCAATATAATTGATTTGAAAAGCTCATAATCAATTATTTGAACTCCTAATATTTGAATAAAACATTTTTGCAGTCCTTTTTGTAGAGGTTTCGGACGAGCAGGGCTAAATGGGCCTTTCAATGGACCCGTTTGAATTTTAACTGAGTAAAAAGTACAGAAATTGAGGTTTTGCAATATAATTGTGTTGAAAAGCTCCTAATCAATTACATGAACTCCTAAAATTTGATTAAAACTTCTTTTGCGGTCCTTTTTGTAGAGGTTTCAGACGAGCAGGTCTCAATGGGCCTTTCAATGGACCCGTTGGAATTTTAACTGAGTAAAAAGTACAGAAATTGAGGTTTTGCAATATAATTGTGTTGAAAAGCTCCTAATCAATTACATGAACTCCTAAAATTTGATTAAAACTTATTTTGCAGTCCTTTTTGTAGAGGTTTCGGACGAGCGGGTCGAAATGGGCCTTTCAATGGACCCGTTGGAATTTTAACTGAGTAAAAAGTACAGAAATTGCGGTTTTGCAAAATAATTGTGTTGAAAAGCTCCTAATCAATTATTTGAACTCCTAATATTTGATTAAAACTTGTTTTGCGGTCATTTTTGTATAGGTTTTGGACGAGCTGGTCTAATGGGCCTTTCAATGGACCCGTTGGAATTTAAACTGAGTAAAAAGTATATAAATTGAGGTTTTGCAATATAATTGTGTTGAAAAGCTCCTAATCAATTACATGAACTCCTAAATTTGATTAGAACTTGTTTTGCAATCCTTTTTGTAGAGGTTTCGGACGAGCGAGTCGAAATGGGCCTTTCAATGGACCCGTTGGAATTTTAACTGAGTAAAAAGTACAAAAATTGCGGTTTTGCAATATAATTGTTTTGAAAAGCTCCTAATCAATTATTTGAACTCCTAATATTTGATTAAAACTTGTTTTGCGGTCCTTTTTATAGAGGTTTCGGACGAGCGGGTCGAAATGGGCCTTTCAATGGACCCGTTGGAATTTTAACTAAGTAAAAAGTACAGAAATTGCAGTTTTGCAATATAATTGTGTTCAAAAGCTCATAATCAATTATTTGAACTCCTAATATTTGAATAAAACATTTTTGCGGTCCTTTTTGTAGAGGTTTCAAACGAGCAGGTCTAAATGGGCCTTTCAATGGACCCGTTGGAATTTTAACTGAGTAAAAAGTACAAAAATTGAGGTTTTGCAATATAATTGTGTTGAAAAGCTCCTAATCAATTACTTGAACTCCTAATATTTTAATAAAACATTTTTGCTGTCCTTTTTGTAGAGGTTTCGGACGAGGAGGTCTAAATGGGCCTTTCAATGGACCCGTTGGAATTTTAACTGCGTAAAAAGTACAGAAATTGAGGTTTTGCGATATAATTGATTTGAAAAGCTCATAATCAATTATTTGAACTCCTAATATTTGAATAAAACATTTTTGCAGTCCTTTTTGTAGTGGTTTCGGACGAGCAAGTTTAAATGGGACTTTCAATGGACCCGTTGGAATTTTAACTGAGTAAAAAGTACAGAAATTGCGGTTTTGCAAAATAATTGTGTTGAAAAGCTCCTAATCAATTATTTGAACTCCTAATATTTGATTAAAACTTGTTTTGCGGTCGTTTTTGTAGAGGTTTCGGACGAGCAGGTCTAATGGGCCTTTCAATGGACCCGTTGGAATTTTAACTGAGTAAAAAGTACAGAAATTGCGGTTTTGCAAAATAATTGTGTTGAAAAGCTCCTAATCAATTATTTGAACTCCTAATATTTGATTAAAACTTGTTTTGCGGTCGTTTTTGTAGAGGTTTCGGACGAGCAGGTCTAATGGGCCTTTCAATGGACCCGTTGGAATTTTAACTGAGTAAAAAGTACAGAAATTGCGGTTTTGCAATATAATTGTGTTGAAAAGTTCCTAATCAATTACATGAATTCCTAAAATTTGATTAAAACTTGCTTTGCGGTCCTTTTTGTAGAGGTTTCGGACGAGCGGGTCGAAATGGGCCTTTCAATGGACCCGTTGTAATTTTAACTGAGTAAAAAGTATATAAATTGAGGTTTTGCAATATAATTGTGTTGAAAATCTCCTAATCAATTACATGAACTCCTAAATTTTATTAAAACTAGTTTTGCAGTCCTCTTTGTAGAGGTTTCGGACGAGCGGGTCGAAATGGGCCTTTTAATGGACCCGTTGGAATTTTAACTGAGTAAAAAGTACAGAAATTGCGGTTTTGCAATATAATTGTTTTGAAAAGCTCCTAATCAATTATTTGAACTCCTAATATTTGATTAAAACTTGTTTTGCGGTCCTTTTTGTAGAGGTTTCGGACGAGCGGGTCGAAATGGGCCTTTCAATGGACCCGTTGGAATTTTAACTAAGTAAAAAGTACAGAAATTGCGGTTTTGCAATATAATTATGTTCAAAAGCTCCTAATCAATTATTTGAACTCCTAATATTTGAATAAAACATTTTTGCGGTCCTTTTTGTAGAGGTTTCGAACGAGCAGGTCTAAATTGACCTTTAAATGGACGCGTTGGAATTTTAACTGAGTAAAACGTAAAAAAATTGAGGTTTTGCAATATAATTGTGTTGAAAAGCTCCTAATCAATTATTTGAACTCCTAATATTTGAATAAAACATTTTTGCGGTCCTTTTTGTAGAGGTTTTAGACGAGGAGGTCTAAATGGGCCTTTCAATGGACCCGTTGGAATTTTAACTGAGTAAAAAGTACAGAAATTGAGGTTTTGCAATATAATTGATTTGAAAAGCTCATAATCAATTATTTGAACTCCTAATATTTGAATAAAACATTTTTGCAGTCCTTTTTGTAGTGGTTTCGGACGAGCAAGTTTAAATGGGCCTTTCAATGGACCCGTTGGAATTTTAACTGAGTAAAAAGTACAGAAATTGCGGTTTTGCAAAATAATTGTGTTGAAAAGCTCCTAATCAATTATTTGAACTCCTAATATTTGATTAAAACTTGTTTTGCGGTCGTTTTTGTAGAGGTTTCGGACGAGCAGGTCTAATGGGCCTTTCAATGGACCCGTTGGAATTTTAACTGAGTAAAAAGTACAGAAATTGCGGTTTTGCAATATAATTGTGTTGAAAAGTTCCTAATCAATTACATGAATTCCTAAAATTTGATTAAAACTTGCTTTGCGGTCCTTTTTGTAGAGGTTTCGGACGAGCGGGTCGAAATGGGCCTTTCAATGGACCCGTTGTAATTTTAACTGAGTAAAAAGTATATAAATTGAGGTTTTGCAATATAATTGTGTTGAAAATCTCCTAATCAATTACATGAACTCCTAAATTTTATTAAAACTAGTTTTGCAGTCCTCTTTGTAGAGGTTTCGGACGAGCGGGTCCAAATGGGCCTTTTAATGGACCCGTTGGAATTTTAACTGAGTAAAAAGTACAGAAATTGCGGTTTTGCAATATAATTGTTTTGAAAAGCTCCTAATCAATTATTTGAACTCCTAATATTTGATTAAAACTTGTTTTGCGGTCCTTTTTGTAGAGGTTTCGGACGAGCGGGTCGAAATGGGCCTTTCAATGGACCCGTTGGAATTTTAACTAAGTAAAAAGTACAGAAATTGCGGTTTTGCAATATAATTGTGTTCAAAAGCTCCTAATCAATTATTTGAACTCCTAATATTTGAATAAAACATTTTTGCGGTCCTTTTTGTAGAGGTTTCGAACGAGCAGGTCTAAATTGACCTTTAAATGGACGCGTTGGAATTTTAACTGAGTAAAACGTAAAAAAATTGAGGTTTTGCAATATAATTGTGTTGAAAAGCTCCTAATCAATTATTTGAACTCCTAATATTTGAATAAAACATTTTTGCGGTCCTTTTTGTAGAGGTTTTAGACGAGGAGGTCTAAATGGGCCTTTCAATGGACCCGTTGGAATTTTAACTGAGTAAAAAGTACAGAAATTGAGGTTTTGCAATATAATTGATTTGAAAAGCTCATAATCAATTATTTGAACTCCTAATATTTGAATAAAACATTTTTGCAGTCCTTTTTGTAGAGGTTTCGGACGAGCAGGGCTAAATGGGCCTTTCAATGGACCCGTTTGAATTTTAACTGAGTAAAAAGTACAGAAATTGAGGTTTTGCAATATAATTGTGTTGAAAAGCTCCTAATCAATTACATGAACTCCTAAAATTTGATTAAAACTTCTTTTGCGGTCCTTTTTGTAGAGGTTTCAGACGAGCAGGTCTCAATGGGCCTTTCAATGGACCCGTTGGAATTTTAACTGAGTAAAAAGTACAGAAATTGAGGTTTTGCAATATAATTGTGTTGAAAAGCTCCTAATCAATTACATGAACTCCTAAAATTTGATTAAAACTTATTTTGCAGTCCTTTTTGTAGAGGTTTCGGACGAGCGGGTCGAAATGGGCCTTTCAATGGACCCGTTGGAATTTTAACTGAGTAAAAAGTACAGAAATTGCGGTTTTGCAAAATAATTGTGTTGAAAAGCTCCTAATCAATTATTTGAACTCCTAATATTTGATTAAAACTTGTTTTGCGGTCATTTTTGTATAGGTTTTGGACGAGCTGGTCTAATGGGCCTTTCAATGGACCCGTTGGAATTTAAACTGAGTAAAAAGTATATAAATTGAGGTTTTGCAATATAATTGTGTTGAAAAGCTCCTAATCAATTACATGAACTCCTAAATTTGATTAGAACTTGTTTTGCAATCCTTTTTGTAGAGGTTTCGGACGAGCGAGTCGAAATGGGCCTTTCAATGGACCCGTTGGAATTTTAACTGAGTAAAAAGTACAAAAATTGCGGTTTTGCAATATAATTGTTTTGAAAAGCTCCTAATCAATTATTTGAACTCCTAATATTTGATTAAAACTTGTTTTGCGGTCCTTTTTATAGAGGTTTCGGACGAGCGGGTCGAAATGGGCCTTTCAATGGACCCGTTGGAATTTTAACTAAGTAAAAAGTACAGAAATTGCAGTTTTGCAATATAATTGTGTTCAAAAGCTCATAATCAATTATTTGAACTCCTAATATTTGAATAAAACATTTTTGCGGTCCTTTTTGTAGAGGTTTCAAACGAGCAGGTCTAAATGGGCCTTTCAATGGACCCGTTGGAATTTTAACTGAGTAAAAAGTACAAAAATTGAGGTTTTGCAATATAATTGTGTTGAAAAGCTCCTAATCAATTACTTGAACTCCTAATATTTTAATAAAACATTTTTGCTGTCCTTTTTGTAGAGGTTTCGGACGAGGAGGTCTAAATGGGCCTTTCAATGGACCCGTTGGAATTTTAACTGCGTAAAAAGTACAGAAATTGAGGTTTTGCGATATAATTGATTTGAAAAGCTCATAATCAATTATTTGAACTCCTAATATTTGAATAAAACATTTTTGCAGTCCTTTTTGTAGTGGTTTCGGACGAGCAAGTTTAAATGGGACTTTCAATGGACCCGTTGGAATTTTAACTGAGTAAAAAGTACAGAAATTGCGGTTTTGCAAAATAATTGTGTTGAAAAGCTCCTAATCAATTATTTGAACTCCTAATATTTGATTAAAACTTGTTTTGCGGTCGTTTTTGTAGAGGTTTCGGACGAGCAGGTCTAATGGGCCTTTCAATGGACCCGTTGGAATTTTAACTGAGTAAAAAGTACAGAAATTGCGGTTTTGCAAAATAATTGTGTTGAAAAGCTCCTAATCAATTATTTGAACTCCTAATATTTGATTAAAACTTGTTTTGCGGTCGTTTTTGTAGAGGTTTCGGACGAGCAGGTCTAATGGGCCTTTCAATGGACCCGTTGGAATTTTAACTGAGTAAAAAGTACAGAAATTGCGGTTTTGCAATATAATTGTGTTGAAAAGTTCCTAATCAATTACATGAATTCCTAAAATTTGATTAAAACTTGCTTTGCGGTCCTTTTTGTAGAGGTTTCGGACGAGCGGGTCGAAATGGGCCTTTCAATGGACCCGTTGTAATTTTAACTGAGTAAAAAGTATATAAATTGAGGTTTTGCAATATAATTGTGTTGAAAATCTCCTAATCAATTACATGAACTCCTAAATTTTATTAAAACTAGTTTTGCAGTCCTCTTTGTAGAGGTTTCGGACGAGCGGGTCGAAATGGGCCTTTTAATGGACCCGTTGGAATTTTAACTGAGTAAAAAGTACAGAAATTGCGGTTTTGCAATATAATTGTTTTGAAAAGCTCCTAATCAATTATTTGAACTCCTAATATTTGATTAAAACTTGTTTTGCGGTCCTTTTTGTAGAGGTTTCGGACGAGCGGGTCGAAATGGGCCTTTCAATGGACCCGTTGGAATTTTAACTAAGTAAAAAGTACAGAAATTGCGGTTTTGCAATATAATTATGTTCAAAAGCTCCTAATCAATTATTTGAACTCCTAATATTTGAATAAAACATTTTTGCGGTCCTTTTTGTAGAGGTTTCGAACGAGCAGGTCTAAATTGACCTTTAAATGGACGCGTTGGAATTTTAACTGAGTAAAACGTAAAAAAATTGAGGTTTTGCAATATAATTGTGTTGAAAAGCTCCTAATCAATTATTTGAACTCCTAATATTTGAATAAAACATTTTTGCGGTCCTTTTTGTAGAGGTTTTAGACGAGGAGGTCTAAATGGGCCTTTCAATGGACCCGTTGGAATTTTAACTGAGTAAAAAGTACAGAAATTGAGGTTTTGCAATATAATTGATTTGAAAAGCTCATAATCAATTATTTGAACTCCTAATATTTGAATAAAACATTTTTGCAGTCCTTTTTGTAGAGGTTTCGGACGAGCAGGGCTAAATGGGTCTTTCAATGGACCCGTTGGAATTTTAACTGAGTAAAAAGTACAGAAATTGAGGTTTTGCAATATAAATGTGTTGAAAAGCTCCTAATCAATTACATGAACTCCTAAAATTTGATTAAAACTTCTTTTGCGGTCCTTTTTGTAGAGGTTTCAGACGAGCAGGTCTCAATGGGCCTTTCAATGGACCCGTTGGAATTTTAACTGAGTAAAAAGTACAGAAATTGAGGTTTTGCAATATAATTGTGTTGAAAAGCTCCTAATCAATTACATGAACTCCTAAAATTTGATTAAAACTTATTTTGCAGTCCTTTTTGTAGAGGTTTCGGACGAGCGGGTTGAAATGGGCCTTTCAATGGACCCGTTGGAATTTTAACTGAGTAAAAAGTACAGAAATTGCGGTTTTGCAAAATAATTGTGTTGAAAAGCTCCTAATCAATTATTTGAACTCCTAATATTTGATTAAAACTTGTTTTGCGGTCATTTTTGTATAGGTTTCGGACGAGCTGGTCTAATGGGCCTTTCAATGGACCCGTTGGAATTTAAACTGAGTAAAAAGTACAGAAATTGCGGTTTTGCAATATAATTGTGTTGAAAAGTTCCTAATCAATTACATGAATTCCTAAAATTTGATTAAAACTTGTTTTGCGGTCCTTTTTGTAGAGGTTTGGACGAGCGGGTCGAAATGGGCCTTTCAATGGACCCGTTGGAATTTTAACTGAGTAAAAAGTATATAAATTGAGGTTTTGCAATATAATTGTGTTGAAAAGCTCCTAATCAATTACATGAACTCCTAAATTTGATTAGAACTTGTTTTGCAATCCTTTTTGTAGAGGTTTCGGACGAGCGAGTCGAAATGGGCCTTTTAATGGACCCGTTGGAATTTTAACTGAGTAAAAAGTACAAAAATTGCGGTTTTGCAATATAATTGTTTTGAAAAGCTCCTAATCAATTATTTGAACTCCTAATATTTGATTAAAACTTGTTTTGCGATCCTTTTTATAGAGGTTTCGGACGAGCGGGTCGAAATGGGCCTTTCAATGGACCCGTTGGAATTTTAACTAAGTAAAAAGTACAGAAATTGCGGTTTTGCAATATAATTGTGTTCAAAAGCTCCTAATCAATTATTTGAACTCCTAATATTTGAATAAAACATTTTTGCGGTCCTTTTTGTAGAGGTTTCAAACGAGCAGGTCTAAATGGGCCTTTCCATGGACCCGTTGGAATTTTAACTGAGTAAAAAGTACAAAAATTGAGGTTTTGCAATATAATTGTGTTGAAAAGCTCCTAATCAATTACTTGAACTCCTAATATTTTAATAAAACATTTTTGCTGTCCTTTTTGTAGAGCTTTCGGACGAGGAGGTCTAAATGGGCCTTTCAATGGACCCGTTGGAATTTTAACTGCGTAAAAAGTACAGAAATTGAGGTTTTGCGATATAATTGATTTGAAAAGCTCATAATCAATTATTTGAACTCCTAATATTTGAATAAAACATTTTTGCAGTCCTTTTTGTAGTGGTTTCGGACGAGCAAGTTTAAATGGGACTTTCAATGGACCCGTTGGAATTTTAACTGAGTAAAAAGTACAGAAATTGCGGTTTTGCAAAATAATTGTGTTGAAAAGCTCCTAATCAATTATTTGAACTCCTAATATTTGATTAAAACTTGTTTTGCGGTCGTTTTTGTAGAGGTTTCGGACGAGCAGGTCTAATGGGCCTTTCAATGGACCCGTTGGAATTTTAACTGAGTAAAAAGTACAGAAATTGTGGTTTTGCAATATAATTGTGTTGAAAAGTTCCTAATCAATTACATGAATTCCTAAAATTTGATTAAAACTTGTTTTGCGGTCCTTTTTGTAGAGGTTTCGGACGAGCGGGTCGAAATGGGCCTTTCAATGGACCCGTTGTAATTTTAACTGAGTAAAAAGTATATAAATTGAGGTTTTGCAATATAATTGTGTTGAAAATCTCCTAATCAATTACATGAACTCCTAAATTTTATTAAAACTAGTTTTGCAGTCCTCTTTGTAGAGGTTTCGGACGAGCGGGTCGAAATGGGCCTTTTAATGGACCCGTTGGAATTTTAACTGAGTAAAAAGTACAGAAATTGCGGTTTTGCAATATAATTGTTTTGAAAAGCTCCTAATCAATTATTTGAACTCCTAATATTTGATTAAAACTTGTTTTGCGGTCCTTTTTGTAGAGGTTTCGGACGAGCGGGTCGAAATGGGCAGTTCAATGGACCCGTTGGAATTTTAACTAAGTAAAAAGTACAGAAATTGCGGTTTTGCAATATAATTGTGTTCAAAAGCTCCTAATCAATTATTTGAACTCCTAATATTTGAATAAAACATTTTTGCGGTCCTTTTTGTAGAGGTTTCAAACGAGCAGGTCTAAATTGACCTTTAAATGGACGCGTTGGAATTTTAACTGAGTAAAACGTAAAAAAATTGAGGTTTTGCAATATAATTGTGTTGAAAAGCTCCTAATCAATTATTTGAACTCCTAATATTTGAATAAAACATTTTTGCGGTCCTTTTTGTAGAGGTTTTAGACGAGGAGGTCTAAATGGGCCTTTCAATGGACCCGTTGGAATTTTAACTGAGTAAAAAGTACAGAAATTGAGGTTTTGCGATATAATTGATTTGAAAAGCTCATAATCAATTATTTGAACTCCTAATATTTGAATAAAACATTTTTGCAGTCCTTTTTGTAGAGGTTTCGGACGAGCAGGGCTAAATGGGCCTTTCAATGGACCCGTTGGAATTTTAACTGAGTAAAAAGTACAGAAATTGAGGTTTTGCAATATAATTGTGTTGAAAAGCTCCTAATCAATTACATGAACTCCTAAAATTTGATTAAAACTTCTTTTGCGGTCCTTTTTGTAGAGGTTTCGGACGAGCGGGTCGAAATGGTCCTTTCAATGGACCCGTTGGAATTTTAACCGAGGAAAAAGTACCGAAATTGAGGTTTTGCAATATAATTGTGTTTAAAAGATCTTAATCAATTATTTGAACTCCTAATATTTGAATAAAACATTTTTGCGATCCTTTTTGTAGAGGTTTCGGACGAGCAGGTCTAAATGGGCCTTTCAATGGACCCGTTGGAATTTTAACTGAGTAAAAAGTACAGAAATTGAGGTTTTTCGGTATAATTGATTTGAAAAGCTCATAATCAATTATTTGAACTCCTAATATTTGAATAAAACATTTTTGCAGTCCTTTTTGTAGAGGTTTCGGACGAGCAGGTCTAAATGGGCCTTTCAATGGACCCCTTGGAATTTTAACTGAGTAAAAAGTACAGAAATTGAGGTTTTGCAATATAATTGTGTTGAAAAGCTCCTAATCAATTACATGAACTCCTAAAATTTGATTAAAACTTCTTTTGCGGTCCTTTTTGTAGAGGTTTCGGACGAGCGGGTCGAAATGGGCCTTTCAATGGACCCGTTGGAATTTTAACTGAGTAAAAAGTACAGAAATTGAGGTTTTGCAATATAATTGTGTTTAAAAGCTCCTAATCAATTATTTGAACTCCTAATATTTGAATAAAACATTTTTGCGGTCCTTTTTGTTGAGGTTTCGGACGAGCAGGTCTAAATGGGCCTTTCAATGGACCCGTTGGAATTTTAACTGAGTAAAAAGTACAGAAATTGAGGTTTTGCAAAATAATTGTGTTGAAAAGCTCCTAATCAATTATTTGATCTCCTAATATTTGAATAAAACATTTTCGCGGTCCTTTTTGTAGAGGTTTCGGACGAGCATGTCTAAATGGGCCTTTCAATGGACCCGTTGGAATTTTAACTGAGTAAAAAGTACAGAAATTGAGGTTTTGCAATATAATTGTGTTGAAAAGCTCCTAATCAATTACATGAACTCCTAAAATTTGATTAAAACTTTTTTTGCAGTCCTTTTTGTAGAGGTTTCGGACGAGCGGGTCGAAATGGGCCTTTCATTGGACCCGTTGGAATTTTAAATGTGTAAAAAGTACATAAATTGAGGTTTTGCAATATAATTGTGTTGAAAAGCTCCTAATCAATTATTTGAACTCCTAATATTTGAATAAAACATTTTTGCGGTCCTTTTTGTTAAGGTTTCGGACAAGCAGGTCTAAATGGGCCTTTCAATGGACCCGTTGGAATTTTAACTGAGTAAAAAGTACAGAAATTGAGGTTTTGCAATATAATTGTGTTGAAAAGCTCCTAATCAATTATTTGAACTCCTAATATTTGAATAAAACATTTTTGCGGTCCTTTTTGTAGAGGTTTCGGACGAGCAGGTCTAAATGGGCCTTTCAATGGACCCGTTGGAATTTTAACTGAGTAAAAAGTACAGAAATTGCGGTTTTGCAATATAATTGTGTTGAAAAGCTCCTAATCAATTATTTGAACTCCTAATATTTGAATAAAACATTTTTGCGGTCCTTTTTGTGGAGGTTTCGGACGAGCAGGTCTAAATGGGCCTTTCAATAGACCCGTTGGAATTTTAACTGAGTAAAAAGTACAGAAATTGAGATTTTACAATATAATTGTGTTGAAAAGCTCCTAATCAATTATTTGATCTCCTAATATTTGAATAAAACATTTTTGCGGTCCTTTTTGTAGAGGTTTCGGACGAGCAGGTCTAAATGGGCCTTTCAATGGACCCGTTGGAATTTTAACTGAGTAAAAAGTACAGAAATTGAGGTTTTGCAATATAATTGTGTTGAAAAGCTCCTAATCAATTATTTGATCTCCTAATATTTGAATAAAACATTTTCGCGGTCCTTTTTGTAGAGGTTTCGGACGAGCATGTCTAAATGGGCCTTTCAATGGACCCGTTGGATTTTTAACTGAGTAAAATGTACAGAAATTGAGGTTTTGCAATATAATTGTGTAGAAAAGCTCCTAATAAATTACATGAACTCCTAAAATTTGATTAAAACTTGTTTTGCAGTCCTTTTTGTAGAGGTTTTGGACGAGCGGGTCGAAATGGGCCTTTCATTGGACCTGTTGGAATTTTAAATGAGTAAAAAGTACATAAATTGAGGTTTTGCAATATAATTGTGTTGAAAAGCTCCTAATCAATTATTTGAACTCCTAATATTTGAATAAAACATTTTTGCGGTCCTTTTTGTTAAGGTTTCGGACGAGCAGGTCTAAATGGGCCTTTCAATGGACCCGTTGGAATTTTAACTGAGTAAAAAGTACATAAATTGAGGTTTTGCAATATAATTGTGTTGAAAAGCTCCTAATCAATTATTTGAACTCCTAATATTTGAATAAAACATTTTTGCGGTCCTTTTTGTAGAGGTTTCAGACGAGCAGGTCTAAATGGGCCTTTCAATGGACCCGTTGGAATTTTAACTGAGTAAAAAGTACAGAAATTGAGGTTTTGCAATATAATTGTGTTGAAAAGCTCCTAATCAATTACATGAACTCCAAAAATTTGATTAAAACTTGTTTTGCAGTCCTTTTTGTAGAGGTTTCGGACGAGCGGGTCGAAATGGGCCTTTCATTGGACCCGTTGGAATTTTAAATGAGTAAAAAGTACATAAATTGAGGTTTTGCAATATAATTGTGTTGAAAAGCTCCTAATCAATTATTTGAACTCCTAATATTTGAATAAAACATTTTTGTGGTCCTTTTTGTTAAGGTTTCGGACAAGCGGGTCTAAATGGGCCTTTCAATGGACCCGTTGGAATTTTAACTGAGTAAAAAGTACAGAAATTGAGGTTTTGCAATATAATTGTGTTGAAAAGCTCCTAATAAATTACATGAACTCCTAAAATTTGATTAAAACTTGTTTTGCAGTCCTTTTTGTAGAGGTTTCGGATGAGCGGGTCGAAATGGGCCTTTCATTGGACCCGTTGGAATTTTAAATGAGTAAAAAGTACATAAATTGAGGTTTTGCAATATAATTGTGTTGAAAAGCTCCTAATCAATTATTTGAACTCCTAATATTTGAATAAAACATTTTTGTGGTCCTTTTTGTTAAGGTTTCGGACGAGCAGGTCTAAATGGGCCTTTCAATGGACCCGTTGGAATTTTAACTGAGTAAAAAGTACAGAAATTGAGGTTTTGCAATATAATTGTGTTGAAAAGCTCCTAATCAATTATTTGAACTCCTAATATTTGAATAAAACATTTTTGCGGTCCTTTTTGTAGAGGTTTCAGACGAGCAGGTCTCAATGGGCCTTTCAATGGACCCGTTGGAATTTTAACTGAGTAAAAAGTACAGAAATTGAGGTTTTGCAATATAATTGTGTTGAAAAGCTCCTAATCAATTACATGAACTCCTAAAATATGATTAAAACTTGTTTTGCAGTCCTTTTTGTAGAGGTTTCGGACGAACGGGTCGAAATGGGCCTTTCAATGGACCCGTTGGAATTTTAACTGAGTAAAAAGTACAGAAATTGCGGTATTGCAAAATAATTGTGTTGAAAAGCTCCTAATCAATTATTTGAACTCCTAATATTTGATTAAAACTTGTTTTGCGGTCGTTTTTGTAGAGGTTTCGGACGTGCAGGTCTAATGGGCCTTTCAATGGACCCGTTGGAATTGTAACTGAGTAAAAAGTACAGAAATTGCGGTTTTGCAATATAATTGTGTTGAAAAGTTCCTAATCAATTACATGAATTCCTAAAATTTGATTAAAACTTGTTTTGCGGTCCTTTTTGTTGAGGTTTGGACGAGCGGGTCGAAATGGGCCTTTCAATGGACCCGTTGGAATTTTAACTAAGTAAAAAGTATATAAATTGAGGTTTTGCAATATAATTGTGTTGAAAAGCTCCTAATCAATTACATGAACTCCTAAATTTGATTAAAACTTGTTTTGCAATCCTTTTTGTAGAGGTTTCGGACGAGCGAGTCGAAATGGGTCTTTCAATGGACCCGTTGGAATTTTTTTTTTGAAGAAAAATGCCTCATTAAAAACCCCTACTACTGTCCTTCAAGCAGAGCTAGAGGACCCTAAAAAGGGGAAAAGAGTACCCAAATATTATTAATCAAGAATAGAATGTTACATATTGTTGTATACAAGGGGGAATATCTGAGTTGAATGACATAGAAGTCATAGAATTCAGAGAGGAAGTAGCCAAAGTATGGGCTATAAAATTTGCCTCACGGCGAACAAAAGAAATAGTTACATAATCAAAATCATGAAGAAAAGTTTGAATCTGGAGAATAGTAGGTCCCATGGTAGAAAGGTCCTGAGCAGGATTGTTGATTCTATTCGCGAGGGAAGCACATTCTGTTTCAATCAGAAGACGGTTCCAGCCTTGAGAACGGGCAAAGGTGAGACCAGCGAGGATGCTTTCCCCTTCACTAGCCAAGGGGGAATGCAATGCCACCCACAACTTTACCTGCAGAGTCACGAGCAACAACGCCGACGGCTGCTGCATGAGTTGATGGATTAAAGGCTCCATCCACATTTATTTTGATATCATGTAGGCTGATGGAATTAACAGCAATTAGCCAGGGTGGTTGTAGATGGTGGTTATGTACCCAGTCATTACGTCTGTTCCAAATATTCCATAAGACAGTAATGAAGAGACCAAATTTATCAGGGGAAATTGCAGAAGCTGCTTCCTCCAACCAATGCAGAGGCGTGGGAGCTATACTCTTATAGAGAGTGATAGGCATGCCACTAATTTGGAGGGCTTCGGACGCCCCAGGGCAATCACGAAATGCATGAAGGATCGATTCCAAATGGCTACCACAGATAGGGCAAGGGCCCGAGTTAGGAGAAAATGCTTGCATTTTAGATCCAACTGGTAGGGCATCAGATGCCAAACGCCATCCAAAAGTTTTAACTTTGGGTAAAGCTTTGACTTTGGATAAAAACTTCCAAAACCGAGTTGGTGACGAAGGAGAGATTATGGAGCGTTGTAAGAAAATATATCCAGAACAGACTGAGTAAATACCCGAGTCGTTGGGAGACCAGAGTATAGAATCCCGTTGATCATTTATGATGGGGATGCGAAGAATAGCATCGGCATCAGTTGGAATAAAGTAATTTCTTACCTTATCCGTATCCCATGCAGTTTGGTTACGAATCATGAAATCACGACATCGAATGTGAAATTCATCGGAGATTTCGTAATCCCCAGTAAGCACAATCGGGGAAGACCCTCCCCATATATCTTTATGTATTCTAATATTACTGTTTATGCCAGGGCGATGGAGAAAGCCAGGAAAGAGACGCTGAATCGCGTTATATATACCTTGCCAGGCAAAAGAGCCTCTGTTGGGTTTTGGTGCATCTAGGATGTTGCCTGAGGGAAAGTATTTAGAACGATATATTTGTCCTAATAAAGAATCTGGTTCACAGATGAGTTTCCAAATTTGCTTACCCAAGAGAGCAATGTTAAAGTCGTGTAAATCCTTGAAACCCACGCCACCAGCAGATTTATGTAAGCATATACGATTCCATGGTAACATATGCCAACCTTTTTTATTAGATTTGCCAGTCCACCAATATTGTCGGATTGATGTAGTCATATCATCGATGATATTTTGTGGTAGAAGATAGCAAGACATGACATATTGTGGAAGAGATTGTAAGACAGCTTTGATGAATATCTCTCGGCCACTAAAGGAGAGAAGATGTTTGTCCCAACTAGAGAGACGATCATGTACTTTATCGCGCACAAATCCTAGTGATTCAGTTTTATTTTTTCCAATTAGAAGTGGGATGCCTAGATATACTCCAGGATTAGTAACCTCACGCACTTGTAAGAGGTTGTTAATTGCATTTCTTGTTGCGGACGGTGTACGGGGGTTGTAGAAAATTGTTGATTTTTCAAAATTAACCGCTTGACCAGATGCATTAGCATATGTTTGAAGAGCATTTTTCAGAAGGGACGCTTCAGATTGATTAGTATTAATGAATACCATACAATCATCGGCAAAAAGCAGATGGTTGACTTTAGGCCCGTATTTACATGCACCTAGTCCTGGAAGTATTTTAGTTTGTTGAGCAGCAGCTAAATAAAGCCGAGAGGCCTTGGGTACAAAAGAGAAAGAGAAAAGGGGATAGGGGATCCCCCTGGCGAAGACCATGTTGAGGTTGAAAGGGTGAGGAGAACGAATTATTAATTTTAACTAAGAAAGAGACTGTAGTAATGCAACGCATTATAAGATCGATCCATTCGGATGCAAAGCCCATGCGTTCCATAACATTTGCAAGGAATGACCATTCTACTCTATCGAAAGCTTTTTCCATGTCTAGCTTAAGAGCAGCTCCTTGGGAGGACTTAGTAGCTCCTGAGTTAATATTGTGAATAATTTCATGAGCTACGAGGATGTTGTCTGATATGTTGCGTCCTTGGACAAAGGCTGCTTGATTAGGGCTTATGCATAGAGGTATGGCCTGTTTCATTCTGTTGACTATTGTTTTAGCAAATATTTTATAAAGTACAGTGCAGAGGCTGATCGGTCTGAGTTGTTTCATTGAGGTTGGGTCCTGTACTTTGGGAATTAGTACCAGTATAGTTTTGTTAACTGAGGCCATATCGACAGTTCCTTTTAAAAGGTTAATACAAAGATTAGTCACATCGTCACCCACTGTATCCCAGTGTTTTCTAAAAAAGCTACTGGGTAGACCATCGAATCCAGGAGCTTTCCTAGGATCAATATCTTTAAAGGCATGGAGAATTTCTTCTTTAGTGAAAGGTTTTAGAAGGGTTTCATTCATAGAATGATTGATGGAAGGTTGAATTTTGTCAAGAATAGTGTTCGAGATTTGGGGGTTAGATGTTGTGAACAAATTTTGGAAATATGTAGAAGCGATATTCATGAGGTCTGATTCAGACGTGCGCCAATTTGAGTTGGCATCGTAAAGGCCTGTAATCAAGTTTTTCTTGTTCCTATTAGTAGCTCGGGCATGGAAGAACTTGGTATTTTTGTCCCCTTGGGAAAGCCAAAGAGTGCGAGATCTTTGAGCCCAATAAATTTCTTGTTCTGTTAAAAGTTTATTAAGTTCAGTTCTATAATTTAAGTATACTTGTTCGTTTGTGGCGTTTAAGGGACGATATAGTAATTTGTTAATTTTTTTAGTGAGGTACTTAATTCTACCCTTTGATTTAAATCGTTGTTGGTTTTGCCATTCTTCGAGGTATGTGCCAACGGCTTCAATTTTGTTTATGACTGTTCCAAGAGTGTCGGCCTAGGCCTTTTTGATTGTTTGGATGTTATCGATATTATTAGCCCAGCAGTTTTCGAATCGGAAGTACTTGGAAGGCTGTGTTGTATGTTTAGATGCCGAGGGGTCTAATTCGAGGAGAAGGAAACAGTGATCAGATTTGGCAACATATTCTGTGGTAATACGATAAGAAGGGTAAATGTCTTGCCAAGCTGAATTAGCTATAAAACGATCTAATCTTTCATGTATTACCGGGGTTAAGGGCCCTACTTTAGTCCATGTGAACCATCCAGAAGTTGGCTTACAATCAAAGAGGTTGTTTCTTATTAGGCAGTTTCGAAAGTTTTTAATTTGTGATCTAGCCCTTCGGGGGCCTCCTTGTTTTTCAGAATAAGTTAATATTTCATTAAAATCCCCCTAGAAGCCATGGATTATTATTAGTAGAAGAGTATAACGAATCTATAATTTCATATGTTTTGTATTTTTGGCTAGTTTCCGGGAAACCGTGCAAACCAGTAAAAAACATTGTAGAGTTGTTCTTAGTTATTTTAGTATGAATATAACGCGATGAGTAAGAAATTAAACTTATATTAATATTTTTAACTGCAAATAAGGAAATACCGGAACACCCTTCCGTAGGGGAAATAGAAATAATGTCTAACATGCCTAATGAAAGACATATGCGGTTACATTCCGCGTTATTTATTTTGGTTTCGCATAGGAAAATGATATCAGGGTTGGTGCGTTGGACATAGGACCGGAAATGTTGAACCGTCGGGGCTTGTCCCAGACCCTGACAGTTCCAGCAAATGATCCTCATTTTGCTCGGCGGGGCTGGGAATCAGCCGCCGCCGGAGAGTTTTTAGAGCTGCTCATCCCAGCTTTTGGAGTGGATCCTGACGGTTTGGATTTTTTCGGCGGGAGCGATACTTGTATTGGAGAGCGGCGTTTCATGCCTCGGTTCGTTTGGGTTGGTACAGGTGCAGGTGCAGGTGCAGGAACAGGTGCAGGGGCTGCATCATTGGGATAAGTTTTAAGTAACCACTAATTAAAATCATGGAATATTGTATCAGTGGGTTTAGAGGGCTTACTCGATTCAGAGTCAAACTTCTTAATTTGCTGGGCAGTAGGGCTAGGGACACCATAATCATCCGTGGTGTCCCAATCATCATCAGAACCATCTTCCGGAATGGGATAGATGGTGTTCAAGGGTTGGGCCTCGATCGGAGCTTTTTGCTTCAAATCAGTTGTAGGGGGATCTTTAACAGGATTTGGCCTTCATCCATGGCCATGTCAACGTTTTGGGCTTCCTCGTTTGCTTGTTCCGTAAAGGAGGCGGCATCGCCTTCATTTAGAGAGCCTACGTATTGGAAAATGATTTTGATTAGAGTCTTGTTATCGTTTATATAAAGAATGGGGAGGATGTGAATAAATTTACCCATGTTGTTCTGTTCGGTGGGAGGAGCAGTAGGATTGGCCGGAGCTGCTGGAATATTCGTTGGGGCCACTACGATAAAAATAGAAGGAAAATGTATGTATAGAATAGTTAGGATAAAAATACAAATGAAGAAGGAGGTAATTGTGAATGTTAAAATAAAATTACCATTCACTGGGGGGATGTTTGGGTTCAGATTCGGTTCCACATTGCGAATACGCCCACGAATACCAACTGGGCGACGTCTAGGAGGTAGGTAACGGAGCCATTCTCCGTACTGCAATTTGTTGAGATCGAGTGAAGATCGGATAGGGCAGTTTTCCAGAGTGTGACTGATAATACCACAACCCGGGCAGAGAGTAGGGAGCCTTTCATATTGAATACGGCATATGATCTTGTTTTCGCCTGATCCAATAAAGACAAAGCGAGTAACAGGCCTTGTGATGTTAAGCATAATTTCAACCCGAAGGAAGTCCTTCATATTCCCCTCTACCTCTCGGGTATCCGTACGGAGTGCATTGCCAACCATTGATCCTAGGGCATGTCCCACCAGATGGGATCGGTCAACATCAGCATAGAGTGAATCAGGGAGGGAGAAAATTCGGATCCAGATTCTCATGGTGTTGAAGTTGTAGTCGTTTATGGATTTGGCTGGATCGTATTCGGTGACTGCTAGCCATTCATCCTTGTACAGCCAAGGACCTCGATTGATAATCTCATAGCAATTCTTGATTTCCTTGAACTTGATTTTGAGGAAATTATCTTGTATCACCGAGATGGATACTACATCGTTAGGTTTCCAGATACCTTCGAATGCGTTGATAACAACATAAATGTCTAAAGCCTTAGACGATATGAAGCAGCCTATTACTATGAGCTTGGGGTCTTCCTTGATGATATCCCACCCAAAATCAGGTGTGTAGAGCAATTCCGCTTCTTCATTAGTGAGGTTGATAGAGTTGAGTTGGGGGATGGAGGAGGATGATGCCATTGAGAGATTTAGAAGGTATGAGAAGATTGAATGAGATAGGTATTGTGGTGGAACGGTGTAATTGTAACGCAAGTATATAAAGAAAGCAGCTGAGGGAAATAAGATATGGTAAGTGGGTTGAGAAATAATTAACGATTGTGAAAGATAGGAATTATTAGTATCATAAAGTAAATTATCGAATTTACTTTCCTTAAATGATGTGGAAGATCTAGTAAATGAGGAAACCCTAGAAGTTATTAAAGGAATGTATCTTAAATATCTATAAAAATTTTGGTTAAGGTTTAATAGTGATATTAAAAAGATTTGATTGATATATTGGCTGTAAAGAAGGTTTAAAAAGAGAAAGACCAGAGTGGCTTTGGTAATAAAATGGAATATTTTAATAAACGAATATTTAAAGCGGATAATAATTTTTGATGGTGTAATTAAAGGGAAATAATTTATACACCTTTCGAAAAGTATTTTCCTTAATGGTATTAATGTTGCAGAATAAAAGGCAAAGTTTAAGGAGAATAATTTTAGAAATATAGTTGATTGTAATAAATAGAGTAAAAACGGAAAACCATAATTAGTGTTGACTGTATTTAAAACTTTTCTAAAGGGAAATTTATGGGAAATTAGATATACATAAAAACGTAAGGATGAAAATTTGAATATAAATGACGGGATTTGGCTTTTATTGTCTGTAATAAAGGGGAGTAAAGCTGGTTTTTTGGATATAATTATATACTGACGAAATAAGTGGAAAGTAATAATGATGTAAAAATTTAGAGAGATTTGAAAAGTTGAATACATTAAAAGATAATTAATAAAGTTTGAAAAAAACGGAAGAAATAGATTGTGGATAAAGTTTGAATTTATTTTTGAAAAAGTAGGACTAGAGATTATTAAAAAATTTGTAGAATTAATATAATATATGATTGAAAAATTCCTATTAAATAGGATTTGATAAAAATCCCAAAAGTGGGCTTGTGAGATTTCACCTAAAAAGGTGTAGTGGGGAGAGAGGTCTAATAAGCATATCATCAAGTAATGTACGTTAATATAAACACATACATCTAAAGAGGAATAGTGAGCATGCATGGCAGTATTAATGTAAGCTATAAGGCAGATAAAAGCAAAGTAAAAATAAAGGGAAAACAGAAAAGAAAGAAAGTAAGAAAAAATAATTACAGACCCAGGGGAGAGAGGAAGCGGGGATAAGAAGATTATTACAGTCCAAAAGAGCAAAAAAATATAGGGGAGAATGCAATTGAATTTAATTGGAAGTAAATTTAACCGTAATCCAGTAGGAGAATAGATGTCCCAGCTTTCTTGTAGAATTTGCCTAGTAACGTGCGTAATGGTTGCCCTTATTGTTGCATACCGAGAAGACCCAAAAAAGGAAACAAAGAAAGTACAAATGCATAGTGTTAAAGACCAGCAATAGATAGTACAATATGTACTTGATGAAAGAGAAGGTAAAAAGATGAAGTCAAAGCTTAATTTAGACAAATGATGAAGAGACATGGATGTTATGGTGTTAAATGATGGGAAAACAGTAATAATATTAAGGTGATAGGCAGAGATGAGATAGACTTTGTACAATAGTTCATTACACATAATAGTCCAAGAGGTAAAAATTACATGATTATATACAGAAGATATCCAGCAGTAAAATATGTAAATTATATACGAATAAGTTTTCAGAATTGTAATCAAGTATGTATGCATGACTGAAAAAATGAAGATTATAGTAAAGAATATAGAAACAGTGATTGCAGTATCCGTTTTAGAATAATCATAAAAATTACTTTTAAAAGGTAATTTGGATGCATGTACCATGATAGTTAACAGAATAAAAGTATATATTTTGGTTTGAATTAATATTACATTAGTAACTTTTAATAGAGAGGCAATATTGTGGTTGAGAAGATATATATATTTTTGAGTAGTTTTAAAAGATAATAGAATAGATAAGTAATAAGGAATATTACAGAGAGCGACATTAACATTAATTGAATAATCGTATTTTGATATATGAAATAGATCAGGATTCAAATTAGCTTTTAGCTGATGCGACTCTTGTATTATATTTATAACCGAGAGATATCCCATTGAGTGGGCTGGTAATTGTTTCCCTGAAAGGGCTTGTTGTTTGTAATAGATAATAGATAATCTAAGTAGACTTAAGTAAACATAAACAATTTTCAGGAAGCAGAGAGGAAAATTGATATGCAAGCAAAGGTTGAGCCATATGATGAAATGGGACAGATAAAGAATATGGTGAAGATGCTTAATATAATTGCTACTAGATAATACGAACCAGTGATTGCAGAAAAAGAGAAATGAAATACAAAAGTGTGAAAGAACATACCTTAGAAAGGAAAGCTATACAATACTTACTACCCAGAGGGAAGAGAAAGCATGTTCAATCTGTTGAATAGACAAAGGAAAATTAAATAACAATATAGACAGAAAAGAATGAGAAAAGAAGAGGGGATAGGTAACAGTCATGGTATAACCGAATAGCCGATCGATTGAGTAATAGCATAACTGAGTAAAAAGTACAAAAATTGCGGTTTTGCAATATAATTCTTTTGAAAAGCTCCTAATCAATTATTTAAACTCCTAATTTTTGATTAAAACTTGTTTTGCGGTCCTTTTTGTAAAGGTTTCGGACGAGCGGGTCGAAATGGGCCTTTCAATGGACCCGTTGGAATTTTAACTAAGTAAAAAGTACAGAAATTGCGGTTTTGCAATATAATTGTGTTCAAAAGCTCCTAATCAATTATTTGAACTCCTAATATTTGAATAAAACATTTTTGCGGTCCTTTTTGTAGAGGTTTCGAACGAGCAGGTCTAAATGGGCCTTTCAATGGACCCGTTGGAATTTTAATTGAGTAAAAAGTACAGAAATTGAGGTTTTGCAATATAATTGTGTTGAAAAGCTCCTAATCAATTATTTTAACTCCCAATATTTTAATAAAACATTTTTGCGGTCCTTTTTGTAGAGGTTTCGGACGAGGAGGTCTAAATGGGCCTTTCAATGGACCCGTTGGAATTTTAACTGAGTAAAAAGTACAGAAATTGAGGTTTTGTGATATAATTGATTTGAAAAGCACATAATCAATTATTTGAACTCCTAATATTTGAATAAAACATTTTTGCAGTCCTTTTTGTAGAGGTTTCGGACGAGCAGGTCTAAATGGGCCTTTCAATGGACCCGTTGGAATTTTAACTGAGTAAAAAGTACAGAAATTGCAGTTTTGCAAAATAATTGTGTTGAAAAGCTCCTAATCAATTATTTGAACTCCTAATATTTGATTAAAACTTGTTTTGCGGTCGTTTTTGTAGAGGTTTCGGACGAGCAGGTCTAATGGGCCTTTCAATGGACCCGTTGGAATTTAAACTGAGTAAAAAGTACAGAAATTGTGGTTTTGCAATATAATTGTGTTGAAAAGTTCCTAATCAATTACATGAATTCCTAAAATTTGATTAAAACTTGTTTTGCGGTCCTTTTTGTAGAGGTTTCGGACGAGCGGGTCGAAATGGGCCTTTCAATGGACCCGTTGGAATTTTAACTAAGTAAAAAGTATATAAATTGAGGTTTTGCAATATAATTGTGTTGAAAATCTCCTAATCAATTACATGAACTCCTAAATTTTATTAAAACTTGTTTTGCAGTCCTTTTTGTAGAGGTTTCGGACGAGCGGGTCGAAATGGGCCTTTCAATGGACCCGTTGAATTTTAACTGAGTAAAAAGTACAGAAATTGCGGTTTTGCAATATAATTGTTTTGAAAAGCTCCTAATCAATTATTTGAACTCCTAATATTTGATTAAAACTTGTCTTGCGGTCCTTTTTGTAGAGGTTTCGGACGAGCGGGTCGAAATGGGCCTTTCAATGGACCCGTTGGAATTTTAACTAAGTAAAAAGTACAGAAATTGCGGTTTTGCAATATAATTGTGTTCAAAAGCTCCTAATCAATTATTTGAACTCCTAATATTTGAAAAAAACATATTTGCGGTCCTTTTTGTAGAGGTTTCGAACGAGCAGGTCTAAATGGGCGGTTCAATGGACCCGTTGGAATTTTAACTGAGTAAAACGTACAAAAATTGAGGTTTTGCAATATAATTGTGTTGAAAAGCTCCTAATCAATTATTTGAACTCCTAATATTTGAATAAAACATTTTTGCGGTCCTTTTTGTAGAGGTTTCGGACGAGGAGGTCTAAATGGGCCTTTCAATGGACCCGTTGGAATTTTAACTGAGTAAAAAGTACAGAAATTGAGGTTTTGCGATATAATTGATTTGAAAAGCTCATAATCAATTATTTGAACTCCTAATATTTGAATAAAACATTTTTGCAGTCCTTTTTGTAGAGGTTTCGGACGAGCAGGTCTAAATGGGCCTTTCAATGGACCCGTTGGAATTTTAACTGAGTAAAAAGTATAGAAATTGAGGTTTTGCAATATAATTGTGTTGAAAAGCTCCTAATCAATTATTTGAACTCCTAATATTTGAATAAACCATATTTGCGGTCCTTTTTGTAGAGGTTTCGAACGAGCAGGTCTAAATGGGCCGTTCAATGGACCCGTTGGAATTTTAACTGAGTAAAACGTACAAAAATTGAGGTTTTGCAATATAATTGTGTTGAAAAGCTCCTAATCAATTATTTGAACTCCTAATATTTGAATAAAACATTTTTGCGGTCCTTTTTGTAGAGCTTTCGGACGAGGAGGTCTAAATGGGCCTTTCAATGGACCCGTTGGAATTTTAACTGAGTAAAAAGTACATAAATTGAGGTTTTGCAATATAATTGATTTGAAAAGCTCATAATCAATTATTTGAACTCCTAATATTTGAATAAAACATTTTTGCAGTCCTTTTTGTAGAGGTTTCGGACGAGCAGGTCTAAATGGGCCTTTCAATGGACCCGTTGGAATTTTAACTAAGTAAAAAGTACAGAAATTGAGGTTTTGCAATATAATTGTGTTGAAAAGCTCCTAATCAATTATTTGATCTCCTAATATTTGAATAAAACATTTTTGCGGTCCTTTTTGTAGAGGTTTCGGACGAGCAGGTCTAAATGGGCCTTTCAATGGACTCGTTGGAATTTTAACCGAGTAAAAAGTACAGAAATTGCGGTTTTGCAATATAATTGTGTTGGAAAGATCCTAATCAATTACATGAATTCCTAAAATTTGATTAAAACTTGTTTTGCGGTCCTTTTTGTAGAGGTTTCGGACGAGCGGGTCGAAATGGGACTTTCAATGGACCCGTTGGAATTTTAACTGAGTAAAAAGTACAGAAATTGAGGTTTTGCAATATAATTCTGTTGAAAAGCTCCTAATCAATTATTTGATCTCCTAATATTTGAATAAAACATTTTTGCGGTCCTTTTTGTAGAGGTTTCGGACGAGCAGGTCTAAATGGGTCTTTCAATGGACAGGTTGGAATTTTAACTGAGTAAAAAGTACAGAAATTGAGGTTTTGCAATATAATTGTGTTGAAAAGCTCCTAATAAATTATTTGAACTCCTAATATTTGAATAAAACATTTTTGCGGTCCTTTTTGTAGAGGTTTCGGACGAGCAGGTCTAAATGAGCCTTTCAATAGACCCGTTGGAATTTTAACTGAGTAAAAAGTACAGAAATTGAGGTTTTGCAATATAATTGTGTTGAAAAGCTCCTAATCAATTTTTTGAACTCCTAATATTTGAATAAAACATTTTTGTGGTCCTTTTTGTAGAGGTTTCGGACGAGCAGGTCTAAATGGGCCTTTCAATGGACCCGTTGGAATTTTAACTGAGTAAAAAGTACAGAAATTGAGGTTTTGCAATATAATTGTGTTGAAAAGCTCCTAATCAATTATTTGATCTCCTAATATTTGAATAAAACATTTTTGCGGTCCTTTTTGTAGAGGTTTCGGACGAGCAGGTCTAAATGGGTCTTTCAATGGACAGGTTGGAATTTTAACTGAGTAAAAAGTACAGAAATTGAGGTTTTGCAATATAATTGTGTTGAAAAGCTCCTAATAAATTATTTGAACTCCTAATATTTGAATAAAACATTTTTGCGGTCCTTTTTGTAGAGGTTTCGGACGAGCAGGTCTAAATGAGCCTTTCAATAGACCCGTTGGAATTTTAAATGAGTAAAAAGTACAGAAATTGAGGTTTTGCAATATAATTGTGTTGAAAAGCTCCTAATCAATTTTTTGAACTCCTAATATTTGAATAAAACATTTTTGTGGTCCTTTTTGTAGAGGTTTCGGACGAGCAGGTCTAAATGGGCCTTTCAATGGACCCGTTGGAATTTTAACTGAGTAAAAAGTACAGAAATTGAGGTTTTGCAATATAATTGTGTTGAAAAGCTCCTAATAAATTATTTGAACTCCTAATATTTGAATAAAACATTTTTGCGGTCCTTTTTGTAGAGGTTTCGGACGAGCAGGTCTAAATGAGCCTTTCAATAGACCCGTTGGAATTTTAACTGAGTAAAAAGTACAGAAATTGAGGTTTTGCAATATAATTGTGTTGAAAAGCTCCTAATCAATTTTTTGATCTCCTAATATTTGAATAAAACATTTTTGCGGTCCTTTTTGTAGAGGTTTCTGACGAGGAGGTCTAAATGGGTCTTTCAATGGACCCGTTGGAATTTTAACTGAATAAAAAGTACAGAAATTGAGGTTTTGCAATATAATTGTGTTGAAAAGCTCCTAATCATTTATTTGAACTCCTAATATTTGAATAAAACATTTTTGTGGTCCTTTTTGTAGAGGTTTCGGACGAGCAGGTCTAAATGGGCCTTTCAATGGACACGTTGGAATTTTAACTGAGTAAAAAGTACAGAAATTGAGGTTTTGCAATATAATTGTGTTGAAAAGCTCCTAATCTAATACATGAATTCCTAAAATTTGATTAAAACTTGTTTTGCAGTCCTTTTTGTAGAGGTTTCGGACGAGCGGGTCGAAATGGGCTTTTCAATGGACCCGTTGGAATTTTAACTGAGTAAAAAGTACAAAAATTGAGGTTTTGCAATATAATTGTGTTGAAAAGCTCCTAATCAATTATTTTAACTCCCAATATTTTAATAAAACATTTTTGCGGTCCTTTTTGTAGAGGTTTCGGACGAGCAGGTCTAAATGGGCCTTTCAATGGACCCGTTGGAATTTTAACTGAGTAAAAAGTACAGAAATTGAGGTTTTGCAATATAATTGTGTTGAAAAGCTCCTAATCAGATATTTGAACTCCTAAAATTTGATTAAAACTTGTTTTGCAGTCCTTTTTGTAGAGGTTTCGGACGAGCGGGTCGAAATGGGCCTTTCAATGGACCCGTTGGAATTTTAACTGAGTAAAAAGTACAGAAATTGAGGTTTTGCAATATAATTGTGTTGAAAAGCTCCTAATCAATTATTTGATCTCCTAATATTTGAATAAAACATTTTTGCGGTCCTTTTTGTAGAGGTTTCGGATGAGCAGGTCTAAATGGGCCTTTCAATGGACCCGTTGGAATTTTAAATGAGTAAAAAGTACAGAAATTGAGGTTTTGCAATATAATTGTGTTGAAAACCTCCTAATCAATTATTTGATCTCCTAATATTTGAATAAAACATTTTTGCGGTCCTTTTTGTAGAGGTTTCTGACGAGGAGGTCTAAATGGGTCTTTCAATGGACCCGTTGGAATTTTAACTGAATAAAAAGTACAGAAATTGAGGTTTTGCAATATAATTGTGTTGAAAAGCTCCTAATCATTTATTTGAACTCCTAATATTTGAATAAAACATTTTTGCGGTCCTTTTTGTAGAGCTTTCGGACGAGCAGGTCTAAATGGGCCTTTCAATGGACCCGTTGGAATTTTAACTGAGTAAAAAGTACAGAAATTGAGGTTTTGCAATATAATTGTGTTGAAAAGCTCCTAATCAATGACATGAACTCCTAAAATTTGATTAAAACTTGTTTTGCAGTCCTTTTTGTAGAGGTTTCGGACGAGCGGGTCGAAATGGGCCTTTCAATGGACCCGTTGGAATTTTAACTGAGTAAAAAGTACAGATATTGCGGTTTTGCAATATAATTGTGTTGAAAAGCTCCTAATAAATTATTTGAACTCTTATTATTTGATTAAAACTTGTTTTGCGGTCCTTTTTGTAGAGGTTTCGGACGAGCAGATCTAAATGGGCCTTTCTATGGAGCCGTTGGAATTTTAACTGAGTAAAAAGTACAAAAATTGCGGTTTTGCAATATAATTGGGTTGAAAAGCTCCTAATCAATTACATGAATTCCTAAAATTTAATTAAAACTTTTTTGCAGTCCTTATTGTAGAAGTTTTAGACGAGCGGGTCGAAATGGGCCTTTCAATGGACCCGTTGGAATTTTAACTGAGTAAAAAGTACAGAAATTGAGGTTTTTCAATATAATTGTGTTGAAAAACTCCTAATCAATTATTTGAACTCCTAATATCTGAATAAAACATTTTTGCGGTCCTTTTTGTGGAGGTTTCGGACGAGCAGGTCTAAATGGGCCTTTCAATGGACCCGTTGGAATTTTAACTGAGTAAAAAGTACAGAAATTGAGGTTTTTCAATATAATTGTGTTGAAAAGCTCCTAATCAGATATTTGAACTCCTAAAATTTGATTAAAACTTGTTTTGCAGTCCTTTTTGTAGAGGTTTCGGACGAGCGGGTCGAAATGGGCCTTTCAATGGACCCGTTGGAATTTTAACTGAGTAAAAAGTACAGAAATTGAGGTTTTGCAATATAATTGTGTTGAAAAGCTCCTAATCAATTATTTGATCTCCTAATATTTGAATAAAACATTTTTGCGGTCCTTTTTGTAGAGGTTTCTGACGAGGAGGTCTAAATGGGTCTTTCAATGGACCCGTTGGAATTTTAACTGAGTAAAAAGTACAAAAATTGAGGTTTTGCAATATAATTGTGTTGAAAAGCTCCTAATCAATTATTTGAACTCCTAATATTTGAATGAAACATTTTTGCGGTCCTTTTTGTAGAGGTATCGGACGAGCAGGTCTAAATGGGCCTTTCAATGGACCCGTTGGAATTTTAATTGAGTAAAAAGTACAGAAAGTGAGGTTTTGTGATATATTTGATTTGAAAAGCTCCTAATCAATTATTTGAACTCCTAATATTTGAATAAAACATTTTTGCGGTCCTTTTTGTAGAGGTTTCGGACGAGCAGGTCTAAATGGGCCTTTTAATGGACTCGTTGGAATTTTAACCGAGTAAAAAGTACAGAAATTGCGGTTTTGCAATATAATTGTGTTGGAAAGATCCTAATCAATTACATGAATTCCTAAAATTTGATTAAAACTTGTTTTGCGGTCCTTTTTGTAGAGGTTTCGGACGAGCGGGTCGAAATGGGCCTTTCAATGGACCATTTGGAATTTTAACTGAGTAAAAAGTACAGAAATTGAGGTTCTGCAATATAATTGTGTTGAAAAGCTCCTAATCAATTATTTGATCTCCTAATATTTGAATAAAACATTTTTGCGGTCCTTTTTGTAGAGGTTTCTGACGAGGAGGTCTAAATGGGCCTTTCAATGGACCCGTTGGAATTTTAACTGAGTAAAAAGTACAGAAATTGAGGTTTTGCGATATTATTGATTTGAAAAGCTCCTAATCAATTTTTTGAACTCCTAATATTTGAATAAAACATTTTTGCGGTCCTTTTTGTAGAGGTTTCGGACGAGCAGGTCTAAATGGGCCTTTCAATAGACCCGTTGGAATTTTAACTGAGTAAAAAGTACAGAAATTGAGGTTTTGCAATATAATTGTGTTGAAAAGCTCCTAATCAATTACATGCACTCCTAAAATTTGATTAAAGCTTGTTTTCCAGTCCTTTTTGTAGAGGTTTCGGATGAGCGGGTCGAAATGGGCCTTTCAATGGACCCGTTGGAATTTTAACTGAGTAAAAAGTACAGAAATTGAGGTTCTGCAATATAATTGTGTTGAAAAGCTCCTAATATTTGAATAAAACATTTTTCGGTCCTTTTTGTAGAGGTTTCGGACGAGCAGGTCTAAATGGGCCTTTTAATGGATTCGTTGGAATTTTAACCGAGTAAAAAGTACAGAAATTGCGGTTTTGCAATATAATTGTGTTGGAAAGATCCTAATCAATTATATGAATTCCTAAAATTTGATTAAAACTTGTTTTGCGGTCCTTTTTGTAGAGGTTTCGGACGAGCGGGTCGAAATGGGCCTTTCAATGGACCCGTTGGAATTTTAACTGAGTAAAAAGTACAGAAATTGAGGTTTTGCAATATAATTGTGTTGAAAAGCTCCTAATCAATTATTTGATCTCCTAATATTTGAATAAAACATTTTTGCGGTCCTTTTTGTAGAGGTTTCGGACGAGCAGGTCTAAATGGGCCTTTCAATGGACCCGTTGGAATTTTAACTGAGTAAAAAGTACAGAAATTGAGGTTTTGCAATATAATTGTGTTGAAAAGCTCCTAATCAGATATTTGAACTCCTAAAATTTGATTAAAACTTGTTTTGCAGTCCTTTTTGTAGAGGTTTCGGACGAGCGGGTCGAAATGGGCCTTTCAATGGACCCGTTGGAATTTTAACTGAGTAAAAAGTACAGAAATTGAGGTTTTTCAATATAATTGTGTTGAAAAGCTCCTAATCAATTATTTGATCTCCTAATATTTGAATAAAACATTTTTGCGGTCCTTTTTGTAGAGGTTTCGGACGAGCAGGTCTAAATGGGCCTTTCAATGGACAGGTTGGAATTTTAACTGAGTAAAAAGTACAGAAATTGAGGTTTTGCAATATAATTGTGTTGAAAAGCTCCTAATCAATTATTTGAACTCCTAATATTTGAATAAAACATTTTTGCGGTCCTTTTTGTGGAGGTTTCGGACGAGCAGGTCTAAATGGGCCTTTCAATAGACCCGTTGGAATTTTAACTGAGTAAAAAGTACAGAAATTGAGATTTTGCAATATAATTGTGTTGAAAAGCTCCTAATCAATTATTTGATCTCCTACTATTTGAATAAAACATTTTGCGGTCCTTTTTGTAGAGGTTTCAGACGAGCAGGTCTAAATGGGCCTTTCAATGGACCCGTTGGAATTTTAACTGAGTAAAAAGTACAGAAATTGAGGTTTTGCAATATAATTGTGTTGAAAAGCTCCTAATCAATTATTTGAACTCCTAATATTTGAATAAAACATTTTTGCGGTCCTTTTTGTAGAGGTTTCGGACGAGCAGGTCTAAATGGGCCTTTCAATGGACCCGTTGGAATTTTAACTGAGTAAAAAGTACAGAAATTGAGGTTTTGCAATATAATTGTGTTGAAAAGCTCCTAATCAATTACATGAACTCCTAAAATTTGATTAAAACTTGATTTGCAGTCCTTTTTGTAGAGGTTTCGGACTAGCGGGTCGAAATGGGCCTTTCAATGGACCCATTGGATTTTTAAATGAGTAAAAAGTACATAAATTGAGGTTTTGCAATATAATTGTGTTGAAAATAAAACATTTTTGCGGTCCTTTTTGTAAAGGTTTTGGACGAGCAGGTCTAAATGAGTCTTTCAATAGACCCGTTCGAATTTTAACTGAGTAAAAAGTACAGAAATTGAGGTTTTGCAATATAATTGTGTTGAAAAGCTCCTAATCAATTACATGAATTCCTAAAATTTGATTAAAACTTGTTTTGCAGTCCTTTTTGTAGAGGTTTCGGACGAGCGGGTCGAAATGGGCCTTTCAATGGACCATTTGGAATTTTAACTGAGTAAAAAGTACAGAAATTGAGGTTCTGCAATATAATTGTGTTGAAAATAAAACATTTTTGCGGTCCTTTTTGTAAAGGTTTCGGACGAGCATGTCTAAATGAGTCTTTCAATAGACCCGTTGGAATTTTAACTGAGTAAAAAGTACAGAAATTGAGGTTTTGCAATATAATTGTGTTGAAAAGCTCCTAATCAATTCAATGAACTCCTAAAATTTGATTAAAACTTGATTTGCAGTCCTTTTTGTAGAGGTTTCGGACTAGCGGGTCGAAATGGGCCTTTCAATGGACCCATTGGATTTTTAAATGAGTAAAAAGTACATAAATTGAGGTTTTGCAATATAATTGTGTTGAAAATAAAACATTTTTGCGGTCCTTTTTGTAAAGGTTTCGGACGAGCAGGTCTAAATGAGTCTTTCAATAGACCCGTTGGAATTTTAACTGAGTAAAAAGTACAGAAATTGAGGTTTTGCAATATAATTGTGTTGAAAAGCTCCTAATCAATTACATGAATTCCTAAAATTTGATTAAAACTTGTTTTGCAGTCCTTTTTGTAGAGGTTTCGGACGAGCGGGTCGAAATGGGCCTTTCAATGGACCATTTGGAATTTTAACTGAGTAAAAAGTACAGAAATTGAGGTTCTGCAATATAATTGTGTTGAAAACCTCCTAATCAATTATTTGATCTCCTAATATTTGAATAAAACATTTTTGCGGTCCTTTTTGTAGAGGTTTCTGACGAGGAGGTCTAAATGGGCCTTTCAATGGACCCGTTGGAATTTTAAATGAGTAAAAAGTACAGAAATTGAGGTCTTGCAATATAATTGTGTTGAAAAGCTCCTAATCAATTATTTGAACTCCTAATATTTGAATAAAACATTTTTGCGGTCCTTTTTGTGGAGGTTTCGGACGAGCAGGTCTAAATGGGCCTTTCAATAGACCCGTTGGAATTTTAACTGAGTAAAAAGTACAGAAATTGAGGTTCTGCAATATAATTGTGTTGAAAATAAAACATTTTTGCGGTCCTTTTTGTAAAGGTTTCGGACGAGCATGTCTAAATGAGTCTTTCAATAGACCCGTTGGAATTTTAACTGAGTAAAAAGTACAGAAATTGAGGTTTTGCAATATAATTGTGTTGAAAAGCTCCTAATCAATTCAATGAACTCCTAAAATTTGATTAAAACTTGATTTGCAGTCCTTTTTGTAGAGGTTTCGGACTAGCGGGTCGAAATGGGCCTTTCAATGGACCCATTGGATTTTTAAATGAGTAAAAAGTACATAAATTGAGGTTTTGCAATATAATTGTGTTGAAAATAAAACATTTTTGCGGTCCTTTTTGTAAAGGTTTCGGACGAGCAGGTCTAAATGAGTCTTTCAATAGACCCGTTGGAATTTTAACTGAGTAAAAAGTACAGAAATTGAGGTTTTGCAATATAATTGTGTTGAAAAGCTCCTAATCAATTACATGAATTCCTAAAATTTGATTAAAACTTGTTTTGCAGTCCTTTTTGTAGAGGTTTCGGACGAGCGGGTCGAAATGGGCCTTTCAATGGACCATTTGGAATTTTAACTGAGTAAAAAGTACAGAAATTGAGGTTCTGCAATATAATTGTGTTGAAAACCTCCTAATCAATTATTTGATCTCCTAATAATTGAATAAAACATTTTTGCGGTCCTTTTTGTAGAGGTTTCTGACGAGGAGGTCTAAATGGGCCTTTCAATGGACCCGTTGGAATTTTAAATGAGTAAAAAGTACAGAAATTGAGGTCTTGCAATATAATTGTGTTGAAAAGCTCCTAATCAATTATTTGAACTCCTAATATTTGAATAAAACATTTTTGCGGTCCTTTTTGTGGAGGTTTCGGACGAGCAGGTCTAAATGGGCCTTTCAATGGACCCGTTGGAATTTTAACTGAGTAAAAAGTACAGAAATTGAGGTTTTGCAATATAATTGTTTTGAAAAGCTCCTAATCAATTACATGAACTCCTAAAATTTGATTAAAACTTGTTTTGCAGTCCTTTTTGTAGAGGTTTCGGACGAGCGGGTCGAAATGGGCCTTTCAATGGACCCGTTGGAATTTTAACTGAGTAAAAAGTACAGATATTGCGGTTTTGCAATATAATTGTGTTGAAAAGCTCCTAATAAATTATTTAAACTCTTATTATTTGATTAAAACTTGTTTTGCGGTCCTTTTTGTAGAGGTTTCGGACGAGCAGGTCTAAATGGGCCTTTCTATGGACCCGTTGGAATTTTAACTGAGTAAAAAGTACAGAAATTGCGGTTTTGCAATATAATTGGGTTGAAAAGCTCCTAATCAATTACATGAATTCCTAAAATTTGATTAAAACTTTTTTGCAGTCCTTATTGTAGAGGTTTTAGACGAGCGGGTCGAAATGGGCCTTTCAATGGACCCGTTGGAATTTTAACTGAGTAAAAAGTACAGAAATTGAGGTTTTTCAATATAATTGTGTTGAAAAACTCCTAATCAATTATTTGAACTCCTAATATCTGAATAAAACATTTTTGCGGTCCTTTTTGTGGAGGTTTCGGACGAGCAGGTCTAAATGGGCCTTTCAATGGACCCGTTGGAATTTTAACTGAGTAAAAAGTACAGAAATTGAGGTTTTTCAATATAATTGTGTTGAAAAGCTCCTAATCAATTACATGCACTCCTAAAATTTGATTAAAATTTGTTTTGCGGTCCTTTTTGTAGAGGTTTCGGACGAGCGGGTCGAAATGGGACTTTCAATGGACCTGTTGGAATTTTAACTACGTAAAAAGTACAGAAATTGCGGTTTTGCAATATAATTGTGTTCAAAAGCTCCTAATCAATTATTTGAACTCCTAATATTTGAATAAAACATTTTTGCGGTCCTTTTTGTAGAGGTATCGGACGAGCAGGTCTAAATGGGCCTTTCAATGGACCCGTTGGAATTTTAACTGAGTAAAAAGTACAGAAAGTGAGGTTTTGTGATATATTTGATTTGAAAAGTTCCTAATCAATTATTTGAACTCCTAATATTTGAATAAAACATTTTTGCGGTCCTTTTTGTAGTGGTTTCGGACGAGCAGGTCTAAATGGGCCTTTCAATGGACTCGTTGGAATTTTAACAGAGTAAAAAGTACAGAAATTGCGGTTTTGCAATATAATTGTGTTGGAAAGATCCTAATCAATTACATGAATTCCTAAAATTTGATTAAAACTTGTTTTGCGGTCCTTTTTGTAGAGGTTTCGGACGAGCGGGTCGAAATGGGCCTTTCAATGGACCCGTTGGAATTTTAACTGAGTAAAAAGTACAGAAATTGAGGTTTTGCAATATAATTGTGTTGAAAAGCTCCTAATCGATTATTTGATCTCCTAATATTTGAATAAAACATTTTTGCGGTCCTTTTTGTAGAGGTTTCGGACGAGCAGGTCTAAATGGGCCTTTCAATGGACAGGTTGGAATTTTAACTGAGTAAAAAGTACAGAAATTGAGGTTTTGCAATATAATTGTGTTGAAAAGCTCCTAATAAATTATTTGAACTCCTAATATTTGAATAAAACATTTTTGCGGTCCTTTTTGTGGAGGTTTCGGACGAGCAGGTCTAAATGGGCCTTTCAATAGACCCGTTGGAATTTTAACTGAGTAAAAAGTACAGAAATTGAGATTTTGCAATATAATTGTGTTGAAAAGCTCCTAATCAATTATTTGATCCGCTAATATTTGAATAAAACATATTTGCGGTCCTTTTTGTAGAGGTTTCAGACGAGCATGTCTAAATGGGCCTTTCAATGGACCCGTTGGAATTTTAACTGAGTAAAAAGTACAGAAATTGAGGTTTTGCAATATAATTGTGTTGAAAAGCTCCTAATCAATTACATGAACTCCTAAAATTTGATTAAAACTTGATTTGCAGTCCTTTTTGTAGAGGTTTCGGACTAGCGGGTCGAAATGGGCCTTTCAATGGACCCATTGGATTTTTAAATTAGTAAAAAGTACATAAATTGAGGTTTTGCAATATAATTGTGTTGAAAATAAAACATTTTTGCGGTCCTTTTTGTAAAGTTTTCGGAGGAGCAGGTCTAAATGAGTCTTTCAATAGACCCGTTGGAATTTTAACTGAGTAAAAAGTACAGAAATTGAGGTTTTGCAATATAATTGTGTTGAAAAGCTCCTAATCAATTACATGAATTCCTAAAATTTGATTAAAACTTGTTTTGCAGTCCTTTTTGTAGAGGTTTCGGATGAGCGGGTCGAAATGGGCCTTTCAATGGACCCGTTGGAATTTTAACTGAGTAAAAAGTACAGAAATTGAGGTTCTGCAATATAATTGTGTTGAAAACCTCCTAATCAATTATTTGATCTCCTAATATTTGAATAAAACATTTTTGCGGTCCTTTTTGTAGAGGTTTCTGACGAGGAGGTCTAAATGGGCCTTTCAATGGACCCGTTGGAATTTTAACTGAGTAAAAAGTACAGAAATTGAGGTTTTGCAATATAATTGTGTTGAAAAGCTCCTAATCAATTATTTGAACTCCTAATATTTGAATAAATCATTTTTGCGGTCCTTTTTGTAGAGGTTTCGGACGAGCAGGTCTAAATGGGCCTTTCAATGGACCCGTTGGAATTTTAACTGAGTAAAAAGTACAGAAATTGAGGTTTTGCAATATAATTGTGTTGAAAAGCTCCTAATCAATTACATGAACTCCTAAAATTTGATTAAAACTTGTTTTGCAGTCCTTTTTGTAGAGGTTTCGGACGAGCGGGTCGAAATGGGCCTTTCAATGGACCCGTTGGAATTTTAACTGAGTAAAAAGTACAGATATTGCGGTTTTGCAATATAATTGTGTTGAAAAGCTCCTAATAAATTATTTGAACTCTTATTATTTGATTAAAACTTGTTTTGCGGTCCTTTTTGTAGAGGTTTCGGACGAGCAGGTCTAATTGGGCCTTTCTATGGACCCGTTGGAATTTTAACTGAGTAAAAAGTACAGAAATTGCGGTTTTGCAATATAATTGGGTTGAAAAGCTCCTAATCAATTACATGAATTCCTAAAATTTGATTAAAACTTTTTTGCAGTCCTTATTGTAGAGGTTTCAGACGAGCGGGTCGAAATGGGCCTTTCAATGGACCCGTTGGAATTTTAACTGAGTAAAAAGTAAGAAATTGAGGTTTTTCAATATAATTGTGTTGAAAAACTCCTAATCAATTATTTGAACTCCTAATATCTGAATAAAACATTTTTGCGGTCCTTTTTGTGGAGGTTTCGGACGAGCAGGTCTAAATGGGCCTTTCAATGGACCCGTAGGAATTTTAACTGAGTAAAAAGTACAGAAATTGAGGTTTTTCAATATAATTGTGTTGAAAAGCTCCTAATCAATTACATGAATTCCTAAAATTTGATTAAAAGTTGTTTTGCGGTCCTTTTTTAGAGGTTTCGGACGAGCGGGTCGAAATGGGCCTTTCAATGGACCCGTTGGAATTTTAACTGAGTAAAAAGTACAGAAATTGAGGTTTTGCAATATAATTGTGTTGAAAAGCTCCTAATCGATTATTTGATCTCCTAATATTTGAATAAAACATTTTTGCGGTCCTTTTTGTAGAGGTTTCGGACGAGCAGGTCTAAATGGGCCTTTCAATGGACAGGTTGGAATTTTAACTGAGTAAAAAGTACAGAAATTGAGGTTTTGCAATATAATTGTGTTGAAAAGCTCCTAATAAATTATTTGAACTCCTAATATTTGAATAAAACATTTTTGCGGTCCTTTTTGTGGAGGTTTCGGACGAGCGGGTCTAAATGGGCCTTTCAATAGACCCGTTGGAATTTTAACTGAGTAAAAAGTACAGAAATTGAGATTTTGCAATATAATTGTGTTGAAAAGCTCCTAATCAATTATTCGATCCGCTAATATTTGAATAAAACATTTTTGCGGTCCTTTTTGTAGAGGTTTCAGACGAGCATGTCTAAATGGGCCTTTCAATGGACCCGTTGGAATTTTAACTGAGTAAAAAGTACAGAAATTGAGGTTTTGCAATATAATTGTGTTGAAAAGCTCCTAATCAATTACATGAACTCCTAAAATTTGATTAAAACTTGATTTGCAGTCCTTTTTGTAGAGGTTTCGGACTAGCGGGTCGAAATGGGCCTTTCAATGGACCCATTGGATTTTTAAATTAGTAAAAAGTACATAAATTGAGGTTTTGCAATATAATTGTGTTGAAAATAAAACATTTTTGCGGTCCTTTTTGTAAAGTTTTCGGACGAGCAGGTCTAAATGAGTCTTTCAATAGACCCGTTGGAATTTTAACTGAGTAAAAAGTACAGAAATTGAGGTTTTGCAATATAATTGTGTTGAAAAGCTCCTAATCAATTACATGAATTCCTAAAATTTGATTAAAACTTGTTTTGCAGTCCTTTTTGTAGAGGTTTCGGATGAGCGGGTCGAAATGGGCCTTTCAATGGACCCGTTGGAATTTTAACTGAGTAAAAAGTACAGAAATTGAGGTTCTGCAATATAATTGTGTTGAAAACCTCCTAATCAATTATTTGATCTCCTAATATTTGAATAAAACATTTTTGCGGTCCTTTTTGTAGAGGTTTCTGACGAGGAGGTCTAAATGGGCCTTTCAATGGACCCGTTGGAATTTTAACTGAGTAAAAAGTACAGAAATTGAGGTTTTTCAATATAATTGTGTTGAAAAGCTCCTAATCAATTATTTGAACTCCTAATATTTGAATAAAACATTTTTGCGGTCCTTTTTGTAGAGGTTTCGGACTAGCAGGTCTAAATGGGCCTTTCAATGGACCCGTTGGAATTTTAACTGAGTAAAAAGTACAGAAATTGAGGTTTTGCAATATAATTGTGTTGAAAAGCTCCTAATCAATTACATGAACTCCTAAAATTTGATTAAAACTTGTTTTGCAGTCCTTTTTGTAGAGGTTTCGGACGAGCGGGTCGAAATGGGCCTTTCAATGGACCCGTTGGAATTTTAACTGAGTAAAAAGTACAGATATTGCGGTTTTGCAATATAATTGTGTTGAAAAGCTCCTAATAAATTATTTGAACTCTTATTATTTGATTAAAACTTGTTTTGCGGTCCTTTTTGTAGAGGTTTCGGACGAGCAGGTCTAAATGGGCCTTTCTATGGACCCGTTGGAATTTTAACTGAGTAAAAAGTACAGAAATTGCGGTTTTGCAATATAATTGGGTTGAAAAGCTCCTAATCAATTACATGAATTCCTAAAATTTGATTAAAACTTTTTTGCAGTCCTTATTGTAGAGGTTTCAGACGAGCGGGTCGAAATGGGCCTTTCAATGGACCCGTTGGAATTTTAACTGAGTAAAAAGTAAGAAATTGAGGTTTTTCAATATAATTGTGTTGAAAAACTCCTAATCAATTATTTGAACTCCTAATATCTGAATAAAACATTTTTGCGCTCCTTTTTGTGGAGGTTTCGGACGAGCAGGTCTAAATGGGCCTTTCAATGGACCCGTTGGAATTTTAACTGAGTAAAAAGTACAGAAATTGAGGTTTTTCAATATAATTGTGTTGAAAAGCTCCTAATCAATTACATGCACTCCTAAAATTTGATTAAAACTTGTTTTGCGGTCCTTTTTGTAGAGGTTTCGGACGAGCGGGTCTAAATGGGACTTTCAATGGACCTGTTGGAATTTTAACTAAGTAAAAAGTACAGAAATTGCGGTTTTGCAATATAATTGTGTTCAAAAGCTCCTAGTCAATTATTTGAACTCCTAATATTTGAATAAAACATTTTTGCGGTCCTTTTTGTAGAGGTTTCGGACGAGCAGGTCTAAATGGGCCTTTCAATGGACCCGTTGGAATTTTAACTGAGTAAAAAGTACAGAAAGTGAGGTTTTGTGATATATTTGATTTGAAAAGCTCCTAATCAATTATTTGAACTCCTAATATTTGAATAAAATATTTTTGCGGTCCTTTTTGTAGAGGTTTCGGACGAGCAGGTCTAAATGGGCCTTTCATTGGACCCGTTGGAATTTTAACTGAGTAAAAAGTACAGAAATTGAGGTTTTGCAATATAATTGTGTTGAAAAGCTCCTAATCAATTACATGAATTCCTAAAATTTGATTAAAACTTGTTTTGCAGTCCTTTTTGTAGAGGTTTCGGACGAGCGGGTCGAAATGTGCCTTTCAATGGACCCGTTGGAATTTTAACTGAGTAAAAAGTACAGAAATTGAGGTTCTGCAATATAATTGTGTTGAAAAGCTCCTAATCAATTATTTGATCTCCTAATATTTGAATAAAACATTTTTGCGGTCCTTTTTGTAGAGGTTTCTGACGAGGAGGTCTAAATGGGCCTTTCAATGGACCCGTTGGAATTTTAACTGAGTAAAAAGTACAGAAATTGAGGTTTTGCGATATTATTGATTTGAAAAGCTCCTAATCAATTTTTTGAACTCCTAATATTTGAATAAAACATTTTTGCGGTCCTTTTTGTAGAGGTTTCGGACGAGCAGGTCTAAATGGGCCTTTCAATAGACCCGTTGGAATTTTAACTGAGTAAAAAGTACAGAAATTGAGGTTTTGCAATATAATTGTGTTGAAAAGCTCCTAATCAATTACATGCACTCCTAAAATTTGATTAAAGCTTGTTTTCCAGTCCTTTTTGTAGAGGTTTCGGACGAGCGGGTCGAAATGGGGCTTTCAATGGACCCGTTGGAATTGTAACTGAGTAAAAAGTACAAAAATTGAGGTTTTGCAATATAATTGATTTAAAAAGTACAGAAATTTGATTAAAGCTTGTTTTCCAGTCCTTTTTGTAGAGGTTTCGGACGAGCGGGTCGAAAATGGCCTTTCAATAGACCCGTTGGAATTTTAACTGAGTAAAAAGTACAGAAATTGCGGTTTTGCAATATAATTTTGTTGAAAAGCTCCTAATCAATTACATGAATTCCTAAAATTTGATTAAAACTTGTTTTGCAGTCCTTTTTGTAGAGGTTTCGGACGAGCGGGTCGAAATGGGGCTTTCAATGGACCCGTTGGAATTGTAACTGAGTAAAAAGTACAAAAATTGAGGTTTTGCAATATAATTGATTTAAAAAGCTCCTAATAAATTATTTGAACTCCTAATATTTAAATAAAACATTTTTGTGGTCCTTTTTGTAGAGGTTTCGGACGAGCAGGTCTAAATGAGCCTTTCAATAGACCCGTTGGAATTTTAACTTAGTAAAAAGTACAGAAATTGAGGTTTTGCAATATAATTGTGTTGAAAAGCTCCTAATCAATTATTTGAACTCCTAATATTTGAATAAAACATTTTTGCGGTGCGTTTTGTAGAGGTTTCGGACGAGCAGGTCTAAATGGGCCTTTCAATGGACCCGTTGGAATTTTAATTGAGTAAAAAGTACAGAAATTGAGGTTTTGCAATATAATTGTGTTTAAAAGCTCCTAATAAATTACATGAACTCCTAAAATTTGATTAAAACTTGTTTTGCGGTCCTTTTTGTAGAGGTTTCGGACGAGCGTGTCGAAATGGGCCTTTCAATGGACCTGTTGGAACTTTAACTGGGTAAAAAGTACAGAAATTGAGGTTTTGCAATATAATTGTGTTCAAAAGCTCCTAATCAATTACATGCACTCCTAAAATTTGAGTAAAACTTGTTTTGCGGTCTTTTTTGTAGAGGTTTCGGACGAGTGGGTCGAAATGAGCCTTTCAATGGACCTGTTGGAATTTTAACTGAGTAAAAAGTACAGAAATTACGGTTTTGCAATATAATTGTGTTGAAAAGCTCCTAATAAATTATTCGAACTCCTAATACTTAACTAAAACTTGTTTTGTGGTCCTTTTTGTAGAGGTTTCAGACGAGCAGGTCGAAATGGGTCTTTCAAAGGACCCGTTGGAATTTTAACTGAGTAAAAAGTACAAAAATTGAGGTTTTGCAATATAATTGTGTTGAAAAGCTCCTAATAAATTACATGAATTCCTAAAATTTGATTAAAACTTGTTTTGCAGTCTTTTTTGTAGAGGTTTCGGACGAGCGGGTCGAAATGGGCCTTTCAATGGACCTGTTGGAATTTTAACTGTGTAAAAAGTACAGAAATTGAGGTTTTACAATATAATTGTGTTCCAAAGCTCCTAATCAATTATTTGAACTCCTAATATTTGAATAAAACATTTTTGTGGTCCTTTTTGTAGAGGTATCGGACGAGCAGGTCTAAATGGGCCTTTCAATGGACCCGTTGGAATTTTAACTGAGTAAAAAGTACAGAAATTGAGGTTTTGCAATATAATTGATTTAAAAAGCTCCTAATCAATTATTTGAACTCCTAATATTTGAATAAAACATTTTTGTGGTCCTTTTTGTAGAGGTTTCGGATGAGCAGGTCTAAATGAGCCTTTCAATAGACCCGTTGGAATTTTAACTTAGTAAAAAGTACATAAATTGAGGTTTTGCAATATAATTGTGTTGAAAAGCTCCTAATCAATTATTTGAACTCCTAATATTTGAATAAAACATTTTTGCGGTCCTTTTTGTAGAGGTTTCGGATGAGCAGGTCTAAATGGGCCTTTCAATAGACCCGTTGGAATTTTAACTGAGTAAAAAGTACAAAAATTGAGGTTTTTCAATATAATAGTGTTGAAAAGCTCCTAATCATTTACATGAACTCCTATAATTTGATTAAAACTTCTTTTACAGTCCTTTTTGTAGAGGTTTCGGACTAGCGGGTCGAAATGGGCCTTTCAATGGACCCGTTGGAATTTTAACTGAGTAAAAAGTAAAGAAATTGCGGTTTTGCAATATAATTGTGTTGAAAAGCTCCTAATCAATTATTCGAACTCCTAATATTTAACTAAAACTTGTTTTGTGGTCCTTTTTGTAGAGGTTTCAGACGAGCATGTCGAAATGGGTCTTTCAATGGACCTGTTGGAATTTTAACTGAGTAAAAAGTACAGAAACTGAGGTTTTGCAATATAATTGTGTTGAAAAGCTCCTAATCAATTACATGAACTCCTAAAATTTGATTAAAACTTGTTTTGCAGTCCTTTTTGTAGAGGTTTTGGACAAGCGGGTCTATATGGGCCTTTCAATGGACCCGTTGGAATTTTAAATGAGTAAAAAGTACAGAAATTGAGGTTTTGCAATATAATTGTGTTGAAAAGCTCCTAATCAATTATTTGAACTCCTAATATTTGAATAAAACATTTTTGCGGTCCTTTTTGTAGAGGTTTCGGACGAGCAGGTCTGAATGGGCCTTTCAATGGACCCGTTGGAATTTTAACTGAGTAAAAAGTACAGAAATTGCGAGTTTGCAATATAATTGTGCTGAAAAGCTCCTAATAAATCATTTGAACTCTTATTATTTGATTAAAACTTGTTTTGCGGTCCTTTTTGTAGAGGTTTCGGACGAGCAGGTCTAAATGGGCCTTCCTATGGACCCGTTGGAATTTTAACTGAGTAAAAAGTACAGAAATTGCAGTTTTGCAATATAATTGGGTTGAAAAGCTCCTAATCAATTACATGAATTCCTTAAATTTGATTAAAATTTTTTTTGCAGTCCTTTTTGTAGAGGTTTCGGACGAGCGGGTCGAAATGGGCCTTTCTATGGACCCGTTGGAATTTTAACTGAGTAAAAAGTACAAAAATTGAGGTTTTGCAATATAATTGTGTTGAAAAGCTCCTAATCAATTATTTTATCTCCTAATATTTGAATAAAACATTTTCGCGGTCATTTTTTTAGAGGTTTCTGACGAGGAGGTCTAAATGGGCCTTTCAATGGACCCGTTGGAATTTTAACTGAGTAAAAAGTACAGAAATTGAGGTTTTGCGATATAATTGATTTGAAAAGCTTCTAATCAATTATTTGAACTCCTAATATTTGAATAAAACATTTTTGCGGTCCTTTTTGTAGAGGTTTCGGACGAGCAGGTCTAAATGGGCCTTTCAATGGACCCGTTGGAATTTTAACTGAGTAAAAAGTACAGAAATTGAGGTTTTGCAATATAATTGTGTTGAAAAGCTCCTAATCAATTACATGAACTCCTAAAATTTGATTAAAACTTGTTTTGCAGTCCTTTATGTAGAGGTTTCGGACGAGCGGGTCGAAATGGGCCTTTCAATGGACCCGTTGGAATTTTAACTGAGTAAAAAGTACAGAAATTGCGGTTTTGCAATATAATTGTATTGAAAATCTCCTAATAAATTATTTTAACTCTTATTTTTTGATTAAAACTTGTTTTGCGGTCCTTTTTGTAGAGGTTTCGGACGAGCAGGTCTAAATGGGCCTTTCTATGGACCCGTTGGAATTTTAATTGAGTAAAAAGTACAGAAATTGCGGTTTTTCAATATAATTGGGTTGAAAAGCTCCTAATCAATTACATGAATTCCTAAAATTTGATTAAAACTTTTTTGCAGTCCTTATTGTAGAGGTTTCGGACGAGCGGGTTGAAATGGGCCTTTCAATGGACCCGTTGGAATTTTAACTGAGTAAAAAGTACAAAAATTGAGGTTTTGCAATATAATTGTGTTGAAAAGCTCCTAATCAATTATTTTATCTCCTAATATTTGAATAAAACATTTTTGCGGTCCTTTTTGTAGAAGTTTCGGACGAGCAGGTCTAAATGGGCTTTTCAATAGACCCGTTAGAATTTTAACCGAGTAAAAAGTACAGAAATTGCGGTTTTGTAATATAATTGTGTTGAAAAGTTTCTTATAAATTATTTGAAATCTTATTATTTGATTAAAACTTGTTTTGCGGTCCTTTTTGTAGAGGTTTCGGACGAGCGGGTCGAAATGGGCCTTTCAATGGACCTGTTGGAATTTTAACTGAGTAAAAAGTACAGAAATTGAGGTTTTGCAATATAATTGTGTTGAAAAGCTCCTAATCAATTACATGCACTCCTAAAATTTGATTAAAACTTGTTTTGCTGTCTTTTTTGTAGAGGTTTCGGACGAGTGGGTCGAAATGGGCCTTTCAATGGACCTGTTGGAATTTTAACTGAGTAAAAAGTACAGAAATTGAGGTTTTGCAATATAATTGTGTTCAAAAGCTCCTAATCAATTATTTGAACTCCTAATATTTGAATAAAACATTTTAGCGGTCGTTTTTGTAGAGGTATCGGACGAGCAGGTCTAAATGGGCCTTTCAATGGACCCGTTGGAATTTTAACTGAGTAAAAAGTACAGAAATTGAGGTTTTGCAATATAATTGATTTAAAAAGCTCCTAATCAATTGATACAAGGGTGTTGTTGAAGAAATCAACTTTCCTCGTTCATTCACGGATCTAGGATAATAGCACGTATTTTCTCTGCAATAGAAACAAACATGGATTTTTATATAGATGTCAAAAATAAAGAAAATAAGAAAATAATTCAGAAATGAGAAAAAGAAAGAAAGTTGCCGAAATAATGAAAGGATGAAGATGATATCTTCAAGCATTCAACAATGGCAGCAACGTTCTTGGACTTGACACGACGAACTCGAAAGAACCTGCATAATCTGTTATGCAAACCCGAATCGAATCTGTTCTTCGTAGTCGATAGATGAACAAACTCCAAGGAAGAACTCGAACAATCTGTTGAACGAACCCGAACCTTATCTTGAATTTATTCGAATAAAGTACTTGGACCCGTCAATTATCTAACAATTGGGAACCCGAAGTATCAAGGAAAAATAGTTCTGAAAAGAACTAAAATTGAGATAAAATCTCACAAATTTTCATTCATCAAAGTCTTGTTTAGTTTATATCAAATGAATACATATTTATAGCATACAAGGGCTGGCCGAATTTCAAATTAAATGGCTGAAATTAAAAGTTGAAACTTAAAATTTAAAATGTTTAAAACTACTTATTTTGACGGAATTGAACTTCAGCCATAAAACACAAAGTTGGACGCCATCTTCAATCAGCACATGTTTGGAATTTAAAATTCAAGTGGTAACTTCTCTTGTCCTTATCCGCAAGTTGAGATCCAAGGAGGGCTGGTGGAATCGAATTGATTGGAGAAGCATTCTAAAATTCAAAGATGGAGGCTACTTGTTGCATTAAAATTCAAAGATGGAGGCTGCATGTTGATTCCATTTTGCTGCACTTTGATTCTGCCGTTTGAGGGGGCATGTTGGCTAGTGAAGCATGGGCTTGATTGGAATATTAAAATTCAATAAAAATCTCCAAGTGGTTGGCAAGTGGACAGCAGCAGCAAGTGGATTCCATTTCTTTGATTCCAGCCGTGCAATTGAGTGGATAATAGCACTTAAGAAACAAGCTATTGTGTGTTGTCCAATTGAATTATAAAATTCAATCAACAATAGTAAGTGGGTGGCAGCATGCATATAGCATGGACGGTACTTTGAGAATTCATGTGTTATTTTAATTTAACACTCCAATTAGGCACATGGGCTTGCTGCATGGGGCTGGTTCGGCTGGGCTGATCTTGGTGCATATTCGGCCATAAGCACAAGGCTGGTCACGCATGGGACTGATCAACAGCTAGCTGAAAACGAGCACACGGTTGCACCTTGTTGCTCGTAAGCTGATTTGCATGGAACATGCAACGTCCTCCTATCACAAAAACAATGAACTCCTATTCTGAATTTGTAAACTTATTCAATAAAACTTAAACAAATATAAAAACATTATAAGATATATCAAACTTATTCAAAGCACACAAAAAAAATACTAATATAAATATTGTAAGTATAAGAAAATGTTACACATCAGTATGTAACAAATGACAAAGCAAAACTTCCCTGAAAATTTGAAGTTGCATCGTTGGGTGGCCTGAACGTGCTCACATCATCTCCCCCTTCTTTAATGCGATTTGTCCCCAAATCGACCTTTATTACAAAAGGGAACAATTTTGACTTTCGCTTGGTAGGGAACTTCTTCAGTCGTCTTGCACGGCACATTCGCCATCCTCTCGAACCAAGTTCTTTTACAAAGAACACAAATGGAAATGCCTTCTTTCTTGTACTTCTCCGAATAATGCACAACATAAAGTTAGACAATGTTCGTTGCACATTTATAATCCTGCAAACAACGACATACAAAGGCAACTCCAAAGAACAACAAGAATCTTGATGATCATCCAGAATCACAACACAAGGTTGTTCACAATCCAATGTATAATCAACGAAATTAGCATATAAAAATGAAAAATCAATAGTACAATGGAAAGGAACGTCAAACCGTGGTAAAGAAGGTTGGTGAATTTCTGGAAAGAATTTAAATGCACTAGATATACCAACAGTAGCAACATCGGGAACTTCACATGGCATCACCTTTTTAACCTGCAAGTTAGAAGAAGAAATAGAAGAAGATGTCGAATCAGATAATACCTGTGAAATTGCTTTCTTCTTTTCACATTCATTCTTCTCTTTGTTGGCCTTCCAAGCTGCAGTACTTTCTTTTAAATGAATTTCGTCTTCATATACTTCACTTGGTGTCATAGGTGCCAAAGTTACCTTTTTGCCCTCATGAGTAAAAGAGTATCGGTTGGTGTAACAATCGTGCAAAACTCTTTTATCATACTGCCATGGTCTTCCTAACAACAAATGACAAGTATCCATAGAACACACATCACAAGTTACCTCATCCTTGTATTTACCAATGAAAAATGGTATAACAACTTGTTCGGTAACTTTGATTTCAACACCATCATTCAACCCTTGTAACTTGTACGGATTGGGATGCGTGGTCGTCTTCAGTCCTAACTTGTCAACCATGAGAGTACTAGCAATGTTAGCAAAACTACCACTATCAATAATCACAATACATATCTTGCCGTTCACATTGCATCTCGTATGGAAGAGGTTGTTTCGTTGCGGTTCATCCTGTGATGGTTGATCATTCAGACTTCTATCGTCAACAAGTTTTTCATCGGTAGAAAATGTTTGTACATCGTCATTACTTATCTCTTCATGGACAGAATGGGAACCACCCCCATCTAATCTATCCAATTTAGAATGTATAGGTTTCAATACATTTGCCATCACTCGTTGCATCATACGCTCTAAGGCTTGCATCTGAAAATTCGGTGGTTGTTGTTTATCAGAACCTGTCATTTTTACACAAAGAAAAACAAACAAACAAACAAAAACAAACAAACAAATGGGTTAAAGTTTAGAAACAAAAGAAAAATAGTCCTCACCAATCACACAACAAAAATCCTCACTAGTCACTCCAAAGAAATTGCACTCAAGAAAATAAAGAATTAACACTCAGCACTCGTGTTTCACTCGGGAGAATACTTGAATGGCTCTTTTTGTCTCCCCTTCTGTTCTCACACGCTCTGTTTGCCTTTTCCTTCGATCTCTCGTATTTAGTTCTTTAAAGGAAACTAATTCCGATGTTCAGATTCATCAAGTGTTATCAAATTGAAAGAAAACAATGGGTGACAGGTGAATATTGTTAGAACAAAGATAAGGGTTAGGAGAGAAAAAAAAAATAATAATAATAAAAAAAATGAAAGTTGAGAAAAAAAAATAACAATATGAAATGAAAGAAAGGATGCTAAAAGAACAAGAATTTTAACTGAGTAAAAAGTACAGAAATTGAGGTTTTGCAATATAATTGTGTTGAAAAGATCCAAATCAATTACATGCACTCCTAAAATTTGATTAAAACTTGTTTTGCGGTCCTTTTGTAGAGGTTTCGGACGAGCGGGTCGAAATGGGCCTTTCAATGGACCTGTTGGAATTTTAACTGAGTAAAAAGTATAGAAATTGAGGTTTTGCAATATAATTGTGTTGAAAAGCTCCTAATCAGTTACATGCACTCCTAAAATTTGATTAAAACTTGTTTTGCAGTCTTTTTTGTAGAGGTTTCGGACGAGCGGGTCGAAATGGGCCTTTCAATGGACCTGTTGGAATTTTAACTGAGTAAAAAGTACAGAAATTGAGGTTTTGCAATATAATTGTGTTCAAAAGCTCCTAATCAATTATTTGAACTCCTAATATTTGAATAAAACATTTTAGCGGTCCTTTTTGTAGAGGTATCGGACGAGCAGGTCTAAATGGGACTTTCAATGGACCCGTTGGAATTTTAACTGAGTAAAAAGTACAGAAATTGAGGTTTTGCAATATAATTGATTTAAAAAGCTCCTAATAAATTATTTGAACTCCTAATATTTGAATAAAACATTTTTGCGGCCCTTTTTGTAGAGGTTTCGGACGAGCAGGTCTAAATGAGCCTTTCAATAGACCTGTTGGAATTTTAACTTAGTAAAAAGTACAGAAATTGAGGTTTTGCAATATAATTGTGTTCAAAAGCTCCTAATCAATTATTTGAACTCCTAATATTTGAATAAAACATTTTTGCGGTCCTTTTTTTTAGAGGTTTCAGACGAGCAGGTCTAAATGGGCCTTTCAATGGACCCGTTGGAATTTTAATTGAGTAAAAAGTACATAAATTGAGGTTTTGCAATATAATTGTGTTGAAAAGCTCCTAATAAATTACATGAACTCCTACAATTTGATTAAAACTTGTTTTCCGGTCCTTTTTGTAAAGGTTTCGGACGAGCGTGTCGAAATGGGCCTTTCAATGGACCTGTTGGAATTTTAACTGAGTAAAAATACAGAAATTGAGGTTTTGCAATATAATTGTGTTCAAAAGCTCCTAATCAATTACATGCACTCCTAAAATTTGAGTAAAACTTGTTTTGCGGTCTTTTCTGTAGAGGTTTCGGACGAGCGGGTCGAAATGGGCCTTTCAATGGACCTGTTGGAATTTTAACTGAGTAAAAAGTACAGAAATTGAGGTTTTGCAATATAATTGTGTTGAAAAGCTCCTAATCAATTATTCGAACTCCTAATATTTAACTAAAACTTGTTTTGTGGTCCTATTTGTAGAGGTTTCAGACGAGCAGGTCAAAATGGGTCTTTCAAAGGACCCGTTGGAATTTTAACTGAGTAAAAAGTACAGAAATTGAGGTTTTGCAATATAATTGTGTTGAAAAGCTCCTAATAAATTACATGAATTCCTAAAATTTGATTAAAACTTGTTTTGCAGTCTTTTTTGTAGAGGTTTCGGACGAGCGGGTCGAAATGGGCCTTTCAATGGACCTGTTGGAATTTTAACTGAGTAAAAAGTACATAAATTGAGGTTTTGCAATATAATTGTGTTCCAAAGCTCCTAATCAATTATTTGAACTCCTAATATTTGAATAAAACATTTTTGCGGTCCTTTTTGTAGAGGTTTCGGACGAGCAGGTCTAAATGGGCCTTTCAATGGACCCGTTGGAATTTTAATTGAGTAAAAAGTACATAAATTGAGGTTTTGCAATGTAATTGTGTTGAAAAGCTCCAAATCAATTACATGAACTCCTAAAATTTGATTAAAACTTGTTTTGCGGTCCATTTTGTAGAGGTTTCGGACGAGCGGGTCGAAATGGGCCTTTCAATGGACCTGTTGGAATTTTAACTGAGTAAAAAGTACAGAAATTGAGGTTTTGCAATATAATTGTGTTCAAAAGCTCCTAATCAATTTTTTGAACTCCTACTATTTGAATAAAACATTTTTGCGGTCCTTTTTGTAGAGGCATCGGACGAGCAGGTCTAAATGAGCCTTTCAATAGACCCGTTGGAATTTTAACTTAGTAAAAAGTACAGAAATTGAGGTTTTGTAATATAATTGTGTTCAAAAGCTCCTAATAAATTATTTGAACTCCTAATACTTGAATAAAACATTTTTGCGGTCCTTTTTGTAGAGGTTTCGGACGAGCAGGTCTAAATGGGCCTTTCAATGGACCCGTTGGAGTTTTAACTGAGTAAAAAGTACAGAAATTGAGGTTTTGCAATATAATTGTGTTGAAAAGCTCTTAATCAATTACATGAACTCCTAAAATTTGATTAAAAATTGTTTTACAGTCCTTTTTGTAGAGGTTTCGGACGAGTGGGTCGAAATGGGACTTTCAATGGACCCGTTGGAATTTTAACTAAGTAAAAAGTACAGAAATTGCGGGTTTGCAATATAATTGTGTTGAAAAGCTCCTAATCAATTATATGAACTCCTAATATTTGATTAAAACTTGTTTTGCGGTCCTTTTTGTAGAGGTTTCGGACGAGTAGGTCCAAATGGGACTTTCAATGGACCCGTTGGAATTTTAACTGAGTAAAAAGTACAGAAATTGCGGTTTTGCAATATAATTGTGTTGAAAAGCTCCTAATCAATTATTTGAACTCCTAATATTTCACTAAAACTTGTTTTGCGATCCTTTTTTAGAGGTTTCGGACGAGTGGGTCGAAATGGGCCTTTCAATGGACCCGTTGGAATTTTAACTGAGTAAAAAGTACAAAAATTGAGGTTTTGCAATATAATTGTGTTGAAAAGCTCCTAATCAATTACATGCACTCCTAAAATTTGATTAAAACTTGTTTTGCGGTCTTTTTTGTAGAGGTTTCGGACGAGCGGGTCGAAATGGGCCTTTTAATGGACCTGTTGGAATTTTAACTGAGTAAAAAGTACAGAAATTGAGGTTTTGCAATATAATTGTGTTCAAAAGCTCCTAATCAATTATTTGAACTCCTAATATTTGAATAAAACATTTTAGCGGTCCTTTTTGTAGAGGTATCGGACGAGCAGGTCTAAATGGGCCTTTCAATGGACCCGTTGGAATTTTAACTAAGTAAAAAGTACAGAAATTGAGGTTTTGCAATATAATTGATTTAAAAAGCTCCTAATAAATTATTTGAACTCCTAATATTTGAATAAAACATTTTTGCGGCCCTTTTTGTAGAGGTTTCGGACGAGCAGGTCTAAATGAGCCTTTCAATAGACCCGTTGGAATTTTAACTTAGTAAAAAGTACAGAAATTGAGGTTTTGCAATATAATTGTGTTCAAAAGCTCCTAATCAATTATTTGAACTCCTAATATTTGAATAAAACATTTTTGCGGTCCTTTTTGTAGAGGTTTCGGACGAGCAGGTCTAAATGGGCCTTTCAATGGACCCGTTGGAATTTTAATTGAGTAAAAAGTACATAAATTGAGGTTTTGCAATGTAATTGTGTTGAAAAGCTCCAAATCAATTACATGAACTCCTAAAATTTGGTTAAAACTTGTTTTGCGGTCCATTTTGTAGAGGTTTCGGACGAGCGGGTCGAAATGGGCCTTTCAATGGACCTGTTGGAATTTTAACTGAGTAAAAAGTACAGAAATTGAGGTTTTGCAATATAATTGTGTTCAAAAGCTCCTAATCAATTTTTTGAACTCCTACTATTTGAATAAAACATTTTTGCGGTCCTTTTTGTAGAGGTATCGGTCGAGCAGGTCTAAATGAGCCTTTCAATAGACCCGTTGGAATTTTTTTTTTTTTGAAGAAACCCGTTGGAATTTTAACTTAGTAAAAAGTACAGAAATTGAGGTTTTGCAATATAATTGTGTTGAAAAGCTCCTAATCAATTATTTGAACTCCTAATATTTGAATAAAACATTTTTGCGGTCCTTTTTGTAGAGGTTTCGGACGAGCAGGTCTAAATGGGCCTTTCAATGGACCCGTTGGAATTTTAATTGAGTAAAAAGTACAGAAATTGAGGTTTTGCAATGTAATTGTGTTGAAAAGCTCCTAATCAATTACATGAACTCCTAAAATTTGATTAAAACTTGTTTTGCGGTCCTTTTTGTAGAGGTTTCGGACGAGCAGGTCTAAATGGTCCTTTCAATGGACCTGTTGGAATTTTAACTGAGTAAAAAGTACGGAAATTGAGGTTTTGCAATATAATTGTGTTGAAAAGCTCCTAATCAATTACATGAACTCCTAAAATTTGATTAAAACTTGTTTTGCAGTCCTTTTTGTAGAGGATTCGGACAAGCGGGTCGAAATGGGCCTTTCAATGGACCTGTTGGAATTTTAACTGAGTAAAAAGTATAAAAATTGAGGTTTTCCAATATAATTGTGTTCAAAAGCTCCTAATCAATTATTTGAACTCCTACTATTTGAATAAAACATTTTTGCGGTCCTTTTTGTAGAGGTATCGGACGAGCAGGTCTAAATGGTCCTTTCAATGGACCTGTTGGAATTTTAACTGAGTAAAAAGTACGGAAATTGAGGTTTTGCAATATAATTGTGTTGAAAAGCTCCTAATCAATTACATGAATTCCTAAAATTTGATTAAAACTTTTTTTGCAGTCCTTTTTGTAGAGGTTTCGGACGAGCGGGTCAAAATGGGCCTTTCAATGGACCCGTTGGAATTTTAACTGAGTAAAATGTACAGAAATTGCGGTTTTGCAATATAATTGTGTTGAAAAGCTCCTAATAAATTATTTGAACTCTTATTATTTGATTAAAACTTGTTTTGCGGTCCTTTTTGTAGAGGTTTCGGACGAGCAGGTCTAAATGGGCCTTCCTATGGACCCGTTGGAATTTTAACTGAGTAAAAAGTACAGAAATTGCAGTTTTGCAATATAATTGGGTTGAAAAGCTCCTAATCAATTACATAAATTCCTTAAATTTGATTAAAACTTTTTTTGCAGTCCTTTTTGTAGAGGTTTCGGACGAGCGGGTCGAAATGGGCCTTTCTATGGACCCGTTGGAATTTTAACTGAGTAAAAAGTACAAAAATTGAGGTTTTGCAATATAATTGTGTTGAAAAGCTCCTAATCAATTATTTTATCTCCTAATATTTGAATAAAATATTTTCGCGGTCATTTTTTAGAGGTTTCTGACGAGGAGGTCTAAATGGGCCTTTCAATGGACCCGTTGGAATTTTAACTGAGTAAAAAGTACAGAAATTGAGGTTTTGCGATATAATTGATTTGAAAAGCTTCTAATCAATTATTTGAACTCCTAATATTTGAATAAAACATTTTTGCAGTCCTTTTTGTAGAGGTTTTGGACGAGCAGGTCTAAATGGGCCTTTCAATAGACCCGTTGGAATTTTAACTGAGTAAAAAGTACAGAAATTGAGGTTTTGCAATATAATTGTGTTGAAAAGCTCCTAATCAATTACATGAACTCCTAAAATTTGATTAAAACTTGTTTTGCAGTCCTTTTTGTAGAGGTTTCGGACGAGCGGGTCGAAATGGGCCTTTCAATGGACCCGTTGGAATTTTAACTGAGTAAAAAGTACAGAAATTGCGGTTTTGCAATATAATTGTATTGAAAAGCTCCTAATAAATTATTTGAACTCTTATTATTTGATTAAAACTTGTTTTGCGGTCCTTTTTGTAGAGGTTTCGGACGAGCAGGTCTAAATGGGCCTTTCTATGGACCCGTTGGAATTTTAACTGAGTAAAATTACAGAAATTTCAGTTTTGCAATATAATTGGGTTGAAAAGCTCCTAATCGATTACATGAATTCCTAAAATTTGATTAAAACTTTTTTGCAGTCCTTATTGTAGAGGTTTCGGACGAGCGGGTCGAAATGGGCCTTTTAATGGACCCGTTGGAATTTTAACTGAGTAAAAAGTACAAAAATTGAGGTTTTGCAATATAATTGTGTTGAAAAGCTCCTAATCAATTATTTTATCTCCTAATATTTGAATAAAACATTTTTGCGGTCCTTTTTGTAGAGGTTTCGGAGGAGCAGGTCTAAATGGGCTTTTCTATAGACCCGTTGGAATTTTAACTGAGTAAAAAGTACAGAAATTGCGGTTTTGCAATATAATTGTGTTGAAAAGTTCCTTATAAATTATTTGAAATCTTATTATTTGATTAAAACTTGTTTTGCGGTCCTTTTTGTAGAGGTTTCGGACGAGCGGGTCGAAATGGGCCTTTCAATGGACCTGTTGGAATTTTAACTGAGTAAAAAGTACAGAAATTGAGGTTTGCAATATAATTGTGTTGAAAAGCTCCTAATCAATTACATGCACTCCTAAAATTTGATTAAAACTTGTTTTGCGGTCTTTTTTGTAGAGGTTTCGGACGAGCGGGTCGAAATGGGCCTTTCAATGGACCTGTTGGAATTTTAACTGAGTAAAAAGTACAGAAATTGAATTTTTGCAATATAATTGTGTTCAAAAGCTCCTAATCAATTATTTGAACTCCTAATATTTGAATAAAATATTTTAGCGGTCCTTTTTGTAGAGGTATCAGACGAGCAGGTCTAAATGGGCCTTTCAATGGACCCGTTGGAATTTTAACTGAGTAAAAAGTACAGAAATTGAGGTTTTGCAATATAATTGATTTAAAAAGCTCCTAATCAATTATTTGAACTCCTAATATTTGAATATAACATTTTTGCGGTCCTTTTTGTAGAGGTTTCGGACGAGCAGGTCTAAATGAGCCTTTCAATAGACCCGTTGGAATTTTAACTTAGTAAAAAGTACAGAAATTGAGGTTTTGCAATATAATTGTGTTGAAAAGCTCCTAATCAATTATTTGAACTCCTAATATTTGAATAAAACATTTTTGCGGTCCTTTTTGTAGAGGTTTCGGATGAGCAGGTCTAAATGGGCCTTTCAATGGACCCGTTGGAATTTTAATTGAGTAAAAAGTACAAAAATTGAGGTTTTGCAATATAATTGTGTTGAAAAGCTCCTAATCAATTACATGAACTCCTAAAATTTGATTAAAACTTGTTTTGCGGTCCTTTTTGTAGAGGTTTCGGACGAGCGGGTCGAAATGGGCCTTTCAATGGACCTGTTGGAATTTTAACTGAGTAAAAAGTACAGAAATTGAGGTTTTGCAATATAATTGTGTTCAAAAGCTCCTAATCAATTATTTGAACTCCTAATATTTGAATAAAACATTTTTGCGGTCCTTTTTGTAGAGGTATCGGACGAGCAGGTCTAAATGGGCCTTTCAATGGACCTGTTGGAATTTTAACTAAGTAAAAAGTACGGAAATTGAGGTTTTACAATATAATTGTGTTGAAAACCTCCTAATCAATTACATGAACTCCTAAAATTTGATTAAAACTTGTTTTGCAGTCCTTTTTGTAGAGGTTTCGGACAAGCGGGTCGAAATGGGCCTTTCAATGGACCCGTTGGAATTTTAAATGAGTAAAAAGTACAGAAATTGAGGTTTTGCAATATAATTGTGTTGAAAAGCTCCTGATCAATTATTTGAACTCCTAATATTTGAATAAAACTTTTTCGCGGTCCTTTTTGTAGAGGTTTCGGACGAGCAGGTCTAAATGAGACTTTCAATGGACCCGTTGGAATTTTAACTGAGTAAAAAGTACAGAAATTGAGGTTTTGCAATATAATTGTGTTGAAAAGCTCCTAATCAATTACATGAACTCCTAAAATTTGATTAAAACTTGTTTTGCAGTCCTTTTTGTAGAGGTTTCGGACGAGCGGGTCGAAATGGGCCTTTCAATGGACCCGTTGGAATTTTTTTTTTGAAGAAAGGGCCTCATTAAAAACCCCACTAAACCTTACTGGGCTATCCCAGCAAAGCCCTAGGAGGGGAAAAGAGTGCCCAAAATATATTATAAATCAAGGTGGTTGGTTAACAACCGGTACAAAAGTTCGCAGAGCATAGGGCAAGCCCGGCCCAAAATACATGGATGAATGAAAGTGCAAAGCCCAATTGGCTACAGAATGAGCTAAAACGTTAGCTCCACGCGGTACATAATGTAAACTAAGACCTGATACATTGTCAATTAAAGATCTAGTATCCTGCAACTGGCGCTGAATAGGGGAGGCATCCTCGCCTGCTCTACACAATCGATTGATCAGCAGGGCCACATCTGATTCAAGAAGAAACCCAGTCAAACCCGCCTCCACACCTAATTGGACGCCATCCGATATCGCCCGTAGCTCTGCCGACGTAGAATCGGCAATAGTGTCCAAGTAAACAGCTCGTCCAAGCAGGATAGCTCCATTAGCATCACGGGCCACGATGCCAATTCCAGCCGATCCTGTAGAAGGGTGAAAAGCACCATCAACATTGATTTTGATTGATCCAGCTGGCGGCGGCCTCCAGACAGGTGGGGAAAGTGCTGTCGTCGTATGCTGCCTCGTCGTGGGAATGTCTGCTGTGGCCGTTAGGTAGTCGCGAAGTAGATCCTGTGAGTTCATCAAGGTGAGCCAAGGGGGCTGCAGACGCTGAGAATGGACCCACTCATTCCTCCTATTCCAAAGATTCCACAGTGTAGTTAGGAGGAGATCAAATTGTGCGCAGGGGAGGAGCCTAGCTCCTTGTTCCAACCAAAGTGACATCGAGGTTGCGCTGCTATCACGAAGTGCGCTCGGGAAACCTGCAAGGCGGAGTGTCTCAGCAGCGCCTGGACAGTCCCTGAAAGCATGAAGTGCAGATTCGAGCATCGAAGGGCAGAACGGACACATGCCGTTGCCCAATCCAATAGTCGCAAGTCGGTCACCTGTGGGTAGCGCTCCCCGTCCTACCCGCCACCCGTTGGAATTTTAACTGAGTAAAAAGTACAGAAATTGCGGTTTCGTAATATAATTGTGTTGAAAAGCTCCTAATAAATTATTTGAACTCTTATTATTTGATTAAAACTTGTTTTGCGGTCCTTTTTGTAGAGGTTTCGGATGAGCAGGTCTAAATGGGCCTTTCTATGGACCCGTTGGAATTTTAACTGAGTAAAAAGTACAGAAATTGCAGTTTTGCAATATAATTGGGTTGAAAAGCTCTTAATCAATTACATCAGTTCCTAAAATTTGATTAAAACTTTTTTGCAGTCCTTATTGTAGAGGTTTCGGACGAGCGGGTCGAAATGGGCCTTTCAATGGACCCGTTAGAATTTTAACTGAGTAAAAAGTACAAAAATTGAGGTTTTGCAATATAATTGTGTTGAAAAGCTCCAAATCAATTATTTTATCTCCTAATATTTGAATAAAACATTTTCGCGGTCCTTTTTGTAGAGGTTTCTGACGAGGAGGTCTAAATGGGCCTTTCAATGGACCCGTTGGAATTTTAACTGAGTAAAAAGTACAGAAATTGCGGTTTTGCAATATAATTGTGTTGAAAAGTTCCTTATAAATTATTTGAACTCTTATTATTTGATTAAAACTTGTTTTGCGGTCCTTTTTGTAGAGGTTTCGGACGAGCAGTTCTAAATGGGCCTTCCTATGGACCCGTTGGAATTTTAACTGAGTAAAAAGTACAGAAATTGCAGTTTTGCAATATAATTGGGTTGAAAAGCTCCTAATCAATTACATGAATTCCTAAGATTTGATTAAAACTTTTTTTGCAGTCCTTTTTGTAGAGGTTTCGGACGAGCGGGTCGAAATGGGCCTTTCAATGGACCCGTTGGAATTTTAACTGAGTAAAAAGTACAGAAATTGAGGTTTTGCAATATAATTGTGTTGAAAAGGTCCTAATCAATTATTTTATCTCCTAATATTTGAATAAAACATTTTCGCGGTCCTTTTTTAGAGGTTTCTGACGAGGAGGTCTAAATGGGCCTTTCAATGAACCCCTTGGAATTTTAACTGAGTAAAAAGTACAGAAATTGAGGTTTTGTGATATAATTGATTTGAAAAGCTTATAATCGATTATTTGAACTCCTAATATTTGAATAAAACATTTTTGCGGTCCTTTTTGTAGAGGTTTCGGACGAGCAGGTCTAAATGGGCCTTTCAATGGACCCGTTGGAATTTTAACTGAGTAAAAAGTACAGAAATTGAGGTTTTGCAATATAATTGTGTTGAAATGCTCCTAATCAATTACATGAATTCCTAAAATTTGATTAAAACTTTTTTTGCAGTCCTTTTTGTAGAGGTTTCAGACGAGCGGGTCGAAATGGGCCTTTCAATGGACCCGTTGGAATTTTAACTGAGTAAAAAGTACAGAAATTGAGGTTTTGCAATAAAATTGTGTTGAAAAGCTCCTAATCAATTATTTTATCTCCTAATATTTGAATAAAACATTTTCGCGGTTCTTTTTGTAGAGGTTTCTGACGAGGAGGTCTAAATGGGCCTTTCAATGGACCCGTTGGAATTTTAACTGAGTCAAAAGTATAGAAATTGCAGTTTTGCAATATAATTGTGTTGAAAAGCTCCTAATCAATTACATGCACTTCTAAAATTTGATTAAAACTTGTTTTGCGGTCCTTTTTGTAGAGGTTTCGGACGAGCGGGTCGAAATGGGCCTTTCAATGGACCTGTTGGAATTTTAATTGAGTAAATTGTACAGAAATTGAGGTTTTGCAATATAATTGTGTTCAAAAGCTCCTAATCAATTATTTGAACTCCTAATATTTGAATAAAACATTTTTGTGGTCCTTTTGGTAGAGGTATCGGACGACCAGGTCTAAATGGGCCTTTCAATGGACCCGTTGGAATTTTAACTGAGTAAAAAATACAGAAATTGAGGTTTTGCAATATAATTGTGTTGAAAAGCTCCTAATCAATTACATGAATTCCTAAAATTTGATTAAAACTTTTTTTGCAGTCCTTTTTGTAGATGTTTCGGACGAGCGGGTCAAAATGGGCCTTTCAATGGACCCGTTGGAATTTTAACTGAGTAAAAAGTACAGAAATTGAGGTTTTGCAATATAATTGTGTTGAAAAGCTCCTAATCAATTATTTTATCTCCTAATATTTGAATAAAATATTTTCGCGGTCATTTTTTTAGAGGTTTCTGACGAGGAGGTCTAAATGGGCCTTTCAATGGACCCGTTGGAATTTTAACTGAGTAAAAAGTACAGAAATTGAGGTTTTGCGATATAATTGATTTGAAAAGCTTCTAATCAATTATTTGAACTCCTAATATTTGAATAAAACATTTTTGCGGTCCTTTTTGTAGAGGTTTTGGACGAGCAGGTCTAAATGGGCCTTTCAATAGACCCGTTGGAATTTTAACTGAGTAAAAAGTACAGAAATTGAGGTTTTGCAATATAATTGTGTTGAAAAGCTCCTAATCAATTACATGAACTCCTAAAATTTGATTAAAACTTGTTTTGCAGTCCTTTTTGTAGAGGTTTCGGACGAGCGGGTCGAAATGGGCCTTTCAATGGACCCGTTGGAATTTTAACTGAGTAAAAAGTACAGAAATTGCGGTTTTGCAATATAATTGTATTGAAAAGCTCCTAATAAATTATTTGAACTCTTATTATTTGATTAAAACTTGTTTTGCAGTCCTTTTTGTAGAGGTTTCGGACGAGCAGGTCTAAATGGGCCTTTCTATGGACCCGTTGGAATTTTAACTGAGTAAAAAGTACAGAAATTTCGGTTTTGCAATATAATTGGGTTGAAAAGCTCCTAATCGATTACATGAATTCCTAAAATTTGATTAAAACTTTTTTGCAGTCCTTATTGTAGAGGTTTCGGACGAGCGGGTCGAAATGGGCCTTTTAATGGACCCGTTGGAATTTTAACTGAGTAAAAAGTACAAAAATTGAGGTTTTGCAATATAATTGTGTTGAAAAGCTCCTAATCAATTATTTTATCTCCTAATATTTGAATAAAACATTTTTGCGGTCCTTTTTGTAGAGGTTTCGGAGGAGCAGGTCTAAATGGGCTTTTCTATAGACCCGTTGGAATTTTAACTGAGTAAAAAGTACAGAAATTGCGGTTTTGCAATATAATTGTGTTGAAAAGTTCCTTATAAATTATTTGAAATCTTATTATTTGATTAAAACTTGTTTTGCGGTCCTTTTTGTAGAGGTTTCGGACGAGCGGGTCGAAATGGGCCTTTCAATGGACCTGTTGGAATTTTAACTGAGTAAAAAGTACAGAAATTGAGGTTTTGCAATATAATTGTGTTGAAAAGATCCTAATCAATTACATGCACTCCTAAAATTTGATTAAAACTTGTTTTGCGGTCTTTTTTGTAGAGGTTTCGGACGAGCGGGTCGAAATGGGCCTTTCAATGGACCTGTTGGAATTTTAACTGAGTAAAAAGTACAGAAATTGAATTTTTGCAATATAATTGTGTTCAAAAGCTCCTAATCAATTATTTGAACTCCTAATATTTGAATAAAACATTTTAGCGGTCCTTTTTGTAGAGGTATCAGACGAGCAGGTCTAAATGGGCCTTTCAATGGACCCGTTGGAATTTTAACTGAGTAAAAAGTACAGAAATTGAGGTTTTGCAATATAATTGATTTAAAAAGCTCCTAATCAATTATTTGAACTCCTAATATTTGAATATAACATTTTTGCGGTCCTTTTTGTAGAGGTTTCGGACGAGCAGGTCTAAATGAGCCTTTCAATAGACCCGTTGGAATTTTAACTTAGTAAAAAGTACAGAAATTGAGGTTTTGCAGTATAATTGTGTTGAAAAGCTCCTAATCAATTATTTGAACTCCTAATATTTGAATAAAACATTTTTGCGGTCCTTTTTGTAGAGGTTTCGGATGAGCAGGTCTAAATGGGCCTTTCAATGGACCCGTTGGAATTTTAATTGAGTAAAAAGTACAAAAATTGAGGTTTTGCAATATAATTGTGTTGAAAAACTCCTAATTAATTACATGAACTCCTAAACTTTGATTAAAACTTGTTTTGCGGTCCTTTTTGTAGAGGTTTCGGACGAGCGGGTCGAAATGGGCCTTTCAATGGACCTGTTGGAATTTTAACTGAGTAAAAAGTACAGAAATTGAGGTTTTGCAATATAATTGTGTTCAAAAGCTCCTAATCAATTATTTGAACTCCTAATATTTGAATAAAACATTTTTGCGGTCCTTTTTGTAGAGGTATCGGACGAGCAGGTCTAAATGGGCCTTTCAATGAACCTGTTGGAATTTTAACTAAGTAAAAAGTACTGAAATTGAGGTTTTACAATATAATTGTGTTGAAAACCTCCTAATCAATTACATGAACTCCTAAAATTTGATTAAAACTTGTTTTGCAGTCCTTTTTGTAGAGGTTTCGGACAAGCGGGTCGAAATGGGCCTTTCAATGGACCCGTTGGAATTTTAAATGAGTAAAAAGTACAGAAATTGAGGTTTTGCAATATAATTGTGTTGAAAATCTCCTAATCAATTATTTGAACTCCTAATATTTGAATAAAACATTTTCGCGGTCCTTTTTGTAGAGGTTTCGGACGAGCAGGTCTAAATGAGACTTTCAATGGACCCGTTGGAATTTTAACTGAGTAAAAAGTACAGAAATTGAGGTTTTGCAATATAATTGTGTTGAAAAGCTCCTAATCAATTACATGAACTCCTAAAATTTGATTAAAACTTGTTTTGCAGTCCTTTTTGTAGAGGTTTCGGACGAGCGGGTCGAAATGGGCCTTTCAATGGACCCGTTGGAATTTTTTTTTTGAAGAAAGGGCCTCATTAAAAACCCCACTAAACCTTACTGGGCTATCCCAGCAAAGCCCTAGGAGGGGAAAAGAGTGCCCAAAATATATTATAAATCAAGGTGGTTGGTTAACAACCGGTACAAAAGTTCGCAGAGCATCGGGCAAGCCCGGCCCAAAATACATGGATGAATGAAAGTGCAAAGCCCAATTGGCTACAGAATGAGCTAAAACGTTAGCTCCACGCGGTACATAATGTAAACTAAGACCTGATACATTGTCAATTAAAGATCTAGTATCCTGCAACTGGCGCTGAATAGGGGAGGCATCCTCGCCTGCTCTACACAATCGATTGATCAGCAGGGCCGCATCTGATTCAAGAAGAAACCCAGTCAAACCCGCCTCCACACCTAATTGGACGCCATCCGATATCGCCCGTAGCTCTGCCGACGTAGAATCGGCAATACTGTCCAAGTAAACAGCTCGTCCAAGCAGGATAGCTCCATTAGCATCACGGGCCACGATGCCAATTCCAACCGATCCTGTAGAAGGGTGAAAAGCACCATCAACATTGATTTTGATTGATCCAGCTGGCGGCGGCCTCCAGACAGGTGGGGAAAGTGCTGTCGTCGTATGCTGCCTCGTCGTGGGAATGTCTGCTGTGGCCGTTAGGTAGTCGCGAAGTAGATCCTGTGAGTTCATCAAGGTGAGCCAAGGGGGCTGCAGACGCTGAGAATGGACCCACTCATTCCTCCTATTCCAAAGATTCCACAGTGTAGTTAGGAGGAGATCAAATTGTGCGCAGGGGAGGAGCCTAGCTCCTTGTTCCAACCAAAGTGACATCGAGGTTGCGCTGCTATCACGAAGTGCGCTCGGGAAACCTGCAAGGCGGAGTGTCTCAGCAGCGCCTGGACAGTCCCTGAAAGCATGAAGTGCAGATTCGAGCATCGAAGGGCAGAACGGACACATGCCGTTGCCCAATCCAATAGTCGCAAGTCGGTCACCTGTGGGTAGCGCTCCCCGTCCTACCCGCCACCCGTTGGAATTTTAACTGAGTAAAAAGTACAGAAATTGCGGTTTCGTAATATAATTGTGTTGAAAAGCTCCTAATAAATTATTTGAACTCTTATTATTTGATTAAAACTTGTTTTGCGGTCCTTTTTGTAGAGGTTTCGGATGAGCAGGTCTAAATGGGCCTTTCTATGGACCCGTTGGAATTTTAACTGAGTAAAAAGTACAGAAATTGCGGTTTTGCAATATAATTGGGTTGAAAAGCTCTTAATCAATTACATCAGTTCCTAAAATTTGATTAAAACTTTTTTGCAGTCCTTATTGTAGAGGTTTCGGACGAGCGGGTCGAAATGGGCCTTTCAATGGACCCGTTGGAATTTTAACTGAGTAAAAAGTACAAAAATTGAGGTTTTACAATATAATTGTGTTGAAAAGCTCCAAATCAATTATTTTATCTCCTAATATTTGAATAAAACATTTTCGCGGTCCTTTTTGTAGAGGTTTCTGACGAGGAGGTCTAAATGGGCCTTTCAATGGACCCGTTGGAATTTTAACTGAGTAAAAAGTACAGAAATTGCGGTTTTGCAATATAATTGTGTTGAAAAGTTCCTTATAAATTATTTGAACTCTTATTATTTGATTAAAACTTGTTTTGCGGTCCTTTTTGTAGAGGTTTCGGACGAGCAGTTCTAAATGGGTCTTCCTATGGACCCGTTGGAATTTTAACTGAGTAAAAAGTACAGAAATTGCAGTTTTGCAATATAATTGGGTTGAAAAGCTCCTAATCAATTACATGAATTCCTAAGATTTGATTAAAACTTTTTTTGCAGTCCTTTTTGTAGAGGTTTCGGACGAGCGGGTCGAAATGGGCCTTTCAATGGACCCGTTGGAATTTTAACTGAGTAAAAAGTACAGAAATTGAGGTTTTGCAATATAATTGTGTTGAAAAGGTCCTAATCAATTATTTTATCTCCTAATATTTGAATAAAACATTTTCGCGGTCATTTTTTAGAGGTTTCTGACGAGGAGGTCTAAATGGGCCTTTCAATGAACCCCTTGGAATTTTAACTGAGTAAAAAGTACAGAAATTGAGGTTTTGTGATATAATTGATTTGCAAAGCTTATAATCGATTATTTGAACTCCTAATATTTGAATAAAACATTTTTGCGGTCCTTTTTGTAGAGGTTTCGGACGAGCAGGTCTAAATGGGCCTTTCAATGGACCCGTTGGAATTTTAACTGAGTAAAAAGTACAGAAATTGAGGTTTTGCAATATAATTGTGTTGAAATGCTCCTAATCAATTACATGAATTCCTAAAATTTGATTAAAACTTTTTTTGCAGTCCTTTTTGTAGAGGTTTCGGACGAGCGGGTCGAAATGGGCCTTTCAATAGACCCGTTGGAATTTTAACTGAGTAAAAAGTACAGAAATTGAGGTTTTGCAATATAATTGTGTTCAAAAGCTCCTAATCAATTATTTGAACTCCTAATATTTGAATAAAACATTTTTGTGGTCCTTTTCGTAGAGGTATCGGACGACCAGGTCTAAATGGGCCTTTCAATGGACCCGTTGGAATTTTAACTGAGTAAAAAGTACAGAAATTGAGGTTTTGCAATATAATTGTGTTGAAAAGCTCCTAATCAATTACATGAATTCCTAAAATTTGATTAAAACTTTTTTTGCAGTCCTTTTTGTAGAGGTTTCGGACGAGCGGGTCAAAATGGGCCTTTCAATGGACCCGTTGGAATTTTAACTGAGTAAAAAGTACAGAAATTGAGGTTTTGCAATATAATTGTGTTGAAAAGCTCCTAATCAATTATTTTATCTCCTAATATTTGAATAAAACATTTTCGCGGTCCTTTTTTAGAGGTTTCTGACGAGGAGGTCTAAATGGGCCTTTCAATGGACCCGTTGGAATTTTAACTGAGTAAAAAGTACAGAAATTGAGGTTTTGCGATATAATTGATTTGGAAAGCTTCTAATCAATTATTTGAAATCCTAATATCTGAATAAAACATTTTTGCGGTCCTTTTTGTAGAGGTTTCGGACGAGCAGGTCTAAATGGGCCTTTCAATGGACCCGTTGGAATTTTAACTGAGTAAAAAGTACAGAAATTGAGGTTTTGCAATATAATTGTGTTGAAATGCTCCTAATCAATTACATGAATTCCTAAAATTTGATTAAAACTTTTTTTGCAGTCCTTTTTGTAGAGGTTTCGGACGAGCGGGTCAAAATGGGCCTTTCAATGGACCCGTTGGAATTTTAACTGAGTAAAAAGTACAGAAATTGAGGTTTTGCAATATAATTGTGTTGAAAAGCTCCTAATCAATTATTTTATCTCCTAATATTTGAATAAAACATTTTCGCGGTCCTTTTTTAGAGGTTTCTGACGAGGAGGTCTAAATGGGCCTTTCAATGGACCCGTTGGAATTTTAACTGAGTAAAAAGTACAGAAATTGAGGTTTTGCGATATAATTGATTTGGAAAGCTTCTAATCAATTATTTGAAATCCTAATATTTGAATAAAACATTTTTGCGGTCCTTTTTGTAGAGGTTTCGGACGAGCAGGTCTAAATGGGCCTTTCAATGGACCCGTTGGAATTTTAACTGAGTAAAAAGTACAGAAATTGAGGTTTTGCAATATAATTGTGTTGAAATGCTCCTAATCAATTACATGAATTCCTAAAATTTGATTAAAACTTTTTTTGCAGTCCTTTTTGTAGAGGTTTCGGACGAGCGGGTCGAAATGGGCCTTTCAATAGACCCGTTGGAATTTTAACTGAGTAAAAAGTACAGAAATTGAGGTTTTGCAATAAAATTGTGTTGAAAAGCTCCTAATCAATTATTTTATCTCCTAATATTTGAATAAAACATTTTCGCGGTCCTTTTTGTAGAGGTTTCTGACGAGGAGGTCTAAATGGGCCTTTCAATGGACCCGTTGGAATTTTAACTGAGTCAAAAGTATAGAAATTGCAGTTTTGCAATATAATTGTGTTGAAAAGCTCCTAATCAATTACATGCACTTCTAAAATTTGATTAAAACTTGTTTTGCGGTCCTTTTTGTAGAGGTTTCGGACGAGCGGGTCGAAATGGGCCTTTCAATGGACCTGTTGGAATTTTAATTGAGTAAATTGTACAGAAATTGAGGTTTTGCAATATAATTGTGTTCAAAAGCTCCTAATCAATTATTTGAACTCCTAATATTTGAATAAAACATTTTTGTGGTCCTTTTCGTAGAGGTATCGGACGACCAGGTCTAAATGGGCCTTTCAATGGACCCGTTGGAATTTTAACTGAGTAAAAAGTACAGAAATTGAGGTTTTGCAATATAATTGTGTTGAAAAGCTCCTAATCAATTACATGAATTCCTAAAATTTGATTAAAACTTTTTTTGCAGTCCTTTTTGTAGAGGTTTCGGACGAGCGGGTCAAAATGGGCCTTTCAATGGACCCGTTGGAATTTTAACTGAGTAAAAAGTACAGAAATTGAGGTTTTGCAATATAATTGTGTTGAAAAGCTCCTAATCAATTATTTTATCTCCTAATATTTGAATAAAACATTTTCGCGGTCCTTTTTTAGAGGTTTCTGACGAGGAGGTCTAAATGGGCCTTTCAATGGACCCGTTGGAATTTTAACTGAGTAAAAAGTACAAAAATTGAGGTTTTGCGATATAATTGATTTGGAAAGCTTCTAATCAATTATTTGAACTCCTAATATTTGAATAAAACATTTTTGCGGTCCTTTTTGTAGAGGTTTCGGACGAGCAGGTCTAAATGGGCCTTTCAATGGACCCGTTGGAATTTTAACTGAGTAAAAAGTACAGAAATTGAGGTTTTGCAATATAATTGTGTTGAAAAGCTCCTAATCAATTACATGAATTCCTGAAATTTGATTAAAACTTTTTTTGCAGTCCTTTTTGTAGAGGTTTCAGACGAGCGGGTCGAAATGGGCCTTTCAATGGACCCGTTGGAATTTTAACTGAGTAAAAAGTACAGAAATTGAGGTTTTGCAATATAATTGTGTTGAAAAGCTCCTAATCAATTATTTTATCTCCTAATATTTGAATAAAACATTTACGCGGTCCTTTTTGTAGAGGTTTCTGACGAGGGGGTCTAAATGGGCCTTTCAATGGACCCGTTGGAATTTTAACTGAGTCAAAAGTATAGAAATTGCAGTTTTGCAATATAATTGTGTTGAAAAGCTCCTAATCAATTACATGCACTCCTAAAATTTGATTAAAACTTGTTTTGCGGTCCTTTTTGTAGAGGTTTCGGATGAGCAGGTCTAAATGGGCCTTTCAATGGACCCGTTGGAATTTTAACTGAGTAAAAAGTACATAAATTGAGGTTTTGCAATATAATTGTGTTGAATAGCTCCTAATCTATTACATTAACTCCTAAAATTTGATTAAAACATGTTTTGTAGTCCTTTTTGTAGAGGTTTCGGACGAGCGGGTTGAAATGGGCCTTTCAATGGACTCGTTGGAATTTTAACTGAGTAAAAAGTACAGAAATTGAGGTTTTGCAATATAATTGTGTTGAAAAGCTCCTAATCAATTACATGAACTCCTAAAATTTGAATAAAATATTTTTGCGTTCCTTTATGTAGAGGTTTCGGACGAACGGGTCGAAATGGGCCTTTCAATGGACCCGTTGGAATTTTAACTGAGTAAAAAGTACAGAAATTGAGGTTTTGCAATATAATTGTGTTGAAAAGCTCCTAATCAATTACATGAACTCCTAAAATTTGATTAAAACTTGTTTTGCAGTCCTTTTTGTAGAGGTTTCGGACGAGCGGGTCGAAATGGGCCTTTCAATGGACCCGTTGGAATTTTAACTGAGTAAAAAGTACAGAAATTGCGGTTTTGTAATATTATTATGTTTAAAAGCTTCTAATCAATTACTTGAACTCCTAATATTTGATTAAAACTTGTTTTGCAGTCCTTTTGGTAGTGGTTTTGGACGAGCGGGTCGAAATGGGCCTTTCAATGGACCCGTAGGAATTTTAACTGAGTAAAAAGTACAGAAATTGAGGTTTTGCAATATAATTGTGTTGAAAAGCTCCTAATCAATTATTTTATCTCCTAATATTTGAATAAAACATTTTCGCGGTCCTTTTTTAGAGGTTTCTGACGAGGAGGTCTAAATGGGCCTTTCAATGGACCCGTTCGAATTTTAACTGAGTAAAAAGTACAGAAATTGAGGTTTTGCAATATAATTGTGTTGAAAAGCTCCTAATCAATTACATGAATTCCTAAAATTTGATTAAAACTTTTTTTGCAGTCCTTTTTGTAGAGGTTTCGGACGAGCGAGTCGAAATGGGCCTTTTAATGGACCCGTTGGAATTTTAACTGAGTAAAAAGTACAGAAATTGAGGTTTTGCAATATAATTGTGTTGAAAAGTTCCTAATCAATTATTTTATCTCCTAATATTTGAATAAAACATTTTCGCGGTCCTTTTTGTAGAGGTTTCTGACGAGGAGGTCTAAATGGGCCTTTCAATGGACCCGTTGGAATTTTAACTGAGTCAAAAGTATAGAAATTGCAGTTTTGCAATATAATTGTGTTGAAAAGCTCCTAATCAATTACATGCACTCCTAAAATTTGATTAAAACTTGTTTTGCGGTTCTTTTTGTAGAGGTTTCGGACGAGCGGGTCGAAATGGGCCTTTCAATGGACATGTTGGAATTTTAATTGAGTAAATTGTACAGAAATTGAGGTTTTGCAATATAATTGTGTTCAAAAGCTCCTAATCAATTATTTGAACTCCTAATATTTGAATAAAACATTTTTGTGGTCCTTTTCGTAGAGGTATCGGAGGACCAGGTCTAAATGGGCCTTTCAATGGACCCGTTGGAATTTTAACTGAGTAAAAAGTACAGAAATTGAGGTTTTGCAATATAATTGTGTTGAAAAGCTCCTAATCAATTACATGAATTCCTAAAATTTGATTAAAACTTTTTTTGCAGTCCTTTTTGTAGAGGTTTCGGACGAGCGGGTCGAAATGGGCCTTTCAATGGACCCGTGGGAATTTTAACTGAGTAAAAAGTACAGAAATTGAGGTTTTGCAATATAATTGTGTTGAAAAGCTCCTAATCAATTATTTTATCTCCTAATATTTGAATAAAACATTTTCGCGGTCCTTTTTTAGAGGTTTCTGACGAGGAGGTCTAAATGGGCCTTTCAATGGACCCGTTGGAATTTTAACTGAGTAAAAAGTACAGAAATTGAGGTTTTGCAATATAATTGATTTGGAAAGCTTCTAATCAATTATTTGAACTCCTAATATTTGAATAAAACATTTTTGCGGTCCTTTTTGTAGAGGTTTCGGACGAGCAGGTCTAAATGGGCCTTTCAATGGACCTGTTGGAATTTTAACTGAGTAAAAAGTACAGAAATTGCAGTTTTGCAATATAATTGTGTTGAAAAGCTCCTAATAAATTATTTGAACTCTTATTATTTGATTAAAACTTGTTTTGCGGTCCTTTTTGTAGAGGTTTCGGAGGAGCAGGTCTAAATGGGCCTTTCTATAGACCCGTTGGAATTTTAACTGAGTAAAAAGTAAAGAAATTGCGGTTTTGCAATATAATTGTGTTGAAAAGCTCCTAATCAATTACATGCACTCCTAAAATTTGATTAAAACTTGTTTTGCGGTCCTTTTTGAAGAGGTTTCGGACGAGCTGGTCGAAATGGGCCTTTCAATGGACCCGTTGGAATTTTTTTTTGTTGAAGAAAAAGGGCCTCATTAAAAACCCCTCTAACCACCTTGTGCTGAGGCACAAGATGAACCTAAGGGGAAAAGAGTGCCCTGAGTGCTGTTATTATTATAACAAAAAAAGGCTGAGAGTCAGCCAGTACATCAACGTTAATACAGTCAGGAACTACTGAATCAAAATACACAGAAGAAGTAAAGTGTAAAGCCCAAGCGGCTAAGTTATGAGCCACAAAGTTGGCTGATCTAGGTACAAAAGATAAGGTGATCAAAGGAAAAGACCTAAGCAAGGCCTTCGTATCTGCAATCTGCGGCCCCAGCAGGGAGTTATCATCAGTGGTGCGCGAGAGCTTGTTGATCACCGTAGCCGAGTCGGATTCGATGAGCACCTCGCCCCATCCTCTATCTCGGGTCAACATGATACCTGCAACGATGGCATGTAGCTCGACCATGGTGGCATCGTGACAACCTGCCTCATGGATAGCACATCCTCCAACAATCGAACCATGTGCATCCCTAGCAATGACTCTGATAGCTGCAACACCGGATCCTGGATGGAAGGCTCCGTCAATATTTATCTTTATACACCCCGGGCTTGGTGTCGTCCATCGTGGCGGGGCTGCTGCTGGTATGGCTGCTGGTATGGCTGCTGACACGGCGGGGAGAGCGTTAGCGGCGGCGTATTCCTATAAAGACCTGTAGCATTCATGGCCGTAAGCCAGGTTGGCTGAAGTCTTTGTGAGTGAACCCAGTCATTACGACGGTTCCAGATGTTCCAAATTGTTGTTAGGAGCAGAGCAAATCCTGAAATGTCCAAACAGTAAGTTCCTTCCGACAACCACACCGCCATTGTGCCGGTGGGACTGGTATAGACACCCGATGGAAGCCCCACTAGGCGAAGAACATCTTGAGCACTTGGGCAATCACGAAGGGCATGTATAGTGGATTCCAGTACTGCTGGGCAAAAAGGACAATGCCCATCCGTGTGATGTATCGCTCGGAGTTTATCCCCAGTGGGTAAGGCATCACGGCCCGCTCGCCAGCTGAAAGAGCGAATCTTTGGTAAAGTCGGAGCTTTAGATATTACTTTCCAGAGACGGGTAGGTCGCGTCACCGGTCTCGCAGGTTGATGGAGAAAAAAGTACCCTGACCTGACGGTATAGTTTCCAGAGTCATGTTGTCCCCAAACAAGCTTATCCGGCCTATTCTGATAAATCGGAACCCTAAGGATGCATTCGACATCATCCTTGTCGAAATCATTTCGAAGTTTGGACTCATCCCATGACGTATAGTCACGTGACATGTAATCCCGACAACGCAACGGGAGCTCGTCATTGTCCATATATTGCCCAAAAAGCGTAAGTGGTTTATCCCCTCCCCAGGTATCGCTGAGCAGACGTATCGAACTCTTGACTCCTGGCCGCCAAAAATAACCAGGCCCAAGGGAGTGAATTGCTTGGTGTATACCTTTCCATGCAAACGAGGCCCGTTTGTCCGCTAATGCATTCAGAAGGTCACCTAAGGGGTAGTATTTCATGCGAAGGACTCGTGCCAAGAGAGAGTCCGGGTGTGATAGCAGATGCCAAATTTGCTTCCCCAAAAGGGCGATATTAAAAGTGCGCAGATCGCGGAAACCTAGGCCTCCCACATTCTTAGGTGTGCAGAGAGATTCCCACGATAAAAGCGGCCAGCCTCGCTTATTACTTCGCCATGACCACCAGTAACGCCGTATGGACATAGTAATGTCATCAATTATGTTTTAGGGTATTAGGTAGCAGGACATCACATATTGTGGCATTGCTTGTGCAACCGACTTAATGAGAATTTCTCTTCCACTATATGAAAGGAAGCTGTTATCCCATTTGCTCATCCGGGATTGGACTTTATCCCTCACAAAGCCTAAGGAGGCGGTCCTATTCCTTTTAATTAAAAGAGGGACCCCTAAATATATGCCTGGATCATCCACTAAGCGTACACCCAGGGTTGAACGCATAGCATGGAGAAAGTCAGAGGAACACCTGTGGCTGCAGTAGGCGGTGGACTTATCAAAATTTACCGTTTGACCGGAGGATGAGGCATACTGGGAGAGGACGTATCGTAATCTATCCACCTCCGCGGGCTCATTGCGTAGGAACACCATACTATCATCTGCGAAGAGCAGATGGGTAACCCTGGGCCCATGGCGGCTAGCGCTAAGTCCCGATAGGCGCCCTTCCCTTTGTTCTGTTTCCAAAGCCGCTGAGAGCCCTTGGGAACAAATGAGGAAAAGGAAAGGTGACAGAGGGTCTCCTTGACGGATACCCCTGGTAGGGAAGAATTCCTCTGAAAGTGTGCCATTAACTCTTACCGAAAAGGAGACCGAGGAGACACATCGTAGGATAAGGTTGACCCAGTCCCTAGCAAACCCCATACGGAGCATGACATCCCTTAAAAAGGACCATTCGACCCTATCAAAGGCCTTCTCCATATCGAGCTTGACAGCAGCCCCTTGGGAGGACATTGTGCCACTAGAGTGAAGGGTGTGCACCAACTCATGTGCAATTAAAATGTTGTCAGTGATATTGCGTCCGCTAATGAATGCAGCCTGGGAATCGCTGATACAAGAAGATATGGATAGTTTCAGGCGATTAACCAGAACCTTTGAAACCGTCTTGTATATGACAGTACACAAACTTATTGGTCGAAAGTGCTTCATAGTGTTGGGGTCAGAAATCTTAGGTATAAGCACAATGACCGATCGATTAACCGACGCCATATCGGCTTTCCCTTGTAGGAGATCCATGCAAAGAGATAGGAAATCAGGACCAATCATATCCCAATGCTGTCTGTAGAAACTACTGGGGAAACCATCAATCTCTGGTGCTTTTTTAGGATTGATATCCAGAAAAGCGGTGCGGATTTCATCTACAGTGAATGGGCGTAGAAGAGTATCATTCATATCCGTAGTCACTGTAGGGCGAATATTGTGCAGCAATTCCGGTGAGGACACCGGACAAGATGATGAAAAAATTCCTTGAAAGTAGGACGACGCAATTTGTAACGTGCCAGCAGTGGTAGTCTGCCAAACACCGTTCTCATCCATTAATCCCCGGATTGCGTTTTTCCTACGTCTTTTTGTGGCCCTCGCATGGAATTAGGTGGTATTTTTATCCCCGTTGGTTAACCAGGAAATGCGAGAGCGTTGAGCCCAGTACGCCTCTTTAGCCACTGTCAATTTCTGGAGTTCCAATTTAGCGCTGTGAAGCGTGGAAAGAGATTTCCGGGAAAGATGGCAACGTCGGAGAAGGTTATTAATAGAGCGTTGCAACTTGTGCATGCGGAGAGTGGAAAGCTTACGTTGAGCATGCTGCCACTCTAGAAGGTTATGGCCCAATGCAGATAATTTGTCCAGAATGGACCCATGCGTGGCAGCCCAAGTTTGTTTACAAACTTGAATGCCTGCTGGGTCATGAGCCCAACAAGCTTCAAACCGAAAATGATCCATGGCCTGTGTGGTATATTGGTTCGTTATGGTGGCATTTTCAGTGTCCAAGATGATAACGCTATGGTCCGATTCGAGGGAAAAGGAATGAAAATGGCCGTAGTTGGGAAAATCATGCAACCATTGGGAGCATGCCACGAAACGGTCAAGTCTTTCACATACCGGGTTAACATTAGGCCCCGTGCGGGTCCAAGTGAACCAGCCAGTGTTGGGTTTACAATCAAACAAATTATTTCGTGTGAGACAATCACGAAAGTTGAGGATTTGTGATCGAGGCCTACGATTGCCCCCTTGTTTTTCCGAGTCATCTAAGATGTCATTTAAGTCACCGCCGATGAGCCAAGGAAGAGATGAGTTTGTTTTAAGGGAGTCGATGAGTTCCCAAGTGTCGTTTTTCATGTTCGTGGCTGCGTACCCGTATATACCAGTAAAGCGAAAGCGACAATTTAAACCATTCACAATAACATCAATGTATCTCGTCGATGACGAGAGAAAATCTAATGTAATGTTTTTATTAAAAAGCCGGCATAAACCTGCACAAGAAGGGCTGCTATCCACAGCAAAAAAACCCTCCATTTCAAGATAAAGTTTAAGAGAATCAAACTTAGAAGAGTTTAAACGAGTTTCTGACAGGAAAATGAAATCTGGACATAAACGAAAAATAATAGAACGAAGCTCGTGAACTGCCGAGGGCATACCAAGTCCCCGACAGTTCCAACATATTGCCCTCATTTCTCTCGGCGGGGTTGACCGTCAACCACCGCCGAAGAGTTTTTGCTGCTCATCCCAGCTTTCTTTTAATTTTTTTCGACATGTTTTACTGCTTTACCGGCAACCAAAGGTGAAGTTCTCGGCCGTTTGGCAATCCCTCCAGTAATAATAGGTGACGTGCGTTTAGACTTCTTAAGGACAACAACATCCGGTCCCTTATCGGTCGTGGCCGCCAACCAAACTTCAAATTCCGGATTAACCGGTTCCTTGCCTTTGTCCCTCGGACCTTTACCTTTGTTCGAGCTTTCCCTTGTGGCCGTGTCATCCACATTAGGCTCTGGAATCGCATCCTCATCAATCAAAATGAAACGTTTGTCCGGCAGTGTGTCAGACTTGTAAGGCTGCACAGCATGTTCTTCATCAACATCAGCCTCCTTCGAGCCGTTAACCACGGACTCTTCATCCGCTGGAATCATGTCCAGTGGTGCAACATCCAGCGGCTGCATCGACAGCAACTTCAGCGACTGTCCCTTCTGCCGGCAGTGGCGATGCTGCATTGGAAGGAGGGGTGGCAAGCTCCTCGCCCAGCAGATCATCCTCCTCCAGATTCATCGTACCACCACCCGGTTGCACCGTGGGTGTTCCTTTTACCATGTCCGGAGTGGCCATCGGGGTGGCAGTTGCCTTATCCTTCCCATTGTTCCCTGAAATGGCAATAGTGGAGAATACATGTTTTTGTGAATATAAAGCAGCTGAAGATGCAACCAAATATAATAATATTACATCCTATAAAGAAGCACTGCACAGCCGGTAAAAGGAGCATGATATCAAATTTGTAAACTATATACATGCACTGTATGCAACCATATATAGTAACAACACATCCCATGAATAAGCACTGTACAGCCGGTAAAATGAACATGAGAACAAGTTTATAAACCTTATACATGCACAGTGAAATCGGTAAAATGAATATGAGAACAAGCTTATAACCCATATACATGCACAGTGAAATCGGAAAAAGGAGCATGACAACCATACATAAAATTGGAGTATAAGCCCTAGAATCGAAACACATTTACTGTAGAACTCTTGAAAAAATAGGAGTTTAGCCCTAGAATCGAAATACATGTGGCGTAACAACCATACATAAAATTGGAGTATAAGCCTACAGTCCACATACATATTCCAGAAAAACCATGAAAAAAAGGAAAAGAACCTGTGGATTGTTCTTGCGGATTAGAAGAGGATCCTGGTTTGAAGTAACGGACCCGGCCTCTAACGTTCGTTTTAACCTTTGGTTTAGGGGCAGGTGCACGAAGCCAGTCACCGTATGGCAGCCCTGCACTTGGCTTATCCTTGAAAGCGGCACAAGTTGCACGGAGATGGAACAACATCCCACAACTGTGACAGAAATTAGGTAATTTCTCATATCTCACCGGAACCATTTTAGGCTTGTCCGGATTCTCCTCATCTGCTAAAGCTACACCTCGCTGGAGGGGCTGATTAACATCGATGAGCACCCCAACCCTTAGGAACTGTACCCGGTTCCCTTCATCGTCTTTGCGAGTGTCGGTGCTTATCACTGCACCTAGACCAATGCCTAGGGCACGTCCGGATGCGTTGGCCACAGTGTCGCCTATCATCATCGCTAGGGGCACGCGTAGGATACGGACCCATATCCTCATGTGCGTAAATTTATATTCCTCCAACGTCAGCTGAGGTTGAATGGGAGTGAGGGCTAGCCAGTCACGCTTGAATGTCCATGGCCCTCTCTTAAGAATATCCTTGACCTTTGCAGTGGTCTCAAACTTGAAAAGGAAGTAGCCCGAGCCAAGAATCGTGGTGGAGATAAGCTTATCTTCCTTCCAAACAGCCGTGAAAACCTTTACCAGGGCAGTGTCGTCCGGTTTGGTTGTGGGAAAAAGCTTCCCTAACAGTGAGCATCGTTGGTCCTCCAACGGTATTGCCTTCGTGGCTTTGGGAGCGTAAACCACAGCCTGCTCCTCTGCAGTAAACTGCAGGTTGTCGAAGTGGTCCAGGAAAGAATCCGAGGAGGCCATTGTTTGTGAAGACTTAGAGTAGGGAAATCGAAGGAAGCAAAAAGCTAGGATGGAGATACAGTATGAAGTGTTACTCCAATAATATCCCTCTCTATTCGATAAGGTGAGGTAATCCACCAGAACAATTTGAATTAATTCTAAATTTAGGAATTCAAATTTTAATTGTTGAAGATTATTTGGATTGAAGATAATCCATCTAGGGTAGAGACGTATGACTCTAGTAAGTCTCCTATCTTTTAGGAGTGTATCCGAGCTGAATATATGGATTATATTAAAAGATGATAATTCAAATTGTAATTTAAGTGTTATAGTCCACCAATCAATAATATAGATCCCAACAAAAATCCTACATTTTAGGAGGCTTGTTGTTGGGCAGTGGTTGAGTCCCAGCAGAAGACCCCAAGGGAATTTGGATTCGAATTCAAAAGAAAACAAATCCCGTAAAATTAGGCCCTGAGCGTTAATCAGTAAATTCCCGATATTCCTGGATTTGGAGATCGATGGCAGTGGTGGTGGCCGGAGGATGCCGACCATCAGAAGCGGCAGAAGCCACTGCTTTCATTGAATTCGATAACATATTGATGCAGCAGCCACCATGAACCCCGTCTGCATGTGCCATGCATGCAGTATGAGGGTTTCAGTTTTAGGGACGTGTGTGTGTAAACCCTGCCCTGCACGCAGTAGAAGGCCTCCAGCGTTCGGAATGAGCTTTCTATGCCCAGAGACTAGCCACGAGGGCTCCAATTGCCACCTATTCGATGGCCCATTTGACATTATTCTTGCGATTAAGCCAATAGATTGACAAGGCCCAGAGGGCCAGCAAAATGTCCATTCAAAGGAACGGAGTAAATGGTTGCAAGGCCTCGAGGACCAGGATCGTTGCACCGCTGCCGGGAGCATTAGGAATAATGCAAGGCCCGGCCGATGCTGGAACCACTTCCATAATGCACTAATGACATAAGGAATGTGGCCGGAGTGATCGAGCCAAAGCTTGATCCAAAAAATTATAAATAAAATAATACAAGAGTAAATAACGAAAATAAAATTATCAAGAGAAGATGTACTTACCTTTGCCAACTCTGCTCTGATCGTAGCGTGCAACCATTGCCCATGGTTGTAAGATTGGTTGCTGCAAGGCAGCGGTGAGGGGAGGATAAGGTGGCGTTTGGTGGCATGAAACCAATAGCATTGGTTGCATGCTGGCAGAAAGGGGAAATTTAGGTGGTGGATATGTGGTGGCCGTGGGGGTGGAGATTCAAAGTTGTGCCGGAGGGGATGGTGGTTGATGTTGAGGAGGAGAGAAAGAGAGAGAAAAAGCAAAGGGAGGAAATGAGAGAGTTCAGAGAGAATTTTCATTTCCCAACACCCGTTCGAATTTTAACTGAGTACCCGTTGGAATTTTAAATGAGTAAAAAGTACAGAAATTGAGGTTTTGCAATATAATTGTGTTGAAAAGCTCCTAATCAATTATTTTATCTCCTAATATTTGAATAAAACATTTTCGCGGTCCTTTTTGTAGAGGTTTCTGACGAGGAGGTCTAAATGGGCCTTTCAATAGACCCGTTCGAATTTTAACTGAGTAAAAAGTACAGAAATTGAGGTTTTGCAATATAATTGTGTTGAAAAGCTCCTAATCAATTACATGAATTCCTAAAATTTGATTAAAACTTTTTTTGCAGTCCTTTTTGTAGAGGTTTCGGACGAGCGGGTCGAAATGGGCCTTCCAATGGACCCGTTGGAATTTTAACTGAGTAAAAAGTACATAAATTGAGGTTTTGCAATATAATTGTGTTGAAAAGCTCCTAATCAATTATTTTATCTCCTAATATTTGAATAAAACATTTTCGCGGTCCTTTTTGTAGAGGTTTCTGACGAGGAGGTCTAAATGGGCCTTTCAATGGACCTGTTGGAATTTTAACTGAGTCAAAAGTACAGAAATTGCAGTTTTGCAATATAATTGTGTTGAAAAGCTCCTAATAAATTACATGCACTCCTAAAATTTGATTAAAACTTGTTTTGCGGTCCTTTTTGTAGAGGTTTCGGACGAGCGGGTCGAAATGGGCCTTTCAATGGACCTGTTGGAATTTTAATTGAGTAAAAAGTACAGAAATTGAGGTTTTGCAATATAATTGTGTTCAAAAGCTCCTAATCAATTATTTGAACTCCTAATATTTGAATAAAACATTTTTGTGGTCCTTTTCGTAGAGGTATCGGACGAGCAGGTCTAAATGGGCCTTTCAATGGACCCGTTGGAATTTTAACTGAGTAAAAAGTACAGAAATTGAGGTTTTGCAATATAATTGTGTTGAAAAGCTCCTAATAAATTACATGAATTCCTAAAATTTGATTAAAACTTGTTTTGCAGTCCTTTTTGTAGAGGTTTCGGATGAGCGGATCGAAATGGGCCTTTTAATGGACCTGTTGGAATTTTTTTTTTGAAGAAAGCGGGCCTCGTTAAAAACTCCTACTAAAATCCCCAAGCACAAGGCTTGGAGAAACCTAAAAGGGGAAAAGAGTACCCTTAAAATATTATTAAGATGAGGTTAAACCTCGCAAAGTACAACGTTTTTAATACAATCAGGATACATAGATCCAAAAGACATAGAAGACATGGATCTAAGGGCATGGGTAGCCAACGTATGAGCTACGAGATTAGCCTCACGGCAAACGTACTGTACATGTGCTACAGAAAAATCCTCCAAAGCAGTATGAGCCTGCAAAATCATCGGACCCATAGTAGAAAGATCTGGCCCAAGGGAGTTGATCCTGTTCGCTAGGGATGCACAGTCTGTCTCAAAGATCAAATGGCTCCAACCCTTGGATAGGGCAAAAGTAATACCGGCAAGAAGACCTCTTCCTTCAGATGAAATAGCATCAGAACAACTGCCTAGCGGAAAAGCCAGGCCACCAACAACCGTCCCTGTGTCATCACGAGCGACAACTCCAACCGCCGCTGCACGAGTGGAAGGGTCAAAAGCCCCATCCACATTAACTTTAATAAAGCCACGAGGGGGATGCCTCCATCGAGAAGGAGGAGTCGATGATAAGGGGATGGAAGATGTAGGTGAGGATATAGAGTTAGAGTATTCATGATGAAGACTAATAGAGTTGACGGCAATTAGCCATGGGGGTTGAAGATGTTTATTATGGATCCAGTCGTTACGCCTGTTCCAGATGTTCCAAAGGGTAGTCAAGAAAAGCCCAAATTGATCAGGAGAAAGAAGGGAAGCACCTTCCTCAAGCCATTGGAGGCCAGTGGAGGCAGAGCTATTAATAAGAGAAGAGGGTAGACCAATCAATTTAAGGGACTCCGAAGCACCAGAGCAATCACGGAGAGAATGGAGAATCGACTCTGTACCAGAATTACAGATAGGGCAGGGACCGAAGTCTGGAACAAAAGTCTGAAGACGCGTCCCAACAGGTAGGGCCTCAGACCCCAGACGCCAACCAAAAGTTTTGACCTTAGGTAAAACCTTAAGCTTGGAAAGAAATTTCCATATACGTGGGGGACGATGTCTTGGCTCAGGGGGCGTTGCAGGAAGAGGTAACCAGATCTGACAGAATAAACACCAGAATCGTTAGGCCTCCAGAGGATGGAGTCCCGAGTGTCATTGATGATAGGAACAGAGAGAATGGAATCGGCATCATCCGTAGTAAAGTATGCACGAACTTTGATAGGATCCCAAGATGGTTGGTTTCGCACCATAAAGTTACGACAACGAACGTGGACTTCCTCAGATAGCTCATAGTCTCCGTAGAGATGAATAGACGAAGAGCCTCCCCAGTTATCATGATGGATACGTATGTTACTATTAATACCAGGCCGATAGAGGAAACCACCAAAAAGGTGTTGCATAGCATTATAAAGACCTTGCCAAGCAAAGGATCCTCGAGAGGGTCGAGAGGCATTAATAATGTTTCCTGAGGGAAAGTATTTGAATTTATAGATTTGTCCCAAGAGGGAGTCAGGTTCACAAATAAGGCGCCATAATTGTTTACCGAGAAGTGCAATGTTAAAGTTGTTGAGGTCCCGGAAACCCAATCCTCCAACAGATTTAGGCAAGCACACTTGGTCCCATGGGAGCATATGACATCCTTTCTTATTGGTTTTCCCAGACCACCAATATCGACGAATGGCAGATGTCATATCATCAATAATATTTTGGGGTAATAAGTAACAGGACATAACGTATTGGGGTAGAGATTGTAAAACGGCTTTAATAAAAATTTCCCTACCACTGAAGGAAAGAAGTTGTTTGTCCCATGTGGATAATCTTTCATGAACTTTATCGCGTATAAAACCTAAGGCTAGGGTCTTATTTTTACCAATAAGGAGAGGTACTCCAAGATAGACTCCAGGGTTGGAGACTTCACGTACTTGAAGATAGGAGTTAATAGTTTGACGAGTAGAAGTAGGAGTACGGGGATTGTAAAAGATAGTAGACTTATCAAAGTTGACTGCTTGCCCAGAGGCAGAGGCATAAGTCATGAGGGCTAACTTAAGGTGTTTAGCTTCATCGGATTTTGAATTAATGAAAACTATGCAATCATCCGCAAACAAAAGATGGTTGACCTTGGGACCATGCTTACATGCCCCTAGACCTGGGAGTAGGCCTTGATGTTTAGCATCGGACAAAAAAGCTGAAAGCCCTTGGGTACAAAATAGGAAGAGGAAAGGAGATAAAGGGTCTCCTTGGCGGAGACCCCTTTAAGGTCGAAATAATGGGGAAAAGGAATTGTTGACCTTAACCGTAAAGGAAACTGAAGAAATACATCTCATGATAAGAGATACCCATGATGAGGCGAAACCCATACGGTTCATAACATTTTCAAGGAATGACCACTCGACCCTGTCAAAGGCCTTTTCCATATCAAGTTTAAGGGCAGCTCCATGAGAGGATTTAGAGGTACCAGTATTAATTGAGTGAATTATTTCGTGAGCAATAAGAATGTTATCTGTGATGTTACGTCCCTGAACAAAGGCAGCTTGATTGGAACTGATACAGAAGGGAATAGTATGTTTCATTCGATTAACTAAAACTTTAGCAATGATTTTATAAATTACAGTGCAGAGACTGATGGGTCGGAGATGCCTCATAGTAGTGGGGTCTTTGATTTTAGGTATGAGTACCAAAATAGTTTGATTAACTGAAGCCATATCAGCTGACCCTTTAAGGAGATTGAGGCAGAGTGATATGATGTCTGGTCCTACAGTATCCCAATGTTGACGAAAGAATCCGCTCGGTAAACCATCGATACCCGGGGCTTTCCTAGGATCGATGTCTCGAAAAGCAGTGATGATTTCTTCTGAAGTGAATTCCTTAGAAAGGGACTTATTCATAGCAGTCGTAATAGTAGGAGTGATCTTTGATAGGATTTGTTCAGAAAAGCATGGGTTGGAGGAAGTAAAGAGGTTGTGGAAGTATGAAGAAGCTATTTCCATTAGGTCGGTGTCGTTAGTACACCAAACATTATTGGAGTCGAAAAGACCAGAGATTGTGTTCTTCTTCTTTCTGCTAGAAGCTCGGGCATGAAAGAACCGAGTGTTTTTATCTCCATGGGAGAGCCATAGATTGCGAGAACGCTGTGCCCAATATGCTTCTTGTACCTCAAGAAGTTTGTGAAGTTCAGATTTGGCAGAGATATATCTTTTTTCAGCCGAAGCTGAAAGAGGTCGTTGTAGAAGTTTATTAATTTTTGTTGTAAGAAGGTTGATACGACCATTGGTCTTAAATCTTTGTTGTGATTGCCATTCTCCTAGGCAGGATCCAATGGCTTTAATTTTATCCAAAGTGTTACCCTTGGTAGATGACCAAGTTTGTCTTACGACAGAAATACCTTCATCATTGGAAGCCCAGCAATTTTCAAATCTGAATTTGGATGATGGGGGACGATGATTTGTTAGAGAAGGAGGTTCCGTATTCAAGAGAAGAAAACAGTGATCTGATTTAGCGTCAAAGTCGGAAGTGATGCTATAATTGGGATAGGTGGATTTCCATGTCATATTCCCTACGAATCGATCTAATCTCTCAAATAAAGTAGGAGTTTTAGGCCCCGTTTTGGTCCAAGTAAACCAACCCGTTGTAGGTTTGCAATCAAAAAGGTAATTTCGTGAAAGACAATGGTGAAAGTTATTAATTTGAGATCTAGGCCGACGGCAGCCACCTTGTTTTTCATTATCAGCTAGGATTTCGTTAAAGTCCCCGCCAAGAAGCCATGGTTGACCATCATTATTATTGAGTGAATTAATTAATTCCCAAGTTTTAGGTTTGTTACATGTTTCCGAGAAACCATGAATACCAGTGAAGTAAAATGAAGATGAATTACAACTAACATAAGTATGGATAAAGCGATCCGAATAAGCAAGCAAATCAATCTTATAAGTTTTTAAAGAAAATAAAGCGAGTCCAGAACATGTATCCGAAAAATCAACCGAAAAAACTAGGTTCATACCTAGCAAAGTACCAAGACCCATAAGCCGTATTTTTAAGTTTAGTTTCGCATAAAAAAAGTAAGTCTGGATTATGAAGTTGAATGTATTGCTGGAGATGTTGAACTGCCTGGACCTTCCCGAGGCCCTGGCAGTTCCAACATAAAATGATCATTTCCCTCGGCGGGGCTGCTCCTCAGCCTCCGCCGGAGAGTTTTTTCCGCTGCTCATCCCAGCTTTCAAATTAGTTAGGTCAAGATGAGAGTAGAGAGTTTTTTCCATTGGATTTTTAATTATTTGCGGATAAAGATTGTAGTTCAGAATAAAATTAAATTTTCCAAATAGATGTCCTTGAACATTTAATTTCACCATGAAGGTGATCGTGGTAATTTCCCCAAAGGGGGATAGTAGAGAACCACCTAAGAAGGTGTTGGTGATTGAAATAGAATGGAAAGAATTCCATAGATAAAAAATAATATGGATGGATATAATAAAAGGAAGAAAAATAATAGCTAGAGATAACAACAGAGCTACAGAGGCAATTGCAAAATAATAGTAATAATGATGGATGTAAGATGGGCGTTGAATGGGGTGGAAGGAATAAATAAACAAGAAAACAAGAAAATTAGCAGTAAAATCCGAATTGTATCTAGCATGATTAAATAGGAGCCATATAAGATTATAGAGTAGCCTATTGTCAAAAGTAGAGCATGGTAAAAAAATAATAAAGAAAATCCCTAAAGAGAAAGGTGGACGAAATGTATAAATTAAAAGAAAATACAAAATATTATGTGAGTGGAAAGAATAGTTCAATAGCATGAAATTATAGGATGCTCGATGGTGTATAATTTTGAAAGAAGGTATAATTATTGAATTTAAAAGAGAAAGAAGGATATGGTGGGGTTCATAGTTGACAAAAGTGGCATTCATATTGATTGAGAGCATATGTGGCCAAAAGTTATCATAATTGGTAATGGACCTATTTTTTTTTAATATTATAAGTCCTTAAGGGAGGTACCCTTTGAATCGCAGTAACCAAGGAAAATAAAAAATGAAATAAGGGCATATTTTCAACATTACCGATATTATAATAAAGTAATGTGGGAACAATTAGATTTTTAATATCAAAATTAATGAAAAATAAAAGATAAATTGGAGTAATAAAAGATTTTTGTATCATTTGAATAGGAGTTATAATTTTAATTAGAGTGTGATAGATTAGGCAACCAGTAGCGATAATAAAGGATGCATTATAATTTAGTTGGGAATTGATTAAGTATAGATCTAGAAAAATGATATATTGATAAGGATTGACCCTTGAGTGTTCGAATTTATTGTTAGAAATAAAGTTTGAGGTGTTAATCAGAAATTGTGAATCATTTAAGTTAATGACTTGAAATTGTGAATCATTTAAAGTTATATAAAACGGATTTATAAAAGTAATAATTGGATTGTTGATTATTTGCGGATAAGGATTGTAGTTCAGAATAGAATGAAATTTTTCAGATAGATGTCCTTGAATATTTAATTTCACCATGGAGGTGATCGTGGTAATTTCCCTAAAGGGGGATAGTAGAGAACCACCTAAGAAGGTGTTGGTGATTGAAATAGAATGGAAAGAGTTCCATAGACATAAGATAATATGGATGGATATAATAAGAGGAAGAAAAATAATAGCTAGAGATAACAACAAAGCAACGGAGGCAATTGCAAAAAAATAATAATAATAATGATGGAAGTAATAAGAGGAAATTTTTTGTAATAATCGGAAAAAATAACAAAGGAAGAAGCAATTATAGAAGAAAGAGAAAAATATAAAAAAGATCCATAATCTATAGACAAAGAAAGATGGAAAGCAAAATAAAAAATGAATATAATGGTAGTGGAGCAAAGAAGTCAGCGAAAACCATGTGAAAAGAAGAAAGAAAGTAAGCATAGTGGGAAGCATAAGATAATATATTAAAAGGATACCATTATAGTTGGTTGTGGAAAAGATAGCTGTAAGGATATGAGCTGGTAAAATGTCAAACAACATATTAATAAAAGGATGATAGAAAAAGCAAGTAAAAAACCAAGAAAGAATAAATAAACAATAAAGCCAAAAGGAAAAGAAAAGCCTATAGCTGGAAAGATGGAAAAGATAAAAGAAAAGATAAAGAAAAGACAAAAACGTGAAAAGAAATATAGAAAGTGGCATGGAGCTATATTCAAGCAAGCAAACATAAATGAAAAATTCGCAAATTGCAAAGGAAAAATAAAAAATAAAAAAATTGCAGTAATTAAAATTTAACCGAAAAGGACAGATAGTAAATAGAGTAAAAAGATGGTAGGATTGGAAAATATAGCATTGGGGCCTGAGGAGCTCGCGTATAGGCCTGAGATAGTAAGCTCGGTAATGGCCAGAGAGCAGAGGCAAAAACGTAACATGCAAAACAAAATTAATACGAGTTAGTAGCTGGGAGAGAAGAACATAAAACTCAGGGAGGTAAGCAATAAAATTAAAGGCAAAAAGGATGAAGAAAAACGGTAATGATAAAAGATACATATGGATGGACATAGTGTAAAGATTGCAGGAAAAGCTAAGTGGAATAATAATGGAGGTAGAAAACATGGTCAATAAGATGCAAATAAAGGCATCCCAATAATTGATATAACATTCATTATAGAACCATATAACAGACAGGTAGTAGTCAAGGAGGTACCCCACTTGGTGGTTCGAAAAAATTTCCCTATTAAGGGATCGAATATTCCCCTTAAAGGGGATAGACAAAGTAATGAAATTAAAATTCCGGATACGTTTGGAAAATAACATATACAAATTGGTTAATAAACAAACAAACAAAGAGGGGAAAAAAGCATACAAACACATACTGAAAATTAATAAACAAGGCCTATAGAAAGATATGGTATAAATGATGAAGCAAAACAGAACATTAAGGCAAACAATATACTTGTGAAGAAAAAGAAAATAGAGGCATGTCATAATAATAAAAATTAAATGGTAAGCATCATGTATACTATAGATTGACATTAAAAAATAAACAAAAGATGAAGAAAAAAGAAAAGTGTACCGACACTTATAGGGAAAAAGAAAAAAATTATAGAAAGCTAGATCAAAAAGGCAAACAATCTGGGAAGAAAAGAGACGAAAAAATATATACCATAGCTTAGAAAAGGACAAACATATAATATCATAATGTGAAAATATAGAAATCGACAGCCATGGTGTAAACTGGATTAGGGAGAAAACAAAAAACAAAGTTGGGGAAGAGAGAAAAAGACCTTTATGAGATCGAAAGGTAAATGGCCACCCTTGTCGACAGAGCAAACTGATCACAGAGCTCCATGATTTCCGATCTGGAACCCATAAAACGAGGTTGAAAAAAGGTTTTAAGACCCTAGCAAATTCAGAAAAAAAGGATAGAACAACAAGGGTTGTCCACCACAACGCTAGATCTGGTACTGGCCAAACCAAAGGCCTGGTCGGATGAGAGGAACAAAGGATCAGGACGGATAATACAACCAAAGGATCTAAAAAACAGAAAAAAATGAAGATTAGAGCCAAACAAAAAGGAATTACAATTAAAAAAACAAAGAACATAAGATCTGGGAAACTGAGTAGATCATTAAAATAAAGCAACCAAAAAGTAAATAAAAGGAAAAAAACAAGAAAAAATATTAAGAAATAAAAAGGATAAAAAGGAGGAAGAAAAGATGGCTCTCCATTTAATCGCCAGATCTGGTACTGGCCACCGATTTCAAGACCATTGGAGATGGCAAAAAGAGAACCAAAATCTAAGAGTAGCAGGGATGGATATACCTCGTAAAACATGAAAATGGAGAAAACATTAAAATAAAAACGATCTAAATAAAAATGGGGAAAAAATAGGAAATAAGGGCAAGAAAATACCGATCAGAGTGGATGGAGGGGTGGCTCTCGGAAATCTCTGTCGTGAAGTATATGGATCTTTGCGTCGAAGGGAGCGCCGGCTGGAATGGAGATAAAGGAGGCGGACGGCGTGGTATTGGCAGGAGGAGAGAGGCTTTTGAGAGAAATGTGAAGGGGAAAAGGAGGCGGAAGAAAGGTAAAGTGTGGGGAAAAGAGAAAAAGCAAAAGTAAAGCCTAGCGGAAACCCTTGAGAGAACCAAAAAAATTGAGAGAAAACCGAGAGCCCTGTTGGAATTTTAACTGAGTAAAAAGTACAGAAATTGAGGTTTTTCAATATAATTGTGTTCAAAAGCTCCTAATCAATTATTTGAACTCCTAATATTTGAATAAAACATTTTTGCGGTCCTTTTTGTAGAGGTATCGGACGAGCAGGTCTAAATGGGCCTTTCAATGGACCCGTTGGAATTTTAACTGAGTAAAAAGTACAGAAATTGAGGTTTTGCAATATAATTGATTTAAAAAGCTCCTAATCAATTATTTGAACTCCTAATATTTGAATGAAACATTTTTGCGGTCCTTTTTGTAGAGGTTTCGGACGAGCAGGTCTAAATGGGCCTTTCAATGGACCCGTTGGAATTTTAACTGAGTAAAAAGTACAGAAATTGCGGTTTTGCAATATAATTGTGTTGAAAAGCTCCTAATAAATTATTTGAACTCTTATTATTTGATTAAAACTTGTTTTGCGGTCCTTTTTCTAGAGGTTTCGGACGAGCAGGTCTAAATGGGCCTTTCTATGGACCCGTTGGAATTTTAACTGAGTAAAAAGTACAGAAATTGCGGTTTTGCAATATAATTGTGTTGAAAAGCTCCTAATCAATTACATGCACTCCTAAAATTTGATTAAAACTTGTTTTGCGGTCCTTTTGAAGAGGTTTCGGACTAGCGGGTCGAAATGGGCCTTTCAATGGACCCGTTGGAATTTTAACTGAGTAAAAAGTACAGAAATTGAGGTTTTGCAATATAATTGTGTTGAAAAGCTCCTAATCAATTATTTTATCTCCTAATATTTGAATAAAACATTTTCGCGGTCCTTTTTGTAGAGGTTTCTGACGAGGAGGTCTAAATGGGCCTTTCAATGGACCCGTTGGAATTTTTTTTTTGAAGAAAGAGGGCCTCATTAAAAACCCCTACTAAAATCTCTAGGCACAAGGCTTAGAGAAACCTAAAAGGGGAAAAGAGTACCCAAGATATATTATTAAAACGAGATTAAACCTCGCAAAGTACAGCGTTTTTGATACAATCAGGATACATAGATCCAAAAGACATAGAAGACATGGATCTAAGGGCATGGGTAGCCAACGTATGAGCTACAAAATTAGCCTCACGGCGAACATATTGGACATGTGCTACAGAAAAATCCTCCAAAGCAGTATGAGCCTGCAGAATCGTTGGACCCATAGGAGAAAGATCTGGCCCAAGAGAGTTGATCATGTTCGCTAGAGATGCACAGTCTGTCTCGAAAATCAGATGGCTCCAACCCTGAAATAGAGCAAAAGTAATACCAGCACGAAGACCTCTCCCTTCAGATGAGATAGCATCAGAACAACTGCCTAGCGGAAAATTCAGGCCACCAACAATCGTCCCCGTGTCATCACGAGCGACAACTCCAACTGCCGCTGCGCGAGTGGAAGGGTCAAAAGCCCCATCCACATTAATTTTAATAAATACACGTGGGGGATGCCTCCAATGAGAAGGAGGACTCGAGGACAAGGGGATGGAAGATGTAGATGTGGATAGAGAATCAGAGTAGTCACGATGAAGACTAATAGAGTTGACAGCAATTAGCCATGGGGGTTGAAGATGTTTATTATGGATCCAGTCGCTACGCCTGTTCCAGATGTTCCAAAGAGTAGTCAAGAAAAGCCCAAAAAGATCAGGAGAAAGAAGGGAAGCACCTTCCTCAAGCCATTGGAGGCCAGTGGAAGCAGAGCTATTAATAAAAGAAGATGGTAGACCAATCAATTTAAGGGTCTCCGAAGCACCAGAGCAATCACGGAGAGCATGGAGGATCGACTCTGTACCAGAATTACAAACAGGGCAGGGCCCGGAGTGTGGAGCAAAAGTTTGAAGACGGACCCCAACCGGTAGGGCCTCTGACCCCATTCGCCAACCAAAAGTTTTGACCTTAGGTAAAACCTTAAGCTTGGAGAGAAATTTCCATATTCGTGGGGGACGAAGTCTTGGCTCAGGGGGGCGTTGCAGAAAGAGGTAGCCAGATCTGACAGAGTAAATGCCAGAATTGTTAGGGCTCCAGAGGATAGAGTCCCGAGTGTCATTGATAATAGGAACAGAAAGAATGGAATCGGCATCATCCGTGGTAAAGTATGCACGAACTTTAATCGGGTCCCAAGAAGCTTGATTTTGCAACATAAAGTCACGACAACGAACATGGATTTCCTCAGATAGCTCATAGTCCCTGTAGAGATGAATAGACGAAGAGCCTCCCCAGTTATCATGATGAATACGTATGTTACTATTAATACCAGGCCGATAGAGGAAACCACCAAGAAGGTGTTGCATAGCATTATAAAGACCTTGCCAGGCAAACGATCCTCGAGAAGGTCGAGAGGCATTAAGGATGTTTCCAGATGGAAAGTATTTGAATTTATAGATTTGTCCCAAAAGGGAGTCCGGTTCGCAAATAAGACGCCATAATTGTTTACCGAGAAGCGCAATGTTAAAGTTGTTGAGGTCCCGGAAACCCAAACCTCCAACAGATTTAGGCAAGCACACCTGGTACCATGGGAGCATATGCCATCCTTTCTTATTGGTTTTCCCAGACCACCAATATCGTCGAATGGCAGATGTCATATCATCAATAATATTTTGGGGTAATAAGTAACAGGACATAACATATTGGGGTAGAGATTGTAAAACAGCTTTAATAAAAATTTCCCTACCACTGAAGGAAAGAAGTTGTTTGTCCCATGTAGATAATCTATCATGAACTTTGTCTCTAATAAACCCTAAAGCTAGGGTCTTGTTTTTACCAATAAGAAGAGGTACCCCTAGATAGACACCAGGGTTGGAAACCTCACGTACTTGCAGATGGGAGTTAATAGATTGACGAATCGAAGTGGGAGTACGGGATTATAAAATATGGTGAACTTGTCAAAGTTAACTGCTTGCCCAGAGGCAGAAGCATAAGTATGGAGGGCTGCTTTAAGATGTGCAGCTTCCTCGGGTTTCGAGTTAAGGAAGACTATACAATCATCCGCAAATAAGAGGTGGTTAACCTTAGGACCATGTTTACAAGCCCCTAAACCGGGGAGTAGACCTTGTTGTTTAGCATCAGACAAGAAGGCTGAAAGCCCTTGGGTACAAAAAAGGAAAAGAAAAGGAGATAAAGGGTCCCCTTGACAGAGACCCCTTTGAGGACGAAACAAAGGGGAAAACGAGTTATTGACCTTAACCGTGAAGGAAACTGAAGAAATACATCTCATTATAAGAGATACCCATGATGAAGCAAAGTCCATACGGTTCATGACATTTTCGAGAAATGACCACTCAACCCTGTCAAAGGCCTTTTCCATATCGAGCTTAAGGGCAACTCCTTGAGAAGACTTGGTAGTACCGATATTAATGGAATGAATGATTTCATGGGCAATAAGAATGTTATCTGTGATATTGCGACCTTGAACGAAAGCAGCTTGATTAGAACTGATACATAATGGAATGGTGTGTTTCATACGATTAACTAAAACTTTAGCAATAATTTTGTAAATAACGGTACATAGACTGATGGGCCTTAGGTGCCTCATGGTAGTGGGATCCTTAATCTTAGGTATAAGGACTAAAATAGTTTGGTTAACCGAAGCCATATCAGCAGACCCATTGAGGAGATTAAGGCAGAGTGTAATGATATCTGCCCCAACCGTATCCCAATGTTGACGAAAGAAACCACTTGGTAAATCGTCGATACCAGGGGCTTTCCTAGGGTCGATGTCACGGAAAGCGGCGATAATTTCTTCTGGAGTGAAGTCTTTAGAAAGGGACTCATTCATAGCAGTCGTGATTGAGGGAGTGATTTTTGAGAGAATTTGTTCAGAGAAGTGTGGGTTGGAGGAAGTAAAAAGATTGTGGAAGTATGAAGAAGCTATGTCCATAAGATCGGTGTCGTCAGTACGCCAAACGTTATTGGAGTCAAAAAGGCCAGAAATTGTGTTCTTCTTCTTTCTGCTAGAAGCTCGGGCATGAAAGAACCGAGTGTTTTTATCTCCTTGGGAAAGCCGTAGATTGCGAGAACGCTGTGCCCAATATGCTTCTTGCACCTCAAGAAGTTTGTGAAGCTCGGATTTGGCAGAGATATATCTTTTTCCGCCGAAGCTGAGAGAGGCCGTTGTAGAAGTTTATTAATTTTTTTGGTAAGAAAGTTGATGCGACCATTGGTCTTAAATCTTTGTTGTGATTGCCAGTCTCCTAGACAGGAGCCAATGGCTTTAATTTTATCCAAAGTGTTTCCCTTAGTGGATGACCAAGTTTGTTTTACGAAAGAAATACCTTCATCATTGGAAGCCCAACAATTTTCAAATCTGAACTTGGATGAAGGGGGACGGTGATTTGTTAAAGAAGGAGGTTCCGTATTCAAAAGAAGAAAACAGTGATCTGATTTAGCGTCAAAGTCGGAAGTGATGCTATAGTTGGAAAAGGTGGCTTTCCATGCCATATTCCCTACGAATCGATCTAATCTCTCAAATAAAGTAGGAGTTTTGGGCCCCGTTTTAGTCCAAGTAAACCAACCTGTTGTAGGTTTGCAATCAAAAAGGTTGTTACGTGATAGACAGTGGCGAAAGTTATTGATTTGAGATCTAGGCCTACGACAGCCACCTTGTTTTTCATTATCAGCTAGGATTTCGTTAAAGTCGCCCCCGAGAAGCCAAGGTTGACCATCATTATTATTGAGAGAATCAATTAATTCCCAAGTTTTAAGTTTGTTGCATGTTTCCGAGAAACCATGAACACCAATGAAGTAAAACGAAGATGAATTGCATCTAACATAAGTATGAATAAAGCGATCCGAATAAGCAAGCAAATCAATATTATAAGTTTTTGAAGAAAATAAAGCTAAACCAGAACAAGCATCCGAAAAATCAACCGAAAAAGCTAGGCCCATACCTAGCAAAGTACCAAGACGGCTATAAGCCGTATTTTTAAGTTTAGTTTCGCATAAAAAAGTAAATCTGGACTGTGAAGTTGAACGTATCGCTGGAGATGTTGAACTGCCTGGACCTTTCCGAGACCCTGGCAGTTCCAACATAAAATAATCATTTCCCTCGGCGGGGCTGCACATCAGCCGCCGCCGGAGAGTTTTTTCCGCTGCTCATCCCAGCTTTCAATGTAGGAGAAGGAGAGGGCCTAGATTTCTTGGGCTGGAGGACCACATGGATGGGGGAGCGTCTCTTTACACCACGGTTAGAGGGAATGGGAATGGGAGCAGGATCCGAAGCTGCAATATTCGGATAGTACTTAAGTAGCCATGAGTCAAAAAGCATCTATAAGCGAAATACCGGTTTGGAGGAAGGGCTTACTTAATTGAGAGTCCAATTTTCGCACTTGATGAGTTGTGGGACTTGGAACTCCATCATCTTGGACTTCCATATTGTCTTGTTCAGAATCAACAGGGTAGATAGTGTTTAGAGGCTATGGTGATATAACCCGAAGAGGACGTGGAACACGTGGAGGCGGCTGGGAATCTGGCTTGGCAGCAGGCGGCTCAGAGGATTGTTCCTCAACAGTCTCATCATTGTTATTAGTGTCCTCCGCAGGGAGATCAGCAAAAGAGGCAGCATCCCCTTCATTCAACTTCCCTAAAAAATCAGAGAAGCATGAAGTGAGCTTTAGATGTGGGAAACGTTGGATAAAGAGCAAATGGTGATGTTTAATAAGAGAAAGACCTGAGTCTTGTGTAGAAGCCATGGGCTCCATTGCAGATTTCCCTTTATCCTTTGGATCTGTTAATATAGGAAATTCAATTAAGAGACTAAAGAAAAAGTAGGGAATGTAAAGTAGCATAATAAAAAAGCGTAGAATACCTTTCAGTGGGAGCGGGTTCACAGTAGTAGGGTTTGCAGTAGATTTTCCTTTATCCGTGGAATCTAGATGAACGGGAGAATCAAAGTATGAGTAGAATGAATAATAATGAGAATATTTTCGAATCCGAAGGAAAAAATATAAGATACCTTGTGGTGGTTGGCGATTAACAGGGATGGGAACATCAACAGAACGGATTCGACCCCATGGTCCCTGATCCCGGCGGCGCGGGGGAAGCCAACGAAGCCATTCTCCATATTGTAATTTGGCCGGATCGAAAGCACTTTTATTGGGGCAGTTCTCAAAAATATGACTAATGAAGCCACAACCGTGGCATAAAAGAGGCAAGCGTTCATACTGAAGTCGACAAGAGGTGGTTCATGTACCTTTACCAATGAGAATGAATCGGCGAATAGGCTTGGAAATATCCATCAGGATCTCAACTCTCAGAAAATCTGTCATGTTTCCTTCTTTTTTCCGGGTATCAGTCCTAAGAACTGTACCAACCATAGCGCCAAGTGATTGACCTACCAGGTGGGTTCTATCAGGGTCTTCGTCTGTAGTTACCATTAACGGTTTGGGCAGGGCGAGAATGGGGAACCAGATACGCATAGGGTTGAATGAGTATTCATCCATGCTCTTACCAGGATTGTATTCAGCTAGAGCTAACCACTCGTCTTTGTATAACCAAGGTCCTCTTTCGAAAACATCATCGGGATCACTTGGAGTAGCGAACTCAATCCTAAAGAAGGAGTCACGTACAATGGACATAGATTTGTGGTTTTTTTTCCATATTCCCTCGAATGCTTGAAGGACTGCCCAATCATCAATAGGTTTGGATGAGATGAATTTCCCAATTAGGATGGTGTTTGGGTTTTCATCAACGAAGTCAAAGTCAGGTGTATAGATGGCATTAGCTTCTTCATAGGTAAGATCAAGGTTGGAGTAATGTGGAAGAGAGGATGAGGAAGCCATTTGACAAAAGCTAGGTAGAAAGTGGAATTGAAAGTCAGAGGTAAAAATCAAAGGAGGTAGGAAAGTGGGAGTAAAAGGTTGATATTCCTTTAAAGGAAAATAAATAAGTAAACGGCAGGGAATTGAAAAAGGAAAGGAGAAAAGCAAATGAATGATGGAATCATAAATCAGATTCCAAGATTGAAGTTTAGAATATATGTAATTGATGAGATGAGAATAAGGAAAGGTGTGGAATGGAAGGGGAAAGATGGTAAATAGTTTCCAATTAACCCGTTGGAATTTTAACTGAATAAAAAGTACAGAAATTGAGGTTTTGCGATATTATTGATTTGAAAAGCTCCTAATCAATTATTTGAACTCCTAATATTTGAATAAAACATTTTTGCGGTCCTTTTGTAGAGGTTTCGGACGAGCAGGTCTAAATGGGCCTTTCAATGGACCCGTTGGAATTTTAACTTAGTAAAAAGTACAGAAATTGCGGTTTTGCAATATAATTGTGTTGAAAAGCTCCTAATAAATTATTTGAACTCTTATTATTTGATTAAAACTTGTTTTGCGGTCCTTTTTGTAGAGGTTTCGGACGAGCAGGTCTAAATGGGCCTTTCTATGGACCCGTTGGAATTTTAACTGAGTAAAAAGTACAAAAATTGCGGTTTTGCAATATAATTGGGTTGAAAAGCTCCTAATCAATTACATGAATTCCTAAAATTTGATTAAAACTTTTTTTTCAGTCCTTTTTGTAGAGGTTTCGGACGAGCGGGTCGAAATGGGCCTTTCATTGGACTCGTTGGAATTTTAATTGAGTAAAAAGTACAGAAATTGAGGTTTTACAATATAATTGTGTTGAAAAGCTCCTAATCAATTATTTTATCTCCTAATATTTGAATAAAACATTTTTGCGGTCCTTTTTGTAGAGGTTTCTGACGAGGAGGTCTAAATGGGCCTTTCAATGGACCCGTTTGAATTTTAACTGAATAAAAAGTACAAAAATTGAGGTTTTGTGATATAATTGATTTGAAAAGCTCCTAATCAATTATTTGAACTCCTAATATTTGAATAAAACATTTTTGCGGTCCTTTTTGTAGAGGTTTCGGACGAGCAGGTCTAAATGGGTCTTTCAATGGACCCGTTGGAATTTTAACTGAGTAAAAAGTACAGAAATTGAGGTTTTGCAATATAATTGTGTTGAAAAGCTCCTAATCAATTACATGCACTCCTAAAATTTGATTAAAACTTGTTTTGTGGTCCTTTTTGTAGAGGTTTCGGACGAGCGGATCGAAATGGGCCTTTCAATGGACCTGTTGGAATTTTAATTGAGTAAAAAGTACAGAAATTGAGGTTTTGCAATATAATTGTTTTCAAAAGCTCCTAATCAATTATTTGAACTCCTAATATTTGAATAAAACATTTTTGCGGTCCTTTTTGTAGAGGTATCGGACGAGCAGGTCTAAATGGGCCTTTCAATGGACCCGTTGGAATTTTAACTGAGTAAAAAGTACAGAAATTGAGGTTTTGCAATATAATTGATTTAAAAAGCTCAAAATCAATTATTTGAACTTCTAATATTTGAATGAAACATTTTTGCGGTCCTTTTTGTAGAGGTTTCGGACGAGCAGGTCTAAATGGGCCTTTCAATGGACCCGTTGGAATTTTAAATGAGTAAAAAGTACAGAAATTGAGGTTTTGCAATATAATTGTGTTGAAAAGCTCCTAATCAATTATTTGAACTCCTAATATTTGAATAAAACATTTTTGTGGTCCTTTTTGTAGAGGTATCGGACGAGCAGGTCTAAATGGGCCTTTCAATGGACCCGTTGGAATTTTAAGTGAGTAAAAAGTACATAAATTGAGGTTTTGAAATATAATTGTGTTGAAAAGCTCCTAATCAATTATTTGAACTCCTAATATTTGTATAAAACATTTTTGCGGTCCTTTTTGTAGAGGTTTCGGACGAGCAGGTCTAAATGGGCCTTTCAATGGACCCGTTGGAATTTTAACTGAGTAAAAAGTACAGAAATTGAGGTTTTGCAATATAATTGTGTTGAAAAGCTCCTAATCAATTACATGAACTCCTAAAATTTGATTAAAACTTGTTTTGCAGTCCTTTTTGTAGAGGTTTCGGACGAGCGGGTCGAAATGGGCCTTTCAATGGACCCGTTGGAATTTTAACTGAGTAAAAAGTACAGAAATTGCGGTTTTGCAATATAATTGTGTTTAAAAGCTCCTAATCAATTATTTGAACTCCTAATATTTGATTAAAACTTGTTTTGCGGTCCTTTTTGTAGAGGTTTCGGACGAGCAGGTCTAAATGGGCCTTTCAATGGACCCGTTGGAATTTTAACTGAGTACAAAGTACAGAAATTACGGTTTTGCAATATAATTGTGTTGAAAAGCTTCAAATCAATTATTTTATCTCCTAATATTTGAATAAAACATTTTCGCGGTACTTTTTGTAGAGGTTTCTGACGAGGAGGTCTAAATGGGCCTTTCAATGGACCCGTTGGAATTTTAACTGAGTAAAAAGTACAGAAATTGAGGTTTTGCGATATAATTGATTTGAAAAGCTCCTAATCAATTATTTGAACTCCTAATATTTGAATAAAACATTTTTGCGATCCTTTTTGTAGAGGTTTCGGACGAGCAGGTCTAAATGGGCCTTTCAATGGACCCGTTGGAATTTTAACTGAGTAAAAAGTACAGAAATTGAGGTTTTGCAATATAATTGTGTTGAAAAGCTCCTAATCAATTACATGAATTCCTAATATTTGATTAAAACTTGTTTTGCAGTCCTTTTTGTAGAGGTTTAGGACGAGCGGGTCGAAATGGGCCTTTCAATGGACCCGTTGGAATTTTAACCGAGTAAAAAGTACAGAAGTTGAGGTTCTGCAATATAATTGTGTTGAAAAGCTCCTAATCAATTATTTGATCTCCTAATATTTGAATAAAACATTTTTGCGGTCCTTTTTGTAGAGGTTTCTGACGAGGAGGTCTAAATGGGCCTTTCAATGGACCCGTTGGAATTTTAACTGAGTAAAAAGTACAGAAATTGAGGTTTTGCAATATAATTGTGTTGAAAAGCTCCTAATCTAATACATGAATTCCTAAAATTTGATTAAAACTTGTTTTGCAGTCCTTTTTGTAGAGGTTTCGGACGAGCGGGTCGAAATGGGCCTTTCAATAGACCCGTTGGAATTTTAACTGAGTAAAAAGTACAGAAATTGCGGTTTTGCAATATAATTGTGTTGAAAAGCTCCTAATCAATTATTTCAACTCCTAATATTTGATTAAAATTTTTTTGCGGTCCTTTTTGTAGAGGTTTCGGACGAGCAGGTCTAAATGGGCCTTTCAATGGACCCGTTGGAATTTTAACTGAGTAAAAAGTACAGAAATTGAGGTTTTGTGATATTATTGATTTGAAAAGCTACTAATCAATTATTTGAACTCCTAATATTTGAATAAAACATTTTTGCGGTCCTTTTTGTAGAGGTTTCGGACGAGCAGGTAATTATCAAGATATTTATTCCAGTGGGCTCTCCTTCTTTGGTAATTATCAAGATAACGAGGAACTACCCTTGCGATGCGGAGATTTTATGATTCGTCATCATAATGCATGGGACGAATATAAAGTACGTCAATATTTTGACGAAGATGACGCAGCCAACATATTGCACGTACCAATAACTGATGCCCACCGCGATACTTTGCTATGGGGCTTTCATGATACCAATATTTATTCCGTACGCTCCGGCTACCTTTTCTTACGTAGGCCCCAGCGACCTCTTGAGCGTCCGAACCCTCTCTGGAAGGTTATTGCTAAATCCAACACACTCCCGAAGGTTCGCACCTTTGGATGGCGGGTAGGACGGGATGCGCTACCCACAGGTGACCGACTTGCGACTATTGGACTGGGCAACGGCATGTGTCCGTTCTGCCCTTCGATGCTTGAATCTGCACTTCATGCTTTCAGGGACTGTCCAGGCGCTGCTGAGACACTCCGCCTTGCAGGTTTCCCGAGCGCTCTTCGTGATGGTAGCGCAACCTCGATGTCACTTTGGTTGGAACAAGGAGCTAGGCTCCTCCCCTGCGCACAATTTGATCTCCTCCTAACTACACTGTGGAATCTTTGGAATAGGAGGAATGAATGGGTCCATTCTCAGCGTTTGCAGCCCCCTTGGCTCACCTTGATGAACTCACAGGATCTACTTCGCGATTACCCGTTGGAATTTTAACTGCGTAAAAAGTACAGAAATTGAGGTTTTGCAATATAATTGTGTTGAAAAGCTCCTAATCAATTACATAAATTCCTAAAATTTGATTAAAATTTGTTTTGCAGTCCTTTTTGTAGAGGTTTCGGACGAGCGGGTCGAAATGGGCATTTCAATGGACCCGTTGAAATTTTAACTGAGTAAAAAATACAGAAATTGAGGTTTTGCAATATAATTGTTTTGAAAAGCTCCTAATCAATTATTTGAACTCCTAATATTTGAATAAAACATTTTGCGGTCCTTTTTGTAGAGGTTTCAGATGAGGAGGTCTAAATGGGCCTTTCAATGGACCTGTTGGAATTTTAACTGCGTAAAAAGTACAGAAATTGAGGTTTTGCAATATAATTGTGTTGAAAAGCTCCTAATCAGTTACATGAACTCCTAAAATTTGATTAAAACTTGTTTTGCGGTCCTTTTTTAGAGGTTTCGGACGAGCGGGTCGAAATGGGCCTTTCAATGGACCCGTTGGAATTTAACTGATTAAAAAGTACAGAATTTGAGGTTTTGCAATATAATTGTGTTCAAAAGCTCCTAATAAATTATTTGAACTCCTAATATTTGAATAAAACATTTCTGCGGTCCTTTTTGTAGAGGTTTCGGACGAGCAGGTCTAAATGGGCCTTTCAATGGACCCGTTGGAATTTTAACTGAGTAAAAACTACAGAAATTGAGATTTTGCAATATAATTGTGTTGAAAAGCTCCTAATCAATTACATGAACTTCTAAAATTTTATTAAAACTTGTTTTGCTGTCCTTTTTGTAGAGGTTTCGAACGAACGGGTCGAAATGGGCCTTTCAATTGACCCGTTGGAATTTTTTTTGAAGAAAACGGGCCTCATTAAAAACCCCTACTAAAATCCCTAAGCACAAGACTTGGAGAAACCTAAGAAGGGGAAAAGAGTACCCAAGATATATTATTAAAACGAGGTTAAACCTCGCAAAGTACAATATTTTTGATACAATCAGGGTAAATAGATCCAAAAGAGAAAGAAGACATGGATCTAAGGGCATGGGTAGCCAACGTATGAGCTACAAAATTAGCCTCACGGCGAATATACTGAACATGTGCTACAGAAAAATCCTCCAAAGCAGTATGAGCCTGCAGAATCAGCGGCCCCAAAGGAGAAAGATTTGGCCCAAGAGAGTTGATCCGGTTTGCTAGAGAAGCACAGTCTGTCTCGAAAATCAAGTGGCTCCATCCCTGAGATAGAGCGAAAGTAATGCCGGCAAGAAGACCTCTCCCTTCAGATGAAATAGCATCAGAACAGCTACCTAGCGGAAAAGCCAGGCCACCGACAACCGTCCCAGTGTCATCACGAGCGACAACACCAACCGCCGCTGCACGAGTGGAAGGATCAAAAGCCTCATTCACATTAACTTTAATAAAACCACGAGGGGGATGTCTCCATGGAGGAGGAGATGCCAAGGGAATGGATGATGTAGTTGAAGATATAGAGTTAGAGTAGTCCTTATGGAGACTAATAGAGTTAATGGCAATTAGCCAAGGGGGTTGAAGATGTTTATTATGGATCCAGTCGTTACGCATGTTCCAAATATTCCAAAGGATAGTCAAGAAGAGGCCAAAAAGATCAGGAGAAAGAAGGGAAGCACCTTCCTCAAGCCATTGGAGGCCCGTAGAGGCGGAGCTGTTGATAAAAGAAGAGGGAAGACCAATCAATTTAAGGGATTCCGAGGCACCAGAACAGTCTCGGAGAGCATGTAGAAACGACTCTGTACCAGAGTTACAGATGGGGCATGGACCAGAGTCTGGAGCAAAAGTCTGAAGGCGAACCCCAACAGGCAGGGCTTCTGCCCCCAGACGCCAACCAAAAGTTTTAACCTTAGGCAAAACCTTGAGTTTGGCAAGATATTTCCAAAATCGAGGGGGACGAAGTCTAGGCTCAGGGGGTCGTTGCAGAAAAAGATAGTCAGATCTGACAGAATAGATACCAGAATCATTGGGATTCCAGAGGATGGTATCTCGAATGTCATTAATGATAGGAACAGAAAGAATGGAATTGGCATCATCCACAGTAAAGTAAGCACGAACTTTGTCAGGGTCCCAGGCAGCTTGGTTTCGCATCATAAAATCTCGACAACGAATGTGTACTTCCTCCGATAGCTCATAGTCCCCATAGAGGTGAACAGTCAAGGAGCCTCCCCAATTATCATGATGGATGCGTATGTTACTGTTAATACCCGGACGATAGAGGAAGCCACCAAATAGGTGTTGCATAGCATTATAAAGACCTTGCCAGGCAAATGAACCTCGCGAAGGCCGAGAGGCATTAAGGATATTACCTAATGGGAAGTACTTGAATTTATAGATTTGTCCCAAAAGGGAATCAGGTTCGCAAATAAGGCGCCATAGTTGTTTGCCAAGAAGAGCAATGTTAAAATTATTGAGATCCCGGAAGCCCATACCACTAACAGATTTAGGCAAGCATACCTGATCCCATGGGAGCATATGCCAGCCTTTCTTGTTGGATTTCCCAGACCACCAATATCATCGAATGGCAGATGTCATATCATCAATAATATTTTGTGGTAATAAATAACAGGACATAACATATTGGGGTAAAGATTGTAATATAGCTTTAATAAAAATTTCCCTACCACTGAAGGAAAGAAGCTGTTTGTCCCAGTTGGATAATCTATCATGAACTTTATCACGTATAAACCCTAAAGCAAGGGTCTTATTTTTACCAATAAGAAGAGGTACCCCCAGATAGACACCAGGATTGGAGACCTCACGTACTTGTAGATAGGAATTAATAGCTTGACGAGTAGATGTAGGAGTGCGGGGATTGTAAAAAATAGTAGACTTATCAAAGTTGACTGCTTGCCCAGAGGCAGAGGCATAAGTCTGGAGGGCCAACTTAAGGTGTGCAGCTTCATCGGGGTTTGAGTTAAGGAAAACTATGCAATCATCAGCAAATAAGAGGTGGTTAACCTTAGGACCATGCTTACAAGCCCCTAGACCTGGGAGTAGGCCTTGTTGTTTAGCATCGGCCAAGAAAGCTGAAAGCCCTTGGGTACAAAATAGGAAAAGAAAAGGAGACAAAGGGTCACCTTGGCGGAGACCCCTTTGAGGTTGAAACAAAGGGGAAAAGGAATTGTTGACTTTAACCGTAAAGGAAACTGAAGAAATACATCTCATGATAAGAGAGACCCATGATGAGGCAAACCCCATACGATTCATAACATTTTCGAGGAATGACCACTCGACCCTGTCAAAGGCCTTTTCCATATCAAGTTTAAGGGCAGCTCCACGAGAAGATTTAGAGGTACCAGTATTAATTGAATGAATTGTTTCGTGGGCAATAGGGATGTTATCTGTGATATTACGTCCCTGAACAAAAGCAGCTTGATTTGAACTGATACAGAACGGAATGGTATGTTTCATTCGATTAACTAAAACTTTAGCAATGATTTTGTAAATTACCGTACAGAGACTGATGGGCCTAAGATGCCTCATAGTAGTGGGATCCTTAATCTTAGGTATGAGTACCAAAATAGTTTGGTTAACTGAAGCCATGTCAGCTGACCCTCTAAGAAGATTAAGGCAGAGTGTTATAATATCTGGCCCTACAGTATCCCAATGTTGACGAAAAAATCCGCTTGGTAGACCATCGATACCCGGGGCTTTCCTAGGATCGATGTCTCGAAAAGCGGTGATAATTTCTTCTGGAGTGAATTCCTTGGAAAGGGACTCATTCATAGCATTCGTAATAGTAGGAGTGATTTTTTAGAGAATTTGGTCAGAAAAATGAGGGTTGGAGGAAGTAAAAAGATTATGGAAATATGAGGAAGCAATTTCCATAAGGCCGGAATCATCCGTGCGCCAAACATTGTTGGAGTCTAAAAGACCTGAGATAGTGTTCTTTTTCTTCCTATTAGAAGCTCTGGCATGAAAGAAACGGGTATTTTTATCCCCTTGGGAAAGCCATAGGTTACGAGAACGTTGTGCCCAATATGCTTCTTGCACTTCAAGAAGTTTATGGAGCTCAGTTTTAGCAGAGATATATCTTTTTTCGGCAGAAGCAGAAAGAGGTCGTTGTAATAATCTATTGATTTTCTTAGTGAGAAAGTTAATACGTCCATTAGTCTTAAATCTTTGTTGGGATTGCCAGTCTCCTAGACATGAGCCAATGGCTTTAATTTTATCCAAAGTAGTACCTTTGGTGGATGACCAAGTTTGTTTTACAACAGCAATGCCTTCATCATTGGAGGCCCATCAATTTTCAAATCTGAACGTAGTTGGTGGGGAACGGTGATTTGTTGGGGAAGGTGGCTCCGTATTTAATAGTAGAAAACAGTGATCTGATTTCGCATCAAAGTCTGAGATGATGTTATAATTAGGAAAGGAAGCTTTCCATGCCATATTCCCAACGAAACGATCTAAACGCTCAAATAAAGTAGGGGTTTTGGGCCCCGATTTGGACCAGGTAAACCACCCCGTTGTAGGTTTGCAATCAAAAAGATTATTACGAGAAAGGCAATTGCGGAAATTATTAATTTGAGATCTAGGTCGTCGGCAACCTCCTTGTTTTTCATTATCAGATAGGATTTCGTTAAAGTCACCACCGATAAGCCAAGATTGACCATCATTAGTATTGAGTGAATCAATTAGGTCCCAAGTTTTAGGTTTGTTACATGTTTCAGAAAAACCATGAATACCAGTGAAATAGAACGAAGAAAAGTTGCATTTAACATACGTATGAATAAAGCGATCAGAGTAAGCAAGCAAATCAATATTATTATTATTCAGAGTAAATAAACCTAGTCCAGAGCAATTATAAGAAAAATCAACAGAAAAAGCTAGGGCCATCCCTAGCAAATCACCAAGACGGCTATAAGCCGTATTTTTAAGTTTAGTTTCGCATAAAAAAAGTAAATCAGGTTTATGAAGTTGAACGTATTGCTGGAGATGTTGAACTGCCTGGACCTTTCCGAGACCCTGACAGTTCCAACACAAGATAATCATTTTCCTCGGCGGGGCTGTGCATCAGCCGCCGCCGGAGAGTTTTTCCCGCTGCTCATCCCAGCTTTCAATGTAGGAGAAGGAGAGGGCCTAGACTTTTTGGGCTGGAGAACCACTTGGATGGGGGAACGTCTCTTGACACCACGATTAGGAGGAATGGGAATAGGGGCCGGAGCAGAGGCTGCATCATATGGGTAATGCTTAAGAAGCCATGAGTCAAAATCATCAAAAAATGAAATACCTATGAGCATTACTTTCGGGTCTTCCTCAAAGAAATCAAAGTCGGGAGTGTAGATAGTATTAGCTTCCTCATTGGTGAGGTCGAGATTGATGTAGTTAGGAAGGGAGGATGAAGAAGCCATTGGAATAAAGAAGAAAGATAGAAAGGTAAAATCTAGCAGAAAATAAGAGACTGGTAAAGGGAAAATGAAGAAAAGAAATAGTTGAAGATATAGGTTTGAAAAAGAGAAAGCAATTAAGGAAAAAAATAAAAGGAAATTAATAGAAAAGGAATTATAGGAGATTGGACATCTAAAGTTTAGGGGATAATTGCAAAAAGAGATATTTATTGGATGTTTAAAGAAGGAAAATAAAAGGGTTGAAAGAATAAAAAAGATTGTAATCGAAAGGTAAGGAAAGTTATCTAAAGCTGGACGTGAAAAAAGAGAAATATAAGTGAAAGAATTTAATGCAATTATAATTTTAATGGAAAATAGAGATATGTAGTATAAAAGCAAGGTAAAAAGTTTCCTAAAAGTTAGAATATCATAGCGTAATATAATATTAATAGAGGAAACAATCATGGAAGGGTAAATGTCAAAAGATGGAAATGAGATTCGAAAATTAATAGAGATATATAGTATGAAAAAGGTAACATGAAAAAAAAAGGAAAAAAGAATTTATGTAAAGTAAAATAAGGAAAATACCTTAAAAAATGGGATGATATGTAGAAGGAAATAATGAAAAGAATTAAAAGGGAGAAATTTAAGGAAGGAGAGTTACAAATAAGGAAATAAAGTGAAGTAATTAAAATAAGGACTGAAGAGAAACTGTGGTTGTAATGAAAATAAAAAGGGAAAAATTCCAAATAATTGTGATGCATATTTAAAGGAAATTGCCAAATATACCAAGAGGGAGATAAAATAGCAATAAAATAAAAAAGATGGTAAAATCTTAAACTGATTAAGAAATGGAAATTAGCAATAAAATGGTAGATAAAAGATGGTAATTGCTGTTAATTTCCATTAGGAGTTCAAAAATTGCGGTGAGAAAAGAAAGAGAAGAAAGAGGGTGAAAATGTAAAGAACGTAGAGATTTAAATGTAATAGTTAGAAAGGATTTGAAAAAAAACATAGAAAAGCATTTAGGTTGGTTGATAGCAGAGTGTTGTAAAACAATTTGAATCCATAATAATAATATTTCTGAAAATGGCCTTAAATTCTTAGTTAAGGTAGTTAATATTATGCAAATTTTCCAAGGAATGAGTTGGATGGAAAAGATAGGTGAGAAATTAGTAATGGAAATATATAATGGTATTGTATAGTTGAATATTTTCACCTGAGCGGTGATCGTATAAATACCCCTAAAAGGGGTTCGATAGGTTGCACCATAGAAGGTGTAGTAGGTAAGAGAAAAAAAACCCAAGCAAAAAATAGTAAATTAAATAAAGGAAGACAGAAATATAGACAACATGAGGAGCATAAGAAGATAAAGAGACAAGAAAACTAAACAACAAAAGTAATAGGAAGTATATAGAAAAGCAAAAGTAAATTAAACTAAATGAAGGAAATATAAAATACATATCCACAACTAAAATGAGATGATATGGGATAAAAATAAGCGAAAAGAAAAAAAGATTTAGCAGGCAAACATATAGAGGAGCAAAGAGGAAAATTAAACAATCAGAAATAAGAAAAACATGAAACCAAATACTAGAAGGGTAGCATACAAGGGCATAAAAGCATATAAATAGAAGATATCGAACAATATGAAAAGGATAAAACAATGAAAGAATAACGATGAAGAAAGAAAAAATAAATACAGGCCAAGAAAGCTGAATAGAGAAAGCAATAAAAGAGAACAATAAAATACAAGAGAGTAAAGGAAAGATAAAATGGAGAAGGAAGTCATGGATGCTGAAAGACTTGCATACGGAAATTTGAGAAGAAGCTTGATGAATGTCGTCATAGCGTGTGGGAGAGGAAACATGCGAAACAAAGAGGAAAGGGGTTAGAAAGAAAAATAAATATAATCCGAAAGGCTAGTAAAAACTAAAACAAGTACAAGAATAAAAATACAAAAAGTGTACCAAAAGAGAAGGAAGGAAAGCACATTATAGAAAATTGAATGCATAAACATCAGAAAAGAACTTAATCCATTATACATGATATTGTATAAGAAGATAGAAAAAAAGTTAGAGAAAGAATTAAACAGAGAAGCAGAACAATATACAAGAAAATATAATTGAGTGATGTGATACAACCAGTAACAGCAGCAGATATTAGAGATAATCAGAAAAATGAAATAAAGCGTAGATACTAAATTTGGAATTTGGTAACACAAGAGATAAAGAAATTTGCTAAAAGATCCATAAAGAGTAGGTGTAAGCTGAGTTATCCGAAACAGAATGGATATAGTAATAGATACCACAAAGTGGTTCGTGGATAATTCCCTATAGAGGGATCGATAGATCCTCAATTGGAGGATGGTTGCCAAGAAACATAGAAGGTAGCAAAGACAATCCAAGGATGAACAATGACTAAAAAAATGTATTAGCAGAAAAAGATGATCCATGGAAACATAATAAATAAAGAGAATTCTATTCAACAAAAGGCAGTAGCAAAAAGGATAGGCTACAGGAAAAAATAAAGAAAAATAGAGCAATGGAAACCATAAAGCATACGAACAAGAAAGTAAAAAATCCCGGAAAACAAAGATCGGTATGATTTTACCTTTATATCGAAAAGAGACTCCAACAACTTGTGATTGATTGATAGAGAATCTGTATAAACCGAAGGCATAAAAAATTAAGATAAACAGAAGATAATAATAAGAAATATAAAAAATATAAAAAATGAATAAATGGGAAAAGGGGGATGATCGGCGAGGCAGATCCAGCATATTATCCCGGTGAAACTGATGCTGGCCCCTGTTTTGTATATGGTGGAAGGGAAACCCGATGGAGCCCGGCAGCGTTACTCCTGAAATCTGGCCGGAAACGATCGGAGGTGTGGGGTGGAAGGCAAAGGTCCGGCAGCCAAATAAAGAGAAGGGAATAGAAATCGACCAAACCTCCTTATAGATAAGCAACCGGATCAGAAGGAACCATATGAAAAACTGAAAAAAGATGGTAAAAAACCAAGGATTAGACAACAAAACAGTAGATCTGAAACTAAAAGAAAAGAGCCAAAAACCATAAACAATAAAGGGGTTTGAAAAAACTCCCGGCCGGAGCAAAGGGACGCCGGATCTGAAAATGGCCAGCAACTCCCACGATGAAAAAGACGGTGAATCACGTTGGAAAAGTCTCATAAGAAAATGAAAAGGAAAAAGAGTTAACAAAATATAAAAAGAAATAAAACTTGACGAAAAATGAAAGTAAAAATAGAGAAACAAACCGAACGGCGTGGAGGCTGGGACTCTCTTGTTTCCTCTGAATCGAAGCATATGGTTCCTGGTAACAGTTGGATCGCCGGCTGGTAGGGGAGAAAAGGAGGTGAACGGCGTTGTAAAGAAAAATGAGGCGGATGAAAATAATGGAGAGAGAGAAGGGAGGCAGCTGCAAAAACAAGGGGGAAAAGAGATGAAACACGCGGAAAGCTAAAAACCAAACGAAACCCATGAGAGAACCCAGAGAATTGAGAGAAAACCGAGAGACACCCGTTGGAATTTTAACTGAGTAAAAAGTACAGAAATTAAGGTTTTGCAATATAATTGTGTTGAAAAGCTCCTAATCAATTACATGAACTCCTAAAATTTGATTAAAACTTGTTTTGCGGTCCTTTTTCTAGAGGTTTCAGACGAGCGGGTCGAAATCGGCCTTTCAATGGACCCGTTGGAATTTTAACTGAGTAAAGAGTACAGATATTGAGGTTTTGCAATATAATTGTGTTGAAAAGCTCCTAATCAATTACATGAACTCCTAATATTTGACTAAAACATTTTTGCGGTCCTTTTTGTAGAGGTTTCGGACGAGCAGGTTGAAATGGGCCTTTCAATGGACCCGTTGGAATTTTAACTGAGTAAAAAGTACAGAAATTGAGGTTTTGCAATATAATTGTGTTGAAAAGTTCCTAATCAATTACATGAACTCCTAAAATTTGATTAAAACTTGTTTTGCGGTCCTTTTTTAGAGGTTTCGGACGAGCGGGTCGAAATGGGCCTTACAATGGACCCGTTGGAATTTTAACTGAGTAAAAAGTACAGAAATTGAGGTTTTGCAATATAATTGTGTTGAAAAGCTCCTAATCAATTACATGAACTCCTAAAATTTGATTAAAACTTGTTTTGCGGTCCTTTTTTAGAGGTTTCGGACGAGGAGGTCTAAATGGGCCTTTCAATGGACCCGTTAGAATTTTAACTGAGTAAAAAGTATAGAAATTGAGGTTTTGCAATATAATTGTGTTGAAAAGATCCTAATCAATTATTTGAACTCCTAATATTTGAATAAAACTTTTTTGCGGTCCTTTTTGTAGAGGTTTCAGACGAGCAGGTCTAAATGGGCCTTTCAATGGACCCGTTTGAATTTTAACTGAGTAAAAAGTACAGAAATTGAGGTTTTGCAATATAATTGTGTTGAAAAGCTCCTAATCAATTATTTGAACTCCTAATATTTAAATAAAACCTTTTTGCGGTCCTTTTTGTAGAGGTTTCGGACGAGCAGGTCGAAATGGGCCTTTCAATGGACCCGTTGGAATTTTAACTGTGTAAAAAGTACAGAAATTGAGATTTTGCAATATAATTGTGTTCAAAAGCTCCTAATAAATTATTTGAACTCCTAATATTTGAATAAAACATTTCTGCGGTCCTTTTTGTAAAGGTTTCGGACGAGCAGGTCTAAATGGGCCTTTCAATGGACCCGTTGGAATTTTAACTGAGTAAAAACTACAGAAATTGAGATTTTGCAATATAATTGTGTTGAAAAGCTCCTAATCAATTACATGAACTCCTAAAATTTGATTAAAACTTGTTTTGCTGTACTTTTTGTAGAGGTTTCGGACGAGCGGGTCGAAATGGGCCTTTCAATGGACCCGTTGGAATTTTAACTGAGTAAAAAGTACAAAAATTGAGGTTTTGCAATATAATTGTGTTAAAAAGCTCCTTATCAATTATTTTTACTCCTAATATTTGATTAAAAATTGTTTTGCAGTGCTTTTTGTAGAGGTTTCGGACTAGCGGGTCGAAATAGGCCTTTCAATGGACCCGTTGGAATTTTAATTAAGTAAAAAGGACAAAAATTGAGGTTTTGCAATATAATTGTGTTGAAAAGATCCTAATAAATTATTTGAACTCCTAATATTTGAATAAAACATTTTTGCGGTCCTTTTTGTAGAGGTTTCAGACGAGCAGGTCTAAATGGGCCTTTCAATGGACCCGTTGGAATTTTAACTGAGTAAAAAGTACAGAAATTGAGGTTTTGCAATATAATTGTGTTGAAAAGCTCCTAATCAATTATTTGAACTCCTAATATTTGAATAAAACCTTTTTGCGGTCCTTTTTGTAGAGGTTTCGGACGAGCAGGTCTAAATGGGCCTTTCAATGAATCCGTTGGAGTTTTAACTGAGTAAAAAGTACAGAAATTGAGATTTTGCAATATAATTGTGTTGAAAAGCTCCTAATCAATTACATGAACTCCTAAAATTTGATTAACACTTGTTTTGGAGTCCTTTTTGTAGAGGTTTCGGACGAGCGCGTCGTAATGGGCCTTTCAATGGACCCGTTGGAATTTTAATTGAGTAAAAAAGTACAGAAATTGCGGTTTTGCAATATAATTGTGTTGAAAAGCTCCTAATAAATTATTTGAACTCCTAATATTTGATTAAAACTTGTTTTGCAGTCCTTTTTGTAGAGGTTTCAGACGATCGGGTCGAAATGGGCCTTTTAATGGACCCGTTGGAATTTTAACTGATTAAAAAGTACAGAAATTGAGGGTTTTCAATATAATTGTGTTCAAAAGCTCCTAATAAATTATTTGAACTCCTAATATTTGAATAAAACATATTTGCGGTTCTTTTTGTAGAGGTTTCGGACGAGCAGGTCTAAATGGGCCTTTCAATGGACCCGTTGGAATTTTAACTGCGTAAAAAGTACAGAAATTGAGGTTTTGCAATATAATTGTGTTGAAAAGCTCCTAATCAATTACATGAATTCCTAAAATTTGATTAAAATTTGTTTTGCAGTCCTTTTTGTAGAGGTTTCGGACGAGCGGGTCTAAATGGGCCTTTCAATGGACCCGTTGGAATTTTAACTGAGTAAAAAATACATAAATTGAGGTTTTGCAATATAATTGTGTTGAAAAGCTCACAATCAATTATTTGAACTCCTAATATTTGAATAAAAAATTTTGCGTTCCTTTTTGTAGAGGTTTCGGAGGAGGAGGTCTAAATGGGCCTTTCAATGGACCCGTTGGAATTTTAACTGAGTAAAAAGTACAGAAATTGAGGTTTTGCAATATGATTGTGTTAAAAAGCTCCTAATCAATTACATGAACTTCTAATATTTGAATAAAACATTTTTGCGTTCCTTTTTGTAGAGGTTTCGGACGAGCAGGTCTAAATGGGCCTTTCAATGGACCTGTTGGAATTTTAACTGAGTAAAAAGTACAGAAATTGAAGTTTTGCAATATGATTGTGTTGAAAAGCTCCCAATCAATTATTTGAACTCCTAATATTTGAATAAAACATTTTTGCGGTCCTTTTTGTAGAGGTTTCGGACGAGCAAGTCTAAATGGGCCTTTCAATGGACCCGTTGGAATTTTAACTGAGTAAAAAGTACAGAAATTGAGGTTTTGCAATATAATTGTGTTGAAAAGCTCCTAATCAATTATTTGAACTCCTAATATTTGAATAAAACATTTTTGCGGTCCTTTTTGTAGAGTTTTCGGACGAGGAGGTCTAAATGGGCCTTTCAATGGACCCGTTGGAATTTTAACTGAGTAAAAAGTACAGAAATTGTGGTTTTGAAATATAATTGTGTTGAAAAGCTCCTAATCAATTACATGAATTCCTAAAGTTTGATTAAAACTTGTTTTGCAGTCCTTTTTGTAGAGGTTTCGGACGAGTGGGTCGAAATGGGCCTTTCAATGGACCCGTTGGAATTTTAACTGAGTAAAAAATACAGAAATTGAGGTTTTGCAATATAATTGTGTTGAAAAGCTCCTAATCAGGGTCGGTCCTGAGTTTTTGAAGGCCCGGGGCGAACTTAAGGATTTAAATTGTAATTATAGTTACAGTCGTATTTTCGGTTGTATTGTGTTTATCATAATTGTGGATATAATAGATGTTATTTTGTTTATTGTGAGTATATCAGTTATGAATTTTTTTTAGTAACATATGCTATTGTGGACATAATGGTTTCATATATCGCGATTTTAGATTATGCCACTACCGTCATATAACGATCGTTGTTGTGGTTGCATGCCGCTATTTAAATCTTTGTCCCTAATAGCAAGTAATGGAAGAAATTAAATTTTAAGAGTTGATCCATCGTAACAAGTATTGAAAAAATTGGTCCCCTAATAACAAGTATTGAAAAAATTAAATTTTAAAACTATTAATAAAACTTTGAAACACATGCCGTGTAAACTTTAGTTTACATGTGCCTTTTCGTTTTATGGGTTAGGGTTTTAGTTTAGGGTTTAAAGTGTAGGGGTTTATGTTGTAGGGTTTAGAATTTAAGTTTAGTGTTGAGAATTTAGGGTATAGGGTTTATGATTTATGTTTAGTTTTTTAGGGTTAGGATTAGAATTTAGGATTTGAGTTTTATAATGTAAATATGCATGCTTGTGTAAAATCAGCTTTACCAGCATGTATATAAAAAATTTACCTTAAAACTATGCCCACAATAACAAATATTGGAAAAAATTAGAGCCCTAGTAACAAGTACTAGAAAAAAAAGTTGAATATTAAGAGTAGATCCCTAATAATAAATATCGGAAAAAACTCAGCCCCTAATAACAAGTATTAAAAAATGGGCTCTTAATAACAAGTATTAGAAAAAATTGAATATTAAGAGTAGACCCCTACTAATAAATATTGAAAAAACACTCAGCCTCTAATAACAAATATAAAAAATAGGCACCTAATAACAAGTATTAGAAAAAAAATAAATATTAAGAGTAGATCTTTAATAATAAATGTTGGAAAAATTTTAACCCTATTAACAAATATTAAAAAAATAAACCCTAATAACAAATATTAAACAAACTAAAATTTTAAATATAATTCAAAAATATACCATATTTAATTTTTCTGAGCAATGGGCCCTGGGCGGGCGCCCTTTCTGCCCCTGCCCAGGGCCAGCCCTGCTCCTAATCAATTATTTGAACTCCTAATATTTGAATAAAACATTTTTACGGTCCTTTTTGTAGAGGTTTCGGACGAGGAGGTCTAAATGGGCCTTTCAATGGACCCGTTGGATTTTTTTTTTGAGCCGCAATAATCTTGGATTGAATTACTTGTTGCTGTGTTTGAAATCAAAATCCTTCTAACATATAATATACCTACAGTACACAACCAATGCTTTGCCTATGAACAGTTAGGTAAGCCCAACTCCAATGAATGAAGTGAGAAGTAATTAATTGCTCTTGTTTACATTTCTATTCTTATTGCTATTGCTCACCTCTCTCCTCTTTGGTGAACTCCCCAACTCTTCATCCCAATCGCTGTCTACTTCTCTTTCGGTCACTTTTTGGTTGGTCTTCTTTCTCATCCAATAGTGACGAAATCCTCTGCAGCCGTCGAGAACATGAGCTAACCGGACCAGTTCTTGAAGAAGATTCAGAAAGCAGGAGGTAACTGCTGCAATATCTGCAGAAAATATATGAAAAGAGAAATGAAGCAATCAATCCCACAAATAAGGAATAGACCCCAGAAGCTGGATAGATTAAGTTGGCTTCTCTCTCTCTCTTCTACTATCCAAACTGAAGGTGCTTTGCATCAGCCATCTGTCATGTATCTGTTGCAGTTCACCATTCTCTACAAATGCTAGAATTGCACTTGACATATCAATTGCCAACAGAGAATCCTGAGGAAATGCCTAGGGAGAAATCAGGCAAGCAAACAAACTGGTCAGAATCTTATGCGACTTAAAGTTAAAGGATGCCCGACTCCCAATAATGGGACCCATTTCAAATTTTTATTTAATGGATGTGTATGAATTTGACTTATTTATTAGTAAAAAAAAAACCCTTGCTTTCAGACGCCATGCCATGGAACAACTAAAAATGGTCAACGATGCTTATATGCATGTGGTGTTATTCCAATCCTCATGAATCATGACCACTTCTCACGATGATAGGGAAAAAATACTCACGAAACCCCAGCCGCTTTTGGTAAATTCTTGACCGATGATCCTGAATTTGCACTGGCTTGATAGAAAAAGCTCGACCTATGGACGTTCATCAACTACAGCAGCAACACCTCCATTTCCATGATCATGTTCGAGGGCCAAAGCATATTCTTCAGGTGATCCAAAAGGAACAAGCCTAGATCAAGTTAGGTTGAGTTCCTCACTTAGATAACGCTCAGCAAAAGAGCCTACTTGATATCAAATAGGCTCATTATCAGTTACCAAGCTTTCAGTTCCTTTAATTGGAGAAGATAAATGTTCTACTGTGAGGATTGATGTTGGACTTGCAGTGTAACTGGAGTTGATTATTAAAACCACAAAGTGGAAAAGAGCCATATAAGTAACACTAGACAGACAAGAGTGCTCATGGTATTCTCTCTTTGGGAAAAGAACAATGTTGAGAAGCTAAACCTGAAAGGACAGCAAACAAGTTGCAAATTGTTTCACATCAGGAGATAACAGAAAGGGAATAACTGTACGCTTTGTTCTAAAGAAAGAAAAGTGAATGAAAAGAAGTTACATTAGTTAAGCCTTACGATATTGATAGCAAGACCAGAAAAGAGTTGGTATGAGAGAATTGGAATCTTTTTCATCTAGATTCTAAAACTAAATATTTCAATCTGCAATTGATATCATCAAACTAAAATGGATCATAAAAAACCTTGTAACTGAGAGTTAGCACCACACAAATGACAAGTCTATGTAACCCAAATTATAAATTTTTCCATATCACCAGACAGGGTACAAACCAAATGAGCCAGCATCTCTACACAAATGTCAAATCTATGTAACTTAAATTATCAAGATGCGGAAAACAGAAAAAAAATGCTTCAAGAAGTGACACATTTCCTCTGGGAGTGACACATTCACACTGACAGATATTTGAAATGAAAAATGCCAGCCAACCAGCCAGCCGAGACAAGCTCATCAATTCATCAACCCTATCTACATCAATAGTTTTAAATTTTGATTACCCATTTCTCTTTCTTTTTTTCTTTTTCACATAATGTACATCTCCCTTCATAATTGATTGTCCACTTTGTTATAATATAATCTCTTCAATTCCCTGACACATATACACAACTTTCTGGTTCAAGTTCAACTAGCCCATCATGCTCTATTTACAAAATTCAAGAATCATGACAGCTAATCATCTCTTTATGCCCTGCCTTGAAGAATTGAAATTTTAACTCCTAATATTTGAATAAAACATTTTTGCGGTCCTTTTTGTAGAGGTTTCGGACGAGCAGGTTTAAATGGGCCTTTCAATGGACCCGTTGGAATTTTAACAGAGAAAAACGTACAGAAATTGAGGTTTTGCAATATAAATGTGTTGACAAGCTCCTAATCAATTACATGAACTCCTAATATTTGAATAAAACATTTTTGCGTTCCTTTTTGTAGAGGTTTCAGACGAGCCGGTCTAAATGGGCCTTTCAATGGACCTGTTGGAATTTTAACTCAGTAAAAAGTACAGAAATTGAGGTTTTGCAATATGATTGTGTTGAAAAGCTCCTAATCAATTACATGAACTCCTAATATTTGAATAAAACATTTTTGCGTTCCTTTCAGTAGAGGTTTCGGACGAGCAGGTCTAAATGGGCCTTTCAATGGACCTGTTGGAATTTTAACTGAGTAAAAAGTACAGAAATTGAAGTTTTGCAATATAATTGTGTTGAAAAGCTCCTAATCAATTATTTGAACTCCTAATATTTGAATAAAACATTTTTGCGGTCCTTTTTGTAGAGGTTTCGGACGAGCAAGTCTAAATGGGCCTTTCAATGGACCGGTTGGAATTTTAACTGAGTAAAAAGTACAGAAATTGAGGTTTTGCAATATAATTGTGTTGAAAAGCTCCTAATCAATTTTTTGAAGTCCTAATATTTGAATAAAACATTTTTGCGGTCCTTTTTGTAGAGGGTTCGGACGAGTAGGTCTAAATGGGCCTTTCAATGGACCCGTTGGAATTTTAACTGAGTAAAAAGTACAGAAATTGAGGTTTTGCAATATAATTGTGTTCAAAAGCTCCTAATAAATTATTTGAACTCCTAATATTTGAATAAAACATTTTTGCGGTCCTTTTTGTAGAGGTTTCGGACGAGCAGGTCTAAATGGGCCTTTCAATGGACCCGTTGGAATTTTAACTGAGTAAAAAGTACAGAAATTGAGGTTTTGCAATATAATTGTGTTGAAAAGCTCCTATTCAATTATTTGAACTCCTAATATTTGAATAAAATATTTTTGCGGTCCTTTTTGTAGAGGTTTCGGACGAGCAGGTCTAAATGGGCCATTCAATGGACCCGTTGGAATTTTAACAGAGTAAAAAGTACAGAAATTGAGGTTTTGCAATATAATTGTGTTGAAAAGCTCCTAATCAATTACATGAACTCCTAATATTTGAATAAAACATTTTTGCGTTCCTTTTTGTAGAGGTTTCGGACGAGCAGGTCTAAATGGGCCTTTCAATGGACCCGCTGGAATTTTAACAGAGTAAAAAGTATAGAAATTGAGGTTTTGCAATATAATTGTGTTGAAAAGCTCCTAATCAATTACATGAACTCCTAATATTTGAATAAAACATTTTTGCGTTCCTTTTTGTAGAGGGTTCGGATGAGCAGGTCTAAATGGGCCTTTCAATGGACCCGTTGGAATTTTAACTGAGTAAAAAGTACAGAAATTGTGGTTTTGCAAAATAATTGTGATGAAAAGCTCCTAATCAATTATTTGAACTCCTAATATTTGAATAAAACATTTTTGCGGTCCTTTTTGTAGAGGTTTCGGACGAGCAGGTCGAAATGGGCCTTTCAATGGACCCGTTGGAATTTTAACTGAGTAAAAAGTACAGAAATTGAGGTTTTGCAATATAATTGTGTTGAAAAGCTCCTAATCAATTACATGAACTCCTAAAGTTTGATTAAAACTTGTTTTGCGGCCCTTTTTTAGAGGTTTCGGACGAGCGGGTTGAAATGGGCCTTTCAATGGACCCGTTGGAATTTTAACTGATTAAAAAGTACAGAAATTGAGGTTTTGCAATATAATTGTGTTGAAAAGCTCCTAATCAATTACATGAACTCCTAATATTTGAATAAAACATTTTTGCGGTCCTTTTTGTAGAGGTTTCGGACGAGCAGGTATAAATGGGCCTTTCAATGGACCCGTTGGAATTTTAACTGAGTAAAAAGTACAGAAATTGAGGTTTTGCAATATAATTGTGTTGAAAAGCTCCTAATCAATTATTTGAACTCCTAATATTTGAATAAAACTTTTTTGCGGTCCTTTTTGTAGAGGTTTCGGACGAGCAGGTCTAAATGAGCCTTTCAATGGACATGTTGGAATTTTAACTGAGTAAAAAGTACAGAAATTGAGTTTTTGCAATATAATTGTGTTGAAAAGCTCCTAATCAATTACATGAACTCCTAAAATTTGATTAAAACTTGTTTTGCGGTCCTTTTTGTAGAGGTTTCGGACGAGCGGGTCGAAATGGGCCTTTCAATGGACCCGTTGGAATTTTAACTGAGTAAAGAGTACAGATATTGAGGTTTTGCAATATAATTGGGTTAAAAAGATCCTAATCAATTATTTGAACTCCTAATATTTGAATAAAACTTTTTTTGCAGTCCTTTTTGTAGATGTTTCGGACGAGCTGGTCGAAAAGGGCCTTTTAATGGACCCGTTGGAATTTTAACTGAGTAAAAAGTACAGAAATTGAGGTTTTGCAATATAATTGTGTTGAAAAGCTCATAATCAATTATTTGAACTCCTAATATTTGAATAAAACATTTTTGCAGTCCTTTTTGTAGAGGTTTCGGACGAGCAGGTCTAAATGGGCCTTTCAATGGACCCGTTGGAATTTTAACTGAGTAAAAAGTACAGAAATTGAGGTTTTGCAATATAATTGTGTTGAAAAGCTCCTAATCAATTATTTGAACTCCTAATATTTGAATAAAACTTTTTTGCGGTCCTTTTTGTAGAGGTTTCGGACGAGCAGGTCTAAATGAGCCTTTCAATGGACATGTTGGAATTTTAACTGAGTAAAAAGTACAGAAATTGAGTTTTTGCAATATAATTGTGTTGAAAAGCTCCTAATCAATTATTTGAACTCCTAATATTTGAATAAAACATTTTTGCGGTCCTTTTTGTAGAGGTTCCGGACGAGTTGGTCTAAATGGGCCTTTCAATGGACCCGTTGGGATTTTAACTTAGTAAAAAGTACAAAAATTGAGGTTATGCAATATAATTGTGTTGAAAAGCTCCTAACCAATTATTTGAACTCCTAATATTTGATTAAAACTTGTTTTGCAGTCCTTTTTGTAGAGGTTTCAGACGAGCGGGTCGAAATGGGCCTTTCAATGGACCCGTTGGAATTTTAACTGAGTAAAGAGTACAGATATTGAGGTTTTCGCAATATAATTGTGTTAAAAAGATCCTAATCAATTATTTGAACTCGTAATATTTGAATAAAACTTTTTTTGCAGTCCTTTTTGTAGAGGTTTCGGACGAGCGGGTCGAAATGGGCCTTTCAATGGACCCGTTCGACTTTTAACTGAGTAAAAAGTACATAAATTGAGGTTTTGCAATATAATTGTGTTGAAAAGCTCCTAATCAATTACATGAACTCCTAAAATTTGATTAAAACTTGTTTTGCAGTCCTTTTTGTAGAGGTTTCAGACGTGTGGGTCGAAATGGGCCTTTCAATGGACCCGTTGGAATTTTAACTGAGTAAAAAGTACAGAAATTGAGGTTTTGCAATATAATTGTGTTGAAAAGCTCCTAATCAATTATTTGAACTCCTAATATTTGAATAAAACATTTTGCGGTCCTTTTTGAAGAGGTTTCGGACGAGCAGGTCTAAATGGGCCTTTCAATGAACCCGTTGGAATTTTAACTGAGTAAAAAGTACAGAAATTGAGGTTTTGCAATATAATTGTGTTGAAAAGCTCCTAATCAATTACATGAACTCCTAATATTTGAATAAAACATTTTTGCGGTCCTTTTTGTAGAGGTTTCGGACGAGCAGGTATAAATGGGCCTTTCAATGGACCCGTTGGAATTTTAACTGAGTAAAAAGTACAGAAATTGAGGTTTTGCAATATAATTGTGTTGAAAAGCTCCTAATCAATTATTTGAACTCCTAATATTTGAATAAAACTTTTTTGCGGTCCTTTTTGTAGAGGTTTCGGACGAGCAGGTCTAAATGAGCCTTTCAATGGACATGTTGGAATTTTAACTGAGTAAAAAGTACAGAAATTGAGTTTTTGCAATATAATTGTGTTGAAAAGCTCCTAATCAATTACATGAACTCCTAAAATTTGATTAAAACTTGTTTTGCGGTCCTTTTTGTAGAGGTTTCGGACGAGCGGGTCGAAATGGGCCTTTCAATGGACCCGTTGGAATTTTAACTGAGTAAAGAGTACAGATATTGAGGTTTTGCAATATAATTGGGTTAAAAAGATCCTAATCAATTATTTGAACTCCTAATATTTGAATAAAACTTTTTTTGCAGTCCTTTTTGTAGATGTTTCGGACGAGCTGGTCGAAAAGGGCCTTTTAATGGACCCGTTGGAATTTTAACTGAGTAAAAAGTACAGAAATTGAGGTTTTGCAATATAATTGTGTTGAAAAGCTCATAATCAATTATTTGAACTCCTAATATTTGAATAAAACATTTTTGCAGTCCTTTTTGTAGAGGTTTCGGACGAGCAGGTCTAAATGGGCCTTTCAATGGACCCGTTGGAATTTTAACTGAGTAAAAAGTACAGAAATTGAGGTTTTGCAATATAATTGTGTTGAAAAGCTCCTAATCAATTATTTGAACTCCTAATATTTGAATAAAACTTTTTTGCGGTCCTTTTTGTAGAGGTTTCGGACGAGCAGGTCTAAATGAGCCTTTCAATGGACATGTTGGAATTTTAACTGAGTAAAAAGTACAGAAATTGAGTTTTTGCAATATAATTGTGTTGAAAAGCTCCTAATCAATTATTTGAACTCCTAATATTTGAATAAAACATTTTTGCGGTCCTTTTTGTAGAGGTTCCGGACGAGTTGGTCTAAATGGGCCTTTCAATGGACCCGTTGGGATTTTAACTTAGTAAAAAGTACAAAAATTGAGGTTATGCAATATAATTGTGTTGAAAAGCTCCTAACCAATTATTTGAACTCCTAATATTTGATTAAAACTTGTTTTGCAGTCCTTTTTGTAGAGGTTTCAGACGAGCGGGTCGAAATGGGCCTTTCAATGGACCCGTTGGAATTTTAACTGAGTAAAGAGTACAGATATTGAGGTTTTCGCAATATAATTGTGTTAAAAAGATCCTAATCAATTATTTGAACTCGTAATATTTGAATAAAACTTTTTTTGCAGTCCTTTTTGTAGAGGTTTCGGACGAGCGGGTCGAAATGGGCCTTTCAATGGACCCGTTCGACTTTTAACTGAGTAAAAAGTACATAAATTGAGGTTTTGCAATATAATTGTGTTGAAAAGCTCCTAATCAATTACATGAACTCCTAAAATTTGATTAAAACTTGTTTTGCAGTCCTTTTTGTAGAGGTTTCAGACGTGTGGGTCGAAATGGGCCTTTCAATGGACCCGTTGGAATTTTAACTGAGTAAAAAGTACAGAAATTGAGGTTTTGCTATATAATTGTGTTGAAAAGCTCCTAATCAATTATTTGAACTCCTAATATTTGAATAAAACATTTTGCGGTCCTTTTTGAAGAGGTTTCGGACGAGCAGGTCTAAATGGGCCTTTCAATGAACCCGTTGGAATTTTAACTGAGTAAAAAGTACAGAAATTGAGGTTTTGCAATATAATTGTGTTGAAAAGCTCCTAATCAATTACTTGAACTCCTAATATTTGAATAAAACATTTTTGCGGTCCTTTTTGTAGAGGTTTCGGAAGAGAAGGTCTAAATGGGCCTTTCAATGGACCCGTTGGAATTTTAACTGAGTAAAAAGTACAGAAATTGAGGCTTTGAAATATTATTGTGTTGAAAAGCTCCTAATAAATTACATGAAACCCTAAAATTTGATTAAACTTGTTTTGTGGTCCTTTTTGTAGAGGTTTCGGACGAGCGGGTCGAAATGGGCCTTTCAATGGACCCGTTGAAATTTTAACTGAGTAAAAAGTAAAAAAATTGAGTTTTTTCAATATAATTGTGTTGAAAAGCTCCTAAGAAATTATTTGAACTCCTAAAATTTGATTAAAACTTGTTTTGCAGTCCTTTTTGTAGAGGTTTCGGACGAGCGGGTCGAAATGGGCCTTTCAATGGACCCGTGGGAATTTTAACTGAGTAAAAAGTACATAAATTGAGGTTTTGCAATATAATTGTGATAAAAAGCTCCTAATCAATTATTTGAACTCCTAATATTTGAATAAAAAAAATTTTGCAGTCCTTTTTGTTGAGGTTTCGGACGAGCGGGTCGAAATGGGCCTTTCAATGGACCCGTTGGAATTTTAACTGAGTAAAAAGTACATAAATTGAAGTTTTGCAATATAATTGTGTTGAAAAGCTCCTAATCAATTATTTGAACTCCTAATATTTGATTAAAACTTGTTTTGCAGTCCTTTTTGTATAGGTTTCGGACGAGCGGGTTGAAATGGGCCTTTCAATGGACCCGTTGGAATTTTAACTGAGTAAAAAGTACAGAAATTGTGGTTTTGCGATATAATTGTGTTGAAAAGCTCCTAATCAATTATTTGAACTCCTAATATTTGAATAAAACATTTTTGCGGTCCTTTATGTAGAGGTTTCGGACGAGCAGGTCTAAATGGGCCTTTCAATGGACTCGTTGGAATTTTAACTGAGTAAAAAGTACACAAATTGAGGTTTTGCAATATAATTTTGTTGAAAAGCTCCTAATCAATTATTTGAACACCTAATATTTGAATAAAACCTTTTTGCGGTCCTTTTTGTAGTGGTTTCGTACGAGCAGGTCTAAATGGGCCTTTCAATGGACCCGTTGGAATTTTAACTGAGTAAAAAGTACAGAAATTGAGGTTTTGCAATATAATTGTGTTGAAAAGCTTCTAATCAATTATTTGAACTCCTAATATTTGAATAAAACATTTTTGCAGTCCTTTTGTAGAGGTTTCAGACGAGCATGTCTAAACGGGCCTTTCAATGGACCCGTTGGAATTTTAACTGATTAAAAAGTACAGAAATTGAGGTTTTGCAATATAATTGTGTTGAAAAGCTCCTAATCTATTATTTGAACTCCTTATCTTTGAATAAAACATTTTTGCGGTCCTTTTTGTAGAGGTTTCGGTCGAGCAGGTATAAATGGGCCTTTCAATGGACCCGTTGGAATTTTAACTGAGTAAAAAGTACAAAAATTGAGGTTATGCAATATAATTGTGTTGGAAAGCTTCTAATCAATTATTTGAACTCCTAATATTTGATTAAAACTTGTTTTGCAGTCCTTTTTGTAGATGTTTCAGACGAGCGGGTCGAAATGGGCCTTTCAATGGACCCGTTGGAATTTTAACTGAGTAAAAAGTACAGAAATTGAGGTTTTGCAATATAATTGTGTTGAAAAGCTCCTAATCAATTATTTGAACTCCTAAAATTTGATTAAAACTTGTTTCACAGTCCTTTTGTAGAGGTTTCGGACGAGCGGGTCGAAATGGGCCTTTCAATGGACCCGTTGGAATTTTATCTGAGTAAAACGTACAGAAATTGAGGTTTTGCAATATAATTGTGTTGAAAAGCTCCTAATCAATTATTTGAACTCCTAATATTTGAATAAAACATTTCTGCAGTCCTTTTTGTAGAGGTTTCGGACAAGCAGGTCTAAATGGGCCTTTCAATGGACCCGGTGGAATTTTAACTGAGTAAAAAGTACAGAAATTGAGGTTTTGCAATATAATTGTGTTGAAAAGCTCCTAATCAATTATTTGAACTCCTAATATTTGAATAAAACATTTTCGCAGTCCTTTTTGTAGAGGTTTCGGACGAGCAGGTCTAAATGGGCCTTTCAATGGACCTGTTGGAATTTTAACTGAGTAAAAAGTACAGAAATTGAGGTTTTGCAATATAATTGTGTTGAAAAGCTCCTAATCAATTATTTGAACTCCTAATATTTGAATAAAACATTTTTGCAGTCCTTTTTGTAGAGGTTTCGGACGAGCGGGTCTAAATGGGCCTTTTAATGGACCTGTTGGAATTTTAACTGAGTAAAAAGTACAGAAATTGAGGTTTTGCAATATAATTGTGTTGAAAAGCTCCTAATCAATTATTTGAACTCCTAATATTTGAATAAAACATTTTTGCAGTCCTTTTTGTAGAGGTTTCGGACGAGCAGGTCTAAATGGGCCTTTCAATGGACCCGTTGGAATTTTAACTGAGTAAAAAGTACAGAAATTGAGGTTTTGCAATATAATTGTGTTGAAAAGCTCCTAATCAATTATTTGAACTCCTAATATTTGAATAAAACCTTTTTGCGATCCTTTTTATAGAGTTTTCGGACGAGCAGGTCTAAATGGGCCTTTCAATGGACCCGTTGGAATTTTAACTGAGTAAAAATTACAGAAATTGAGGTTTTGCAATATAATTGTGTTGAAAAGCTCCTAATCAATTATTTGAACTCCTAATATTTGAATAAAATATTTTTGCGGTCCTTTTTGTAGAGGTTTCGGATGAGCATGTCTAAATGGGCCTTTCAATGGACCCGTTTGAAATTTAACTTAGTAAAAAGTACAGATATTGAGGTTTTGCAATATAATTGTGTTGAAAAGCTACTAATCAATTACATGAACTCCTAAAATTTGATTATAACTTGTTTTGCGGTCCTTTTTGTAGAGCTTTCGGACGTGCGGGTCGAAATGGGCCTTTCAATGGACCCGTTGGAATTTTAACTGAGTAAAAAGTACAGAAATTGAGGTTTTGCAATATAATTGTGTTGGAAAGCTCCTAATCAACTGCATGAACTCCTAAAATTTGATTAAAACTTGTTTTGCGGTCCTTTTTGTAGAGGTTTCGGACGAGCGGGTCGAAATGGGACTTTCAATGGACCCGTTGGAATTTTAACTGAGTAAAAAGTACAAAAATTGAGCTTTTGCAATATAATTGTGTTGTAAAGCTCCTAATCAATTACATGAACTACTAAAATTTGATTAAAACTTGTTTTGCAGTCCTTTTTGTAGAGGTTTCGGACGAGCGGGTCGAAATGGGCCTTTCAATGGACCCGTTGGAATTTTAACTGAGTAAAAAGTACTGAAATTGAGGTTTTGCAATATAATTGTGTTGAAAAGCTCCTAATCAATTATTTAAAATCCTAATATTTGAATAAAACATTTTTGCGGTCCTTTTTGTAGAGGTTTCGGACGAGCGGGTCTAAATGGGCCTTTCAATGGACCCGTTTGAGTTTTAACTGAGTAAAAAGTATAAAATTGAGGTTTTGCAATATAATTGTGTTGAAAAGTTCCTTATCAATTATTTGAACTCCTAAAATTTGATTAAAACTATTTTGCGGTCCTTTTTGTCGAGGTTTCGGACGAGCAGGTCTAAATGGGCCTTTCAATGGACCCGTTAGAATTTTAACTGAGTAAAAAGTAAAAAAATTGATGTTTTGCAATATAAATTGTGTTGAAAAGTTCCTAAACAATTATTTGAACTCCTAATATTTGAATAAAACATTTTTGCGATCCTTTTTGTAGAGGTTTCAGACGAGCTGGTCTAAATGGGCCTTTCAATGGTCCCGTTGAAATTTTAACTGAGTAAAAAGTACAGAAATTGAGGTTTTGCAATATAATTGTGTTGAAACGCTCCTAATCAATTATTTGAATTCCTAAAATTTGATTATAACTTGTTTTGCGGTCCTTTTGTAGAGGTTTCGGACGAGTAGGTCCAAATGGGCCTTTCAATGGACCCGTTGGAATTTTAACTGAGTAAAAAGTACAAAAATTGAGGTTTTGCAATATAATTGTGTTAAAAATCTCCTAACCAATTACATGATGTCCTAAAATTTGATTAAAACTTGTTTTACGACCCTTTTTGTAGAGGTTTCAGACGAGCATGTCTAAGTGGGCCTTTCTTTGGACCCGTTGGAATTTTAACTGAGTAAAAAGTATAAAAATTGAGGTTTTGTAATATAATTGTGTTGAAAATATCATAATCAATTATTTGTACTCCTAAAATATGATCAAAACTTGTTTTGCGGTCCTTTATATAGAGGTTTCGGACGTGCGGGTCTAAATGGGCCTTTCAATGGACCCGTTGGAATTTTAACTGAGTAAAAAGTACAGAAATTGAGGTTTTGCAATATAATTGTGTTGAAAAGCTCCGAATCAATTATTTGAATTCCTAATATTTGAATAAAACATTTTTGCGGTCCTTTTTGTAGAGGTTTCATACGAGCAGGTCTAAATGGGCCTTTCAATGGACCCGTTGGAATTTTAACTGAGTAAAAAGTACATAAATTGAGGTTTTGCAATATAATTGTGTTGTAAAGCTCCTAATCAATTACATGAACTACTAAAATTTGATTAAAACTTGTTTTGCAGTCCCTTTTGTAGAGGTTTCGGACGAGCGGGTCGAAATGGGCCTTTCAATGGACCCGTTGGAATTTTTTTTTGAAGAAAATGGGCCTCATTAAAAACCCCTCTAACCACCTTGCGCCGAGGCACAAGGTGAACCTAAGGGGAAAAGAGTGCCCTGAGCTATGTTATCATTATAACAATAAAAGGGCTGAGAGACAGCCAATACATCAACGTTAATACAGTCAGGAACAATTGAATCAAAATACACAGAAGAAGTAGAACGTAAAGCCCAAGCGGCTAAATCATGAGCCACAAAATTGGCTGATCTAGGTACAAATGAAAGAGTGATCAAAGGAAAAGATCTAAGCAAGGCCTTCGTATCTACAATTTGTGGACCCAGCAAGGAGTTATCATCAGTATTGCGCGAGAGCTTGTTGATCACCGTAGCCGAGTCGGACTCGATGAGCACCTCGCCCCATCCTCTGTCTCGGGTCAACATGATACCCGCAACGATGGCATGTAGCTCGGCCATAGAGGCATCATGACAACCTGCCTCATGGACAGCACATCCCCCAACAATCGAACCATGAGCATCCCTAGCAATGACTCCGATAGCTGCAGCACCAGATTCTGGATGGAAGGCTCCGTCGACATTTATCTTTATATACCCTGATCTTGGCGGCGTCCATCGTGTCGGGGCTGCTGCTGGCATGGCTGCTGGTATGGCTGCTGACACGGCGGGGAGAGCGTTAGCGGCGGCGTATTCTTGTAGAAGACCTGTAGCGTTCATGGTCGTGAGCCAAGTTGGCTGAAGCCTTTGTGAGTGAACCCAGTCATTACGACGGTTCCAGACATTCCAAATTGTCGTTAGGAGTAGAGCAAACCCTGTACTGTCCAAACAGTAAGTTTCTTCCGATAACCATTCCGCCATTGTGCCGGTATGGCTGGCATAGACACCCGGTGGAAGCCCTACAAGGCGAAGAACATCTTGGGCACTTGGGCAATCACGAAGGGCATGTATAGCGGATTCCAGCACCGCTGGGCAAAAAGGGCATTGCCCATCCGTGTGATGTATCGCTCTGAGTTTGTCCCCAGTGGGCAAAGCATCACGACCCGCTCGCCAGCTGAAAGAGCGGATCTTCGGTAGAGTCGGGGCTTTATATATTACTTTCCAGAGACGGGTAGGTCGCGTCACCGGTCTCGCAGGTTGATGGAGAAAAAAGTACCCCGATCTGACGGTATAGTTGCCAGAGTCATGTTGTCCCCAAACAAGCTTATCCGGCCTATTCCGATAAATCGGAACCCGAAGGATGCTTTCGACATCATCCTTGTCGAAGTCTCTTCGAAGTTTGGACTCATCCCAGGATGTATAATCACGTGACATGTAATCCGGACACCGCAATGGTAGCTCGTCATTGTCCGTATATTGCCCAAAAAGCGTAATTGGTTTATCCCCTCCCCAGGAATCTCTGAGCAGACGTATCGAACTCTTGACTCCTGGCCGCCAAAAATAACCAGGCCCAAGGGAGTGAATTGCTTGGTGTATACCTTTCAGGCAAACGAAGCCCGTTTGTCCGCTGAGGCATTCAGTAGGTCACCTGAGGGGTAGTATTTTGCGCGAAGGACTCGTGCCAAGAGAGAGTCCGGGTGTGATAGCAGATGCCAAATCTGCTTCCCCAAAAGGGCGATATTAAATGTGTGTAGATCGCGGAAGCCTAGGCCTCCCACATTTTTAGGTGTGCAAAGAGATTCCCACGATAAAAGCGGCCAGCCACGCTTATTACTACGCCCCGACCACCAGTAACGCCGTATGGACATAGTAATGTCATCAATGATGTTTTGGGGTAATAGGTAGCACGACATTACATATTGTGGCATTGCTTGTGCAACCGACTTAATGAGAATTTCTCTCCCACTATATGAAAGGAAGCTGTTGTCCCATTTACTCATTCGGGATTGGACTTTATCCCTCACAAACCCTAATGAGGTGGTCCTATTCCTTTTAATTAAAAGGGGGACCCCCAAATATATGTCTGGGTCATCCACTAGGCGTACACCCAGGGTAGAACGCATAGCATGGAGAAAGTCAGAGGAACACTTGTGACTGCAATAGGCGGTTGACTTATCAAAATTTACCGTTTGTCCGGAGGAGGAGGCAAACTGGGAGAGGACGTATCGTAATCTATCCACCTCCGCTGGCTCATTGCGTAGGAACACCATACTATCATCCGCAAAGGGCTTTTTTCATGGCAGCAAATGAACGACTAAAATGGCAGAAAATGGTGTTGAAGTTGCTGGAAATTAACAAGACGTTGAACTCGAAAGAACCCGAACAATATACTGAGCGGACCCGAATCGAATACGTTCTTCGCCAACGGACTTGGACCCTCTAGATAGCGATCTAGGAACCCGAAGTATCAAGGAGGATGACACAATCAAACAAAGTCTGAAAATGCCAAAGAAGTTCAATGAAGAACCGAAATTGAGAGAAAAACTCACAATAATTTTGTTTCATAAAATTGTCTACCCTTTTACAAGTGATTTTCGTTCATATATATAGAGTACAAGGGAAGTTGGCTGAATTCAAATATGTGGCTGTTAATTAGCCATTTGAAATTAAAAAATTTTAACTAAATAACCACTAAAGGGGCGGCATGCAATTCTGGCCATATGTTTGAAGTTTGGGCGCCCAAATGGATAAAGCACATGTTATTTGTGCTTTTATTTGAATTTCAAAGAATAAACACATGTTAAATGTGTTTCCTTTGTTCTTATCTTCAAGTTTGCCGCACATTTGAGAGAGGAATGGGTTGATTTTCGGCCAAACTTGCACACACATGTGTCAAGGCTGCCACGTGTGCAAGTTACATGCTCGGATGCCACCTAGGATGCCACGCATGCACTGGTACACTCCCCGACATGTAGGACGCTTTTCAGCTACTTTTGGACTTGTCAGCTGAAGTTGAGCTAGTGGAGCTAAAGTTGAGCTGACTGGAGCTGAAACGAGCTGAATTCAGCTAGCTGGGAGTGAAGTGAGCTGAGTTGAGCTGCCGATACTCCTTTGAGCTGAAGATGAGCTACGTACACTCCCGTGAGCTTCATCCGAGCTAAGTTTAAGCCTTTGAGATGCTGCCCTTTTATTGTAACTATATGAAAACAAAAGAAACACACTCAGAGCATTGTAAACTTATTGAAAACATTCAAGCAAGCTACAAAACAATGCACCCTTATTGTTTTAACACACAACAAGCTAACATAGCTTAACATACAATATTATAAGCTGACAAACTTATCTAAAACACACTTAACATAATATATACATAGAAAACACACTGATATAAATAATATAAGTATAAGAAATGTTACACATCAGTATGTAACAAATGAAAAAGCAAACTTCCCTGAAAGTTTGAAGTTGCAACGTTGGGTGGCATAAACGTGCTCACATCAGGGGTTCTCTTCTATAATGGTTGGAAACATCACACCATTTGGTGAAGGTATTAGTCCATTGACCCTCTCCGAGGTGTTGGTTGGTAACATCATAACTTTTGGAAATGACATGATCTTTCATCAAAGTTTCAACACTTCGTTTCTGCCTCCAACCTCCTGGATCAACTAATCCTTCCATGAATAGTTCCACCTTTATCCTTGTACCCTTTCGAATGATAATCTTTGAGTGGATGGAAGATGCTTGCTTCACACCCTTGAAACAAGTAATCTTGGGCAGAATGGTTGTTTGTAGTTTCGCATTGATTCTAGCGCACCAATCAACCTCAAAATAACAAAGGAACTTGTCACCATTGGTTGATAAAATAACTCCATGTATTTGAATCAATTGACTGCAAAACAAACCATGGTTAGATGAAGAGAAGCTTACAATAAGATGGAAAGAACTTGCAAACCATGGTGGATGTTTAATGGGCGTTGGTTGCTGAATTCTCCTCAAGATTGACAATGCACATGGAATGTTAATGCTCATATCTCTTGGAAGTTCAAGTGTCACAACCTTTGAAGAATTCACGCCTATTGGTTCTTCAAGAGACACCTCCTCGTAATAGTCATCTTTAAGAGATACGTCCTTTGGATCTTTAAGGGACATAACTTTCAATTTGTCAAGGAACACATTTGTTGGTCCTCCAAAAGTCGTGCTTCTTGAATAACCTCTTTAAAAAGATGTGTCTCTTGGATCATCCTGCAAAACAAAAGAATAAATGGAAGAAAGAGTAGGATTAGATAAAATCTTCCTTATTTTCTCTTCTTTTCCGATCTTATTTTCAACTCTGAATGCTACTGTTTTCACACAATGTTCTTCTTGCATAGTTTCAAAGCTCTTCTTTAAGTGTTGTTGATCTTGAAGAACTTGGTGTGATGGCAATGGTATTAACGTAACTTTTCTTTTCCCATGGATAAATGAATAATGGTTTAAGAACCCATCATGGGTGGCCCTTTTGTTGAATTGCCATGGTCTTCCATGAAGTAAATGAGTTGTGCTCATAGGGATTACATCACAAAGAACCTCGTCTTCATACTTGCCAATGGAAAATAGAACTAACACTTGCTGAGTAATGGCTATCTTATCATCATTAAGCCATTGTATTTCGTATGGATTTGAATGTTGCATCATCTTTAGACCCAATTTGTGCACCATGAGTGTACTTGCAAGATTGGTGCTACTCCCACTATCAACAATCACATGGCATATTTTACCATTGATTTGACATCTAGTATGAAATGCACATTCCCTTTGTTGTTCCTGCAACATGGTTAGAAAAAAATGGACCTCACCAAAAATTCACTCACAAAATCCTCACGTTCACTCCAAGGAAAGTAAGATGACACTCAATTCACTCGTGTTTGCACTCTAGGACTGATTTTTGGCTTTTACTTGTCATCTTCTGCTCTCACACACTCTCTTTGCCTTCTTCCACTCAAATTCTCTCTAAACGAGTTCTTAGGAGAAGTAACTCAAACTTGTCAAAACTTTATTGATAATATGGCGTTTGGGCTGCAAAATAAGGATACAAATGAAAGAAATGAAGAAAACTGAACGTTACCACAAAACTTTACTTACAAACTGGTCGTGAGCAATCAAACTTGAGGAACTTCTCGGAGTTGGTTGCTTGGACGTTCGTACTTCGATCTTCACCCTTTTGAAATTTTGATTTCTTTTTTTTTATCTACTTCAGATTCCTTGTGTTTGGAACAATCTGAATTTTCTCTTTTTTTGTTTTTTATTATCAGAATTGAAATAAGAAGGTATAGGGCTTACTTGATTCTTCCTTTTTTGCTCTGATTACCATATGATACGCTCCGTCTCTCCAATTGATGTTGTAGAGAGAAGCTTTGATTGCCTGGACCTTTGAATGCAAGCAAGCCTTGTATCAAGAATATTTTTCTTGTGAAAATATGTTGAAATAGATGAAAGGAGATAGGTTGCGGAAGGATGGTAGTGTTTGTATGTCAAAAGGGTGTAAGGAAAGGAAGATAGATAAGTAGGAAGATGGTGAAGAGAAAGGATGTTAGTAGTATTCAAAGGCTCAAAAAGATGAATATATGCTAAGGAGCATATACCCTAACTTGGATGAGACTTTGAGGGTGGTAAAAGGACTTAGACTGAGAAACAATGGATGTTTAACAATCTAAAGTATCAAGATGGAAAGAAAAGGGAGACGCCACAAATCAATAATGATTTGATAAGTCAAGAAGTTCTAAAAAGAACAAGGATGAGAGAAAACCTCACAAAGTAATTTTTATAATCTGAATTGTGTGTTTACAAATGAAAATGCATTACATATTTATAGTAAATGAAAGGGGGTGGACAAAATCGTGTGTAGGGGAGAGGGAATGATTCGGCAGCCATGGTGCCTCCCTCCTTTGGCCGAATTGGTGTGATAAGGGCTTGAATAAGTGTTGATAACCTATCAAGCACTATTCGCAAGCCTTGCACCTTTCCAAATTGGCGCCAAGGTGTGTAGAGGTGCCTAGGTTCCCTCCTTTGCTATTCGGCTAGGTAGGTACCCTTCCATCACTTAGCTAGGTAGCTAGTGTCACTAGCTGGTCCACTGAAGGAGCTAGTAGTAGTTAGAGGAGCTGGAGATGAGCTGGACGAGCTAGGCTTGAGCTGAGCTAGCTAGCTTACATAGCTAGTGATGTGAGCACGTTTATGCCACCCAACGATGCAACTTCAAACTTTCAGGGAAGTTTGCTTTTTCATTTGTTACATACTGATGTGTAACATTTCTTATACTTATATTATTTATATCAGTGTGTTTACTATGTATATAGTATGTTTGGTGTGTTTTGAATAAGTTTGATATAACTTATGGTGTGTTTATATTTGTTTGTGTATTAATAAATTATTGTGCACTTGTTTACGATTTGTATTATTGTTTCCATTAAGTTTACAATGCTTTGATGGAAGTTTGTTGCCTTTTGACATAGGTACGTAGGAGGACACTAGCTCAAGTGAGTATATGCAGCTCCACTCCAGCTCAAGTGAGCATATGCAGCTCAAATCCAGCTCAGAAGAGTGAAACCAGCTCATTTTCAGCTCATCACACTTTCAGCTAGTTCGTTTCAGCTCAGCTCATTTCCAGTCAGCTCAACTTTAGCTCCACTAGCTCAACTTCAGTTGACAAGTCCAGAAGTAGCTGAAAAAGCGTCTTGCATATCAGGGAGTGTGCTAGTGCACATGTGGCAGCTTGACACATGTGTGTGAATGTGCAGCCGAATCAGCCCGTTTTCTCCTTCATTATGTTTCATTTGCAAGAAAGGATAAGCCCGAGTGGTTATGTTTGAATTTCAAACATAAAAATCACATGTTAAATGTGATTTTCATGTGTTTTGGGCGCCTAAACTTGTGGCTGCCAATTGAGTCCGCCCAAAAGGAGTTATTTTCACTCAAATTTAATTTTTAAACTCCTTTTAATATCAGCCACACAACACGAAACAAGTTTTAGTGTCGTTTGCCATTGGAAAATACGAGAATGAAGTACTTTGCGATGTCGTTGCAATGGATGCAAGCCATTTGCTATTGGGCCGTCCTTGGCAGTTTGACAAGAAGATGACACATAATGGCTTTACGAACATGTATTCTTTTATGCATGCAAGAAAGAAGATAACCTTGGCATAATTGACGCCCAGTCAAGTGCAAGAAGATCAAGCAAGATTACAAAAGAATGCTGAGGGATTTCGTGGGAAAAAGAAGATAAACGTGTATGACAGCAGCAAGGAAGGAAATCATGAAATGTCTTTCCTCTCAGCAATTTTTGTTTATTTTGTTGTTTAAAGATCATTGTTTATTTTCTGATATTCCTTGTGATCTGCATGCTTCTATTTCATCTCTTTTGAAGGAATTTGAGGACGTGTTTTCGGATGAAACACTGAAGGGATTGCCACCTCTTCATGGCATTGATCACTAGATTGATTTCATTCCAGGTGCTACTATTCTAAATCGACCAACTTATCGAACTAACCCTGAAGAAACAAAAAAGCTTCAAAGGCAATTTACAGAGTTGATGGACAAGGGCTACATTCAAGAGAGTTTGAGTCCGTGTGTTGTTCTGCTGCTATTAGTGCCGAAGAAAGATGGATCTTGGAGGATGTGCATAGATTGTAGACTTGTGAACTAGATTACAATTAAGTATCGTCATCCCATTCCGAGACTTGATGATATGTTGGACGAGCTTTGTGGAGCCCTCATCTTCTCCAAAATTGACTTGAAGAGCAGATATCACCAGATTCGCATGCGAGAAGGCGATGAGTGGAAGACATCCTTCAAAACAAAGCTAGGTTTGTACGAATGGTTAGTGATGTCTTTTAGTTTAACTAATGCACCTAGTACTTTCATGCGATTAATGAATCATGTTTTGCGATCCTTTATTGGTAAATTCTGTGTTGTGTAGTTTGATGATATTTTAATTTACAATAAGACCTTGCAGGATCATGCAGAACATTTGAGAGTCGTTTTGCAAACTTTGAGAGAAGAAAAGCTATTTGGTAAAATGGAGAAATGTGTGTTTTGTACTAACAAACTTACATTTATTGGTTACATTGTGAGTGAATAGGGTGTTGAAGTCGATCCTGAGAAGATTAAAGCAATTCAGGAATGGCCACGACCGACATCAATTACTCAGGTTAGATCATTTCATGGTTTAGCGAGTTTTTATTGACGGTTTGTTCCTAACGTCAGTTCTATTACCGCCCCCTTAATCGGGATTATAAAGAAGAATTCAATCTTCTCATGGGGTAAAGAACAAGAAGATGCTTTTCTGAAAATTAAGGATTGTTTGACTAGAGCACCAGTGTTAGACTTACCTAACTTTGATAAAACTTTTGAAATTGAATGTGATGCTTCTAGAGTTGGTATAGGCGCAGTTTTAATGCAGGAAAAGAGGCCCGTTGCATATTTCAGTGAGAATCTGAGTGGAGTGACATTGAATTATCCAGTGTATGACAAAGAGATGTATGCACTAATTCGAGCATTAGAGACGTGGCAGCATTACTTGTTGCCTAAGGAGTATGTGATCCACACTAACCACGAGGCTTTGCGATATATCACATGTCAACATAAATTAAATAAATAACATGCTAAATGGGTTGAATTCTTATAATCTTTTCCATATGTCATTTGATACAAAAAGGGGAAAGATAATGTCGTTGCTGATGCATTATCACGTAGGTATGCACTTTTGAGTTATCTTGATTCACATTTGATTGGTTTTGCATACATTCGTGAGTTATACCCTGATGATCCTAATTTTAGAGATAAATATAATGCTTGTGAGAAAGGTGCAGATGGAAAATTCTACAGGCATGATGGTTATCTTTTCAAAGAAAACAGGATATGCATTCCACAAGGTTCGTTGCGTGACATATTGATCCGTGAGGCATATGAAGGTGGATTGATGGGTCACTTTGGAGTCACCAAGACGTTACATACCTTGAAGGAGCATTTTTTTTGCCGAATATGCGCAGAGATGTTGAAAGGTATTGTGAACGTTGCGTGACTTGTAGAAAAGCAAAATCAAAGGTTTCACCACATGGTATGTACTTACCTTTACCTATTCCTGATTCCCCTTGGACTGATATTTCTATGGATTTTGTTTTAGGATTGCCTCGAACTAGGGCTAGTAGGGATAGTATTTTTGTTGTGGTTGATAGGTTCTCTAAAATGGCACATTTCATTGCATGCCATAAGACTGATGATACTGTTAATGTGGCTAACTTGTTCTTTAGAGATATTGTACGTTTATATGGTATTCCTAGGTCAATTGTTTTTGACAGGGATGTAAAGTTTTTGAGTCACTTCTGGAGGACTCTTTGGAGCAAACTAGGTACGAAACTTATGTTTTCTACTACCTTCCATCCCCAAATTGATGGACAAACTAAGGTTGTTAACAGAGTTTTATCTACTTTGCTTCGTTCCATCATTAAAAAGAACATAAAAATTTGGGAAGATTGTTTGCCACATGTTGAATTTGCTTATAACCACATTGTACATTTTGCTACTAAAATGTCACCATTTGAGGTTGTCTATGGTTTTAACCCTATTACGCCTCTAGATTTGTTGCCTTTACCACAGGAACAGGTGACGAACAGGGATGGTCAAAGAAAAGCCGATTATGTGAAAAAGTTGCATCATCAAGTTAAGGAGAACCTGGAACGAAGGACTCAAGAGTACGAAAAGAAAACGAACAAAGGAAGGAAGCGAGTCACCTTCGATGTTGGTGATTGGGTTTGGGTTCATTTCCGAAAGGAAATATTTCCAGCCCAAAGGCAGTCCAAGCTATTACCGCGTGGAGATGTCCTTTTCAGGTGTTGGCAAAAGTGAATGAAAACGCCTACAAGATAGACTTACCAGAAGACTACAATGTAAGTGCCACATTTAATGTTTTTGATTTAAACCCTTATGATGATTTTGCAGATTTGAGGTCAAATCCTTTTCAATAAGGGGGGATGATGTGAGCACATCATTTCAAAACAAGCAAGTTGATCCGGAGGTCTTACCCATTAGGACCCATTACCTGTTCTAAGGCGAAGAAATTCGGGGAAGCTCTATTCCTTGTGCTACAATTCTTGATTCATTTGAGCACGTTTATGCCTTAGAACATAAGCTTTATAATGTGTTGCATGCTGATATGTGACATACTTAGGTTATACTACGTATTAAGTATGCTAAGTATGTATATAATATGCTAAATATGTTTGCATTATGATTGTAGTATGTTTATAAGATGTTAAGCGTGTTTACATTATGGTTATAGTGTGTATATAAGTTTTAAATAAGAATACAAGGCTTTTTACGCATGTTCATTGTGTTTGGCATAGGTGCTTAGGAGGTGGCTAGCTCAAGTGAGCATACACAGCTCAAGTAAACGCTCCTTGAATATAAGGGATAAAGATAAGTATGTATCCATAATTGCGCTACTCTATCAAAGCATCTCACAAGAAGTTACAGTAAAATGAAGAAATAAAGATAAGCGATGGAAATAAATAGTTTAGGGACTGGTTTGGAGATGAAGGAATGCGTGATGTTTGGAAAGGGTGTAAGGGGTCTTTAGGCGTTTTGGGTGATAGTGAAGGCTGAGATAAAGTGATAGGTTTAAAGAAAAGAATTCAGATGGTGTTTGATGGTGGTAAGAGAGGATGGTAACAGAGATAGTATCTTAAAGATACTTAAGGAAGAAACTAGGCTATAGAAAACCTAACCCCGAATCTTATATTGAAATTTAAGGGATGGTAGTAAGGACTTTTACCCCTTTAGTATATTAAACTAAAAGAACCAGAAGTATCAAGGTGGATAAAGGGTTGACGCCACAAGTACAAAATACTTGATAAGTCAATAAAGTTCTAAAAAGAACTAAAAGAGAGAAAATTCTCATAAAGGATAAATTGTATTCTGAATTGTTGTTTAAATGCCCAAAGGGCTTACATATTTATAGTAAGGGAAAGGGGGTGGCCGAATAGGCATCATACATGGGTGAATGATTCGGCTAAGCATGGTGTCTCCCTACAATATTGCTGAAATGGCATGATAAGTGTTGGATAGTGGTGATAAGCCTTTGGTATTTATTCGGCAGCCTTGGTGACTCTCCATCTTGGCGCCATGCTTGAAAGGAGCCGTTGGTTCCCTCCCATGGCCGAATAAGTGGGTAGGTGCCTCATCAGGTCTAGCTAGTTGGGTAGTGACACTAGCTAGCTAGGTAACATCGAGCTGGAGGGGATAGGGGGAGCTGAGATGAGCTAGAGGATCTAGGCTTGAGCTGAGCTAGCTAGCTGATTTAGCTAGCTCAATCCACACTTCAATTTGAGCTTCTTGGAGCTGAATATAGCTGTTTGAGCTTGAGTTTTAAGTTCATGAGCTCTTCTAGGTAATTCCATTAAGTTCATGAGCTGAAATGATCTTCCATTAAGCTCCTTGCAATTCCAAGCATTTGAGCTGTCCTTGAGCTGCTACAAGCTGTCATAGGCCTTCCCAAGCTATGTTGAGCTATCCTTGAATCATTTAAGTTGTCTCGGACTAATATATTTACTTTAAAGTGCTGAAACAATGAGCAAGCAATGTGTAAGCAGAAACAGATAAGAATGGGCTAAAAAGAGCTAGAAACAATATACTTTAGCTAATTTTAAATATAAACTAACTTAGAATGAATATAAAGATGTGGTGATATGCTTATCTTAGTTAATATAATTAATATAGTTTATTATAATCCTAAGTAAATCATAGATAATGCATATGATAAATATATGAGCGTAAGGTAGGATGCATAAAATATGATATCTAATCATGGTATATAAGTAATAAATTAAAAGAAATAATATGAAAAGATAGAGTTTAATGAAAACTCATTGTTTCTTCATCCTTAGTATTAACATAAGAAGGAAGATAATTGAGCGCCCAAGCTGGATTGTATCATCCTCCCCTTCTTTTGAGCGATTTGTGGCGTCTCTCTTATTTCACCTTGATACTTTAGGTTGTTGAACATATATTGTTCTTCAGTATAAGCACTTCCTACTGCCCTCAAAGCCTTATTCAAGTTTGGGTTTATGCTTCTTGGCATAAGTTCATCTTTTTGAGACTTTGAATACTATCCATCTTATTTCTTTCATCATCCTTCCTTCACCATCCAAAAAATCCATCTTCCTACACATCCATCCTCATTTCCTTTATCCCTTTTACCATACAAACACTATCATCCTTCCGCATTGATACATGATGAGAGGGGTGATACTAATCATCTTGGAAAAGAAGTTAAAATTGTTTTGCAAGTCAGAAACGTCAGTCAACTTGCGACTCCTTTTTAGAGAGGATCCAGGCATTTATGGGTCGACATGTCTTCTCGAAGCTTGTCCTTCTGTCAATTATCTTTTCAACGGATCTTGAAACGTCTCAATCGGACATCTGGAACTCAAGATACGTCTATTTTAGCAAATACAACATGTATGTAGAAATTCCTATACGGGATTAATATGAGATTTTTGGATAATTACGAATTTTCAAGATTTTATTTGATTACTTGTAATTTAAATCAATATAGGATTCTGCAATATCTATTAGGATCAGATTTATTTAATTAGGCTTTTATTTTTAATATTTATTTATTATTAGAAGTTACTTATGCGATTAGGAGATTAGATTTCAGCATTTATTTACTGTATTTAATTCCTTAAGTTTACTAGGATTAGAACTTCTCCAAGGCTTTATATAAGGAGGCTTCAACCACATTGTATTTCAGATTTGAATGGTTAAAAAAGTTCTCTTTTGAGTTCAGACTTGCAAGAAGTATAACTTGTGTTCTTTATTTTAGAAGCGATTCTTCAAGTTCGTCAGAATTTTTTGTTGATATTCACACTCTTGCTTGCCTAGATAACTACATCTAGGAGGGTGGGTTAGAGCCGTTTGAGGTTGCTTGCTTGGTTAATTGCGATCAAGAGGGTGTCGAGGACAATTTATCTATTTATCTTCCATCTCCATCGTCATCGCCTATCTTCAGCTATCTTTTCACCGATCCAACATTCGTGCGAACATCCTTATCCGCTTTCGAAAGCTCAACGTTCACGTATACGGATCTTTATTGTGCCCGGTGAGAAATCTGGCCATGGTTGCCTCACGATCTTCTATATTGGCATAGATCATTGCAATCTCCATCTCTTGGTAGTACTCCTCAACGCTCCGGTTTCCTTGTTTCAAATTTGTAACTTGTGAATATGATCCCGGTGGTAATGAGTTGGTATGAATCTTCGGTGCATAATACTCTTCATATTGTGCCATGAGTTAATTGGCCTTTCTCCATTGCGTCTCCTAGATAGAACTAGTTGATCCCACCAGATTAGTGCATAATCAATGAATTCCATTATGGCCAATCGTACCTTTTTCTGTTCCGAATAATTATGGCACTCGAATATATGTTCCACTTTAATCTCCCAATCTAGATATGCTTCTGGATCGATCTTTCCTTGGAATGGTGGAATGGTAACTCGGATGTTGTTGAGGTTGTTATTAATTTGAGTACGTCCTCTTTGATATTGTTGAGCACTTCGAACAGATAACTGCTCATCTTCATCTTCATCTACAATCTCTTCATTTCGATGTCTTGGTTGCTGCCTAAGTACTTTGCCTTGTGAAGCCTCAAATTGGTCCATTCTATCATGAATAGGCTCCAATTCTGCTCGTAGTATTCTTTGCAACTCTCGGATCATTGCTTCTGTTTGGAGATTTGAGGCTTGTCGTACTTCTTCCGGATTTCAATTCTGAGACATTTTGTTAGTGAAAATAAAAGAATCTGAAAAAGGATATTAGGACTTTACCCAAATTCTTTTCCAAAAGCCTCACTAATTCACTCCAAGAAAGTCAATCTCTATTCTCTCTCCGTGTTTGCACTCTAGGACTTATATGGCTTTTTGTGTCCTGTTCTGCTCTCACACACTCAAAATTGCCCTTTTCCACTCCTTTCTCTCTTGTATAGTTCTTAGAAGAACTTACTCGAGACTTAGGCAAGTAAATGTGCTTGTGTGTTGCTGAGAAGGTTAGTTTAAAAAGAAAAGGAAAGGAAATAGGATGAAAAGATAGGTTTAGAATGAAAAGAATAGAAACGGGGTTATTTACTTGTCAAGAAACACATAACCTTTCTTCTCCAACAATCAAAGTGTTGAAGATGATTTAGCTTCTCGGCTTGATGTTGAAGATGTTGTTGTTGTGCTTTCTCATCATTGAATTTGTAATTTTTGAATCTGATTTTTTTCTTCTTCTCTTTTTTTGGCAATATAATTGAAAATGACAAAGATTATTCACTTACAATCTGAATTTTGCTTGAAACTGGCTTCTTGTTTCACTTTACTTCTTCCACCAAAGCTCCGATTACCATATGATGTAGGCCAATCTTGTTGATGATGCTGAACAACACACTTTGATTGTAGGACCTAGGAAGGAAGCAAGTATCTGGCAAGAAGTGGCTGCAAAATGAAGAAATAAAGATAAGGGATAGAATGAATAGTTTAGGGACTGATACGGAAATGAAGGAATGTGTGGTGTTTGGAAAGGGGGTAAGGAGTGTTTGGACGTTTTGGGTGATGGTGAAGGCTGAGATAATGTGATGGGTTTAAAAGAAAAGAAATCAGAAGGTGTTTGATGGTGGTAAGAAAGGATGGAAATGAAGATAGTATGTTAAAGATACTTAATGAAGAAACTAGGCTATAGAAAACCTAACCCCGAACCTTATATTGATCTTTAAGGGATGGTAGTAAGGACTTTGACCCTTTTACTATATTAAACTAAAAGAACCAGAAAGTATCAAGGTGGATAGAGGGTTGACGCCACAAGTACAAAATACTTGATAAGTCGATAAAGTTCTAAAAAGAACTAAAAGAGAGAAAATTCTCACAAAGGATGAATTGTATTCTTAATTGTTGTTTAAATGCCCAAAGGGCTTACAGATTTATAGTAAGGGAAAGGGGGCGAATAGGCATCATACATGGGTGAATGATTCGGCTAAGCATGGTGTCTTCCTCCAATATTGTCGAATGGTGTGATAAGTGATGGATAGTGGTGATAAGCCTCTGGTGCTTATTCGACAGCAATGGTGACTCTCCATCTTGGTGCCATGCTTGAAAGGAGCCGTTGGTTCCCTCCCTTGGCCGAATAGGTGGGTAGGTGCCTCCTTGGGTCTAGCTAGTTGGGTAGTGAAACTAGCTAGCTATGTAACATCGAGCTGGAGGGGATAGGGGGAGCTGAGATGAGCTCGACAAGCTAGGCTTGAGCTAACTTAAGCTGAGCTAGCTAGCTAGCTGACTTAGCTTGCTCAATCCACACTTTAACTTGAGCTTCCTGGAGCTGAATTTAGCTGGTTGAGCTTGAGTTTTAAGTTCATGGGATCTTCTAGGAATTTCCATTAAGTTCACGAGCTGAAATGATCTTCCATTAAGCAACTATGCAATTCCAAGCGTTTGAGCTGTCCTTGAGCTGCTAGAAGCTGCCATAAGCCTTCGCAAGCTATATTGAGCTACCCTTGAAATATTTAAGTTATCTCGGATTAATTCACATAAAAGAGCTGAAAAAATGAGCAAACAATTTGTAAGCTGAAACAGATAAGAATAAGCTAAAAAGAGGTAGAAACAATGTAGTTTAGCTAATTTTAAATATAAACTAACTTAGAATGAATATAAAGATGAGGTGATATGCTTATCTTAATTAATATAATTAATATAGTTTATTATAATCCTAAGTATATCATAGATAATGCATATGATAACTATATGAGCATAAGACGGGATGCATATAATATGATATCTAATCATGCTATATAAGTAATAAACTAAAAGAAATCATATGAAAAGATAGAGTTTAATGAAAACTCCATGTTTCTTCATCCTTAGTAAGATTATCATCCGAAGGAAGATAATTGAGCGCCCAAGCTAGATTGTATCACTTTTTAATTTATCTTTGGGTTTAAAAATTACAATTTAAACCTAATTTTAATGGACTTCAAGTATGGATAAGGACTTATCATTGCATTCTTGGGCGTGTGCTTCCTCAACATGGGTTTGTGTGACCCAATTCTTCAAGCTTGGAGAGTGAGTGTTTTCCAGGAATTCTTGCTCTTGTGTGAAAGACTGTACGCCTTTGGTCAGCATTCCTTACATGGTGGTGTATAGTTTGTCCTTAAGGATCTTGGACTTGGTTCGTCTGGTTCATCCAAGACAGAATGTGAGTCCATCGTTGACTTGGGATTGTCCCGTGCATGCATCATGCAACTTTTAGAATCCTACTAACATAAAAAACGAAAAGGTGTTAGATAATGTAAAGGAGAAAAAAGAAGGCAAACAAAAGAACTTAAATGAAATCTAAGAGCAAAAGAAGTGAAAGAAGCAAACCCTTAAAACCCGTAAAGCAATCATGAGAGTCCAAACGATATGCAATATGTATGGGAATATGTGTGATTCTTAGCACTTGCTTTGCTTGCTGATTGTGTTGTTCTTGTCTCTTTCTTTTCTTTTCTTTTTGTTTCTTTTTTTAATTTTCATTTTTGTGGTAAAAATGAAATAAAAGAGCAAGAAAATTAAAATTAGGGTTTATTGGAAAGAAAGAACCCTAAAATGCTGAAAATAGCCCAGTTTGCAAAGTTGCAGCAGATTGAGATTGGAACCCTCCCAAATTCGACCAAACTTGAATTTCTTGCCCAAAAACTATGCCCAATCTTATACCAACTAATGTAGGGCTTTCTAATACGTTGGAAACTCTCAAAATCACTTGGAAACAAGTCTAGGGAGCTGACTTTATCAAGAAACTTTGAATCTGGAAAAATCTAGAATTTCAAGAGAATATGCAATGTTGTTTCTTGAAAATTCTAAAAATAAGACCCCAAAGTTAAAGGTTCAAAGGTGAATAAGACGATTAGAAGAAAATAAGAAGGAATTGAACGAAAAAAATAAAGAAAGATAAGTGCAAAGTAAAGAAAAAAGAATCTGGAAATTTCAGATATGTTTGTTGAAGATGGCACAATGGTGAAGACTTGAACAAGATGGATTTGGAGTTTTGGAATGGTAGAGATGCCCGTGGAATCCTCCTACTTGCAATTAATTAGGCAAACTCCGTGATATGGATTAAAACCGACGCTCCTACCCGCGATTAGATAGGCAACCCAGAGTGTAAAGATTCTCCCTCGCTCAACTCGGTCGAAGATGTTGAAGAAAGCTTCGAAGACACGAGTTTCCTGACACTTGCAAACATGTACTCAAAAGAATAACATCTTTATTTAATAACTCAAATATGATTTACAAAGAAGAAGATCTCATCCTTTTATAGGGGAAGCATGGCTAAACTAAAAGAAATTCCTAAATAAAATAAAACCCTCTTTCTAATAAAATAATACTTAAAGAAATAATAATATAACCTGAAACTAATAAAATAATGTAATTACTTGCTGAGTGGGAACTCTCCCTTGTTCAGGGAGCCTTGGGTGGCACTCTTCCATGGATGATAAGGGGGCGGCTTATTAGGGTTGCAGCTTGAATATGAGCCTGATTTGGGCTGTTTTAAAGAGAATGACAAGGTCTAAACTTAAATGAGTCTGATTTGGGCTGGAAATTAACTAATTAGACCCAAGCTTTATAATTCTGCTTTGGGTCTAAAAATTACAATTAAAACCCAATTTTAATGGACTTCAAATATGGTTAAGGACTTGTCCTTGCATTCTTGGGCGCGTGTTACCTCAACATGGGCTTATGTGACCCAATTCTTCAAACTTGGAGAGTGAGTGTTTTCCAGGAATTCTTTCTCTTGCGTGAAAGATTGTAAGCCTTTGGTCAGCATTCCTTGCATGGTGATGTATAGTTTATCCTTAAGGATCTTGGACTTGGTTCGTGTGGTTGGTCCAAGAGAGAATATGAGTTCATCGTTGACTTGGGCTTGTCCCGTGAATGTATCATCATGCAACGTTTAGAATCCTACTAACACAAGAAAATGAAAAGGTGTTAGATAATGTAAATGAGAAAAAAGAAGGCAAACAAAAGAACTTAAATGAAATTTAAGAACAAAAGAAGTGAAAGAAGCAAACCCTTAAAACCCATAAAGCAATCATGAGAGTCCAAACGATATGCAATATGTATGGGAATAGGCGTGATGCTTAGCATTTGCTTTGCTTGCTGTAGAACGTTTTAGTCTTCTCTAAATATGAGCGCAAGTGCACCCTTAAAACCCTTAGCATGTTATATGTGATACCCATACTTAAGCTTAAAACCACATCTTTACTTAAGCAAATGTTTGCATCTTTAGATTATAGTTTACATCATTTAAAACTTTACTTTATACTTATGCATTATAGTCCCTATACTATTTAAAGGAGACATTGCTTATATAATTCATTGTTTTCTTCATAGGTTATATTAACACGGCTCAAGGGAGTGTGCTACAGCTCGGTTCCAGCTCAAAGTGTCAAAATCAGCTCAAAACGTTGTTTGACCGTTTCAAGACTCTAAGAGCTGCCAAATGGTTCGAAGACACTTATGAAGTCTTAAAAGAGCTCAAGGATACTAAAGGACCAGCTCACTCAGCTCAAAACAGCTTCAAAGAGCTCAAATAGCAAAAGGGTGATTTCTGAGCAAAGAAGGATTCGTTTCAGCTCCAAAACACTGCAGTAGCTAGAGGACAACTTAAAAGTACTTCAAGACTATCTCACTCGGCTAAAGAAAGCTCGGATCAGCTCAAATCAGCTACTCACCTTTAGCTAGCTAAGTCAGCTAGCTTGCTCAGCTCAAGTCAGCTCAAGCCTAGCTCGTCCAGCTCATCTCCAGCTCCTCTGACTACTACCAGCTCCTTCAGTGGTCCAGCTAGTGACACTAGCTACCTAGCTAAGTGATGGAAGGGCACCTACCTAGCCGAATAGAAAAGGAGGGAACCTAGGCACCTCTACACACCTTGGCGTCAATTTGGAAAGGTGCAAGGCTGCCGAATAGTGCTTGATAGGTTATCGACACCTATTCAAGCCCTTATCACACCAATTCGGCCAAAGGAGGGAGACACCAAGGCTGCCGAATCATTCCCTCTCCCCTACACACCATTTCGGCCACCCTCTTTCATTTACTATAAATATGTAATGCATTTTCATTTGTAAACACACAATTCAGATTATAAAAATTATTTTGTGAGGTTTTCTCTCATCCTTGTTCTTTTTAGAACTTCTTGACTTATCAAATCTTTATTGATTTGTGGCGTCTCCCTTTTCTTTCCATCTTGATACTTTAGATTGTTAAACACCCATTGTTTCTCAGTCTAAGTCCTTTTACCACCCTCAAGGCCTCATCCAAGTTAGGGTATATGCTCCTTAGCATATGTTCATCTTTTGAGCCTTTGAATACTACCAACATCCTTTCTCTTCAGCATCTTCCATACACCATCCGAAACCATCTTCCTACTTATCTATCTTCCTTTCCTTACACCCTTTTGACATACAAACACTACCATCCTTCCGCAACCTATCTCCTTTCATCCATTTAAACATATTTTCACAAGAAAACATTCGTGATACAAGGCTTGCTTGCATTCAAAGGTCCGGGCAATCAAAGATTCTCTCTACAGCATCAATTGGAGAGTTGGAGCGTATCATGTGGTAATCAGAGCAACAAGGAAGAATCAAGTAAGCCCTATATCTTCTTATTTCAATTCTGATATAAAAAAAGAAAGAAAATTCAGATTGTTCCAAATACAAGGAATCTGAATTAGATAAAAAAATCAGAATTTTGAAAGGGTGAAGATTGAAGTACAAACGTCCAAGCAACCAACTCCTAGAAGTTCCTCAAGTTTGATTGCTCACGACCAGTTTGTAAGTCAAGTTTTGTGGTAACGTTCTGTTTTCTTCATTTCTTTCATTTGTATCCTTATTTTTACCTTTTCTTACATTTCAGTCCCTAAACTTTTTCCTTGTTCTTTTAAATCCTTTCTTTCTTTCTATTTCCAACCCTAACCCTTGTTTTGTAGCCCAAACGCCATATTATCAATAAAAGTTTTGACAGGTTTGAGTTAGTTCTCTTAAGAACTCGTTTAGAGAGAATTTGAGTGGAAAAAAGGCAAAGAGAGTGTGTGAGAGCAGAAGAGGACAAGTAAAAGCCAAAAATCAGTCCTAGAGTGCAAACACGAGTGAATTGAGTGTCATCTTACATTCCTTGGAGTGAACGTGAGGATTTTGTGAGTGAATTTTTGGTGAGGTCCATTTTTTTTTCTAACCATGTTGCAGGAACAACAAAAGGAATGTGCATTTCATACTAGATGCCATATCTAGTTTTACAAAATCCTTATATGATAGCTTTTGGGCTGAATTTTACAAAATCCCGTAATAATCCCGTATCTAGTTTTCTGCATGCGCAGTTTTTAGTAAAATGGGCGTATCTTGAGTTCCCGATGTCCGATTGATGCGTTGGAAAGGTAACTAAATTCCGGTCAATTTGTTAGAAGACAACTATGCCCAGATCCCATCCGAAAAGTCGTCGCAAGTTGGCTGACTTTCCAGACTAAAAGAAAGTCCTAAATAGAATAAAACCCTCTTCCAAATAAAATAATACTAAATGAAATAATAAAATAACCATAAACTAATAAAATAATGTAATTACTTGCTGAATGGGAACTCTGCCTTGTTTAGGCAGTCTTGGGCGGCACTCTTCCATGGCTGATAAGGGGGGTGGCTTATTAGGGTTGTAGCTTGAATGTGAGGCTGATTTGGGCTATTTTAAAGGGAATGACAAGACCTAAACTTAAATGAGTCTGATTTGGGCTGGAAATTAACTAATTAGACCCAAGCTTTATAATTCAGCTTTGGGTCTAAAAATTACAATTAAAACCCAATTTTAATGGACTTCAAATATGGTTAAGGACTTTTCCTTGCATTCTTGGGTGTGTGCTTCTTCAACATGGGTTTGTGTGACCCAATTCTTCAAACTTGGAGAGTGAGTGTTTTCCCGAAATTCTTGCTCTTGCTTGAATGATTGTAAGCCTTTGGTCAACATTCCTTACATGGTGGTGTATAGTTTATCCTTAAGGATCTTGGACTTGATTCGTGTGGCTGGTCCAAGAGAGAATGCGAGTCCATCTTTGGCTTGGGCTTGTCACGTGCATGTATCATCATGCAACTTTTAGAATCCTACTAACACAAGAAAATGAAAAGGTTCAAAGGTAGAATAAGAAGATTAGAAGAAAATAATATGGAATTTCAAGAGAATATGCAATGGTGTTTCTTGAAGATTATGAAAATAAGAGCCCAAAGTTAAAGGTTCAAAGGTGAATAAGAAGATTAGAAGAAAATAATAAGGAATTGAACAAAAAAGATAAAGAAAGATAAGTGCAAAGTAAAGAAAAATGAATCTGGAAATTTTAGATATGTTTGTGGAAGATGGTGCAATGGTGAAGACTTGAACAAGATGGATTTGGAGTTTTGGAATGGTAGAGATGCCCGCGGAACCCTCCTACTTGCAATTAACTAGGCAACTCTATGATATGGCTTAAAATCAACCCTCCTACTCGCGATTAAATAGGCAACCCGGAGTGTAAAGATTCTCCCTCGCTCAACTCGGTCGAAGATGTTGAAGAAAGCTTCGAAGACACAAGTTTCCCGACACTTGCAAACATGTACTCAAAAGAATAACCTCTTTATTTAATAACTCAAATCTGATTTACAAAGAAGAAGATCTCATGCATTTATCATTCCCCCACTCCTCAAAAAGATTCGTCCTCGAATCTAAACTGGTAAATGGAGGAAGTTCATCAAAGTACCAGGAAAGAGAAGATGTCTTGAAGGAACCTTGTGCATAGTCTCTTTTTGCAACGTAATTTACAAGTTCCTTCTCATGGAGATCATCACTATTGTTCTTTTGGTTGCAAAGTGACTCATTCTCGTCTTCAAAACTGTTATTAATGCTAGAAGAGGAATATGCATAAATAGAATTTTGAAAACAATCAATGATACCTTTTGATTGTAGCGTACCTTCGTCTGTGTTTTTCATTTGATGATCATCTTGAAATAAAATAGTAGGTTTGCCACTGGAATCAAACACACTACATAGAATTTCTTCCTCATCAATAGGCAATGTTAAACTCTCGATGGTATCGCCTTCTTCATGTTCTTTAGGAGAACACACTACATAGAGTAGCGCAATTGTGGATTTGGAAGCCTTCAATCAAGTTGTTGCAAGAACTAAGAGCTCTAGACTCAATCAAGAAAGCTATGGGCGGATCTGGAAATTCAATAGAAAAGAGAAGGGATTTTCTTGAAAATTTCAGATTCAATGCTGGAAATTTAAAGAAAAGAAGACAATAAGAAAGATTAGAAGATGAGTAATAAGAATATAACGAAAAAGATTAAAAAAGATGAAGAGAAGAATAGGTAAAACAAATCTGAAATTTCCAGCTTTGTTTATGGAATTATGGGAGATGGCGTGAAGATTGAAGATGAAGATGGCTTGTGATTTGTTGTTGTTGTTTAGTCCTCGGCACCCTCTTAGACGCAATTATCTAAGCAAGCAACCTCAAGAGGCTCTAACCCACCCTCCTAGACGCAATTAACTAGGCAAGCAAGAGTGTGAAGATGATCTCCCTCACAAGAACTCGTCGGACTTATGTGGAAGAAGACTTCGAAGGCACAAGTAATCAGCACTTGCAAAAATAAACTCACTAAATATTTTATTAATCCAAGAAAATCTCAATAATCTGAATTACAATGGTGGAGGCTTCATCCTTTTATAGGTGAAGGATAGCCAAAGTAATCTAACTTCTACTAAAACAAGGAAACCCTAATTTAATTAAAAAAATAAAAGAAAAACAGCCTTTAAACTCCTTGTGCTTGGGCTGCAAGTTATAAGCTGATAAGTGCAAGTGATAAGTTGATAAGAGTTGCTTGGGAGAAGGGTGGCTGATTTCTAAAGTATATAAAACCCTAAAAATATAATTTAGATGTTAATAATTAATTTGGGCTAAGTCTAATTCGTCCAAAAGCCTTATATAATAGCTTTTGGGCTGAATTTTACAAAATCCCGTAATAATCCCGTATCCAGTTTTCTGCATGCGCAGTATTCAGTAAAATGAGCGTATCTTGAGTTCCCGATGTCCGATTGATGTGTTTCAAGATGCGTTGGATAGATAACTGAATTCCAGTCAATTTGTTAGAAGACAACTACGCCCAGAAATGCCTGGATCCCATCCGAAAAGTCATCGCAAATTGGCTGACTTTCCAGACTTCACAAACAGATTCAACTTCTTGTCCAATATGCATTGCTTTAGTCATCCCATGCATGTATCATTCCCCCTCTCCTCAAAAGGATTCGTCCTCGAATCAGAAACCGAAAAAGAAGGATGTTTAACAATGGCAATCAAAAAGGAATCTTTGTCATTGGTGGAGTGATCCAATTGAGCTCCTCTCAATGGTTCAACAAAATCCTGTAAAAAGAACTCAAAGCCACTCGAAACAATGATATTATGATTAGGTCGAAAAAATCTCTCTTTATTTTTTTCTCGCCTTTTTCGTTTGGACATTGTTCGACTTTTACCTCATGTTTCTTTTCACTCACCAAAATTGGGCCATTAATTTGACTTTTATTGCTCTCGGCCTCTTGACTCTCGATCTTTTTCAAATAAGATAACTCACATACCCAATTCCTCTCACAAATAATATCATCGAAATACAATTTATGTAGAGGATGAAGTGTTTCTAACATAATGATAGGACGAGAATCAAATAAAGGGTTAGAATCACACTTACTTTCTTGGGAGGTTGTTGATGAATCAAGAGAACTGACTACTAAGCATGAAAGTTTGTCTTGATTTATGGGTTCAAGTGTTTCTTCTTCCGAAACGTCATCTTTTAGGAGTATTTGCTCATTATTGGGTAAGGTTAAACTCTCAGTAGTGACATCTTCCCCATGTTCTCGAGGATAACAAATTTCTTCGACATCTTGCTTTCCTCGGTCTTCTTCGACATGACTCACCGAAGGTTGTTCATTATCCTTTTGGAATAGCGATGATTCTTCTTCCTTCTGCGTCGTACTACTAGAGTCGAATAGTGCATTAGTAGGGCTGTGAAAAGATGAAGGTTGAGATGTACCTTTATCAAAAGAGGAGTATTTCTTCCGACAAGTCTTGGATTCTTGTTGTTGGTAATGTTTGGGAACGAATCGCTCTCTCATGACCTTTTTAAGTTCATCCCATGTTCTTATTTTGGCTTCACCATTGAGATGTCTATCTCGTTGTAATAAACGCCACCATAGTAGTGCATATTCCTCGAACTTTAGGGCCACTAATGAAGCTTGATCTTCCTCCAGATATCCGTAACAATCAAACAGGAAATCAACCCTATTTTCCCAATCACAATAACCATCAGGATCATACCTTCCTTGAAAAGAAGGTATTCTGAATTTTGGGATGGCCAAAGTGTGTGCGGATCGCCTTGGTTCAGTTTGTCTTTCTTCACAAAAATTGAACGAATGCCTCGGCTTGGTCAATGAAGGCTTTCTTCGATAAGTAGAACCCAAAGTATCATGTTGTTTTGCACGAGTCTTATCTCTGTGAAACTTCCTGGAACACTCAAATTTACAAAGGTGAAAAACAAAAGAAAGAAAACTAGAAATCTCACTAAACACTCCAAGAAAGAAATACATAGCGAGGCAAGTAAGCCGATCTTGTACTCTTTAAAGACCTTCCTGCCACAAGTTCAAAAAAGATATAACCGGAGTTCAATCCTAACAATGAATCCTAAAGGCTTTAAGAATCCAAAGAAAAGTTTAACACCAATTGAATTAGTTGCAAGGAGAAATAAAAGTATGCAACTTTTAATTTCCTACTAACACAAGAAGCAAGAAAGTGTTAGATAATGTATAGAAGACAATAAAAAGGTAAAACAAATAAAAACAAGTTGTTAAGAATGAAAGAAGATCAGAAAACCCGAAAAAACCCTGAAATTTGCAGCAACTTGATCCACTTTGTTCGAGATGTTCCCAAAGTCAAAAAATTCTGAAATTTTTTGTGGTGACTCCTAAAATAGTGTAGATCTGATCTGGAAAGTTTCAGCTCAAAATTCGTTCGTTTGATTTTTGCGAATTTTCCTCTTTTGTTCGAATTTTTCACCCAAAACACCAAAATTCTTGCCAAGAGTCGTCCCAAATCTGATACCAAATGATAGAGTAGCGCAATTGTGGATTTGGAAGCCTTCAATCAAGTTGTTGCAAGAACTAAGAGCTCTAGACTCAATCAAGAAAGCTATGGGTGGATCTGGAAATTCAATAGAAAAGAGAAGGGATTTTCTTGAAAATTTCAGATTCAGTGCTGGAAATTTAAAGAAAAGAAGACAATAAGAATATAACGAAAAAGATTAAAAAAGATGAAGAGAAGAATAGGTAAAACAAATCTGAAATTTCCAGCTTTGTTTATGGAATTATGGGAGATGGCGTGAAGATTGAAGATGAAGATGGCTTGTGATTTGTTGTTGTTGTTTTGTCCTCGGCACCCTCTTAGACGCAATTATCTAAGCAAGCAACCTCAAGCGGCTCTAACCCACCCTCCTAGACGCAATTACCTAGGCAAGCAAGAGTGTGAAGATGATCTCCCTCACAAGAACTCGTCGGACTTATGTTGAAGAAGACTTCGAAGGCACAAGTAATCAGCACTTGCAAAAATAAACTCACTAAATATTTTATTAATCCAAGAAAATCTCAATAATCTGAATTACAATGGTGGAGGCTTCATCCTTTTATAGGTGAAGGATAGCCAAAGTAATCTAACTTCTACTAAAACAAGGAAACCCTAATTTAATTAAAAAAAATAAAAGAAAAACAGCCTTTAAATTCCTTGTGCTTGGGCTGCAAGTGATAAGTTGATAAGAGTTGCTTGGGAGAAGGGTGGCTGGTTTCTAAAGTATATAAAACCCTAAAAATATAATTTAGATGTTAATAATTAAGTTGGGCTAAGTCTAATTCGTCCAAACGCCTTATATAATAGCTTTTGGGCTGAATTTTACAAAATCCCGTAATAATCCCGTATCCAGTTTTCTGCATGCGCAATCTTCAGTAAAATGAGCGTATCTTGAGTTCCCGATGTCGGATTGATGCATTTCAAGATGCGTTGGAAAGATAACTGAATTCCGGTCAATTTGTTAGAAGACAACTATGCCCAGAAATGCCTGGATCCCATCCGAAAAGTCGTCGCAAGTTGGCTGACTTTCCAGACTTCACAAACAGATTCAACTTCTTGTCCAATATGCATTGCTTTAGTCCTCCCATGCATGTATCAGGCAAGGTTAAACTCTCGATGGTATCGCCTTCTTCATGTTCTTTAGGAGAACAAATTTCTTTATCATGTTCCAAATCACATATTTCAATATCATTAGAAGACATGATTTCAGACAACATATCTCTCAAAAAATTTCTTGAAAATAAGACTTATCTGGACAATCATACCCGGAATGATCTAGTCGACAACAATATTGACATCGAGTCCCCAAAAGAGTAAATTTCAATATGTTGCTCAATGACATCCTCAAGAACGATCTGAATCTGATACCAAATGATACGGACACGGCCCTGTATACGCGAACGTTGAGCTTGCGGAAGCGGATAAGGATATTGGCGCGAATGTTGGATCGGTGAAAAGATGGCTGAAGATAGGCGATGACGATGAAGATGGAAGATAAATGGATAAATTGTCCTCGACGCCCTCTTGATCGCAATTAACCAAGCAAGCAACCTCAAGCGGCTCTAACCCACCCTCCTAGACACAGTTACCTAGGCAAGCAGGAGTGTGAAGATCAACAACAAATTCTGACGAACTTGAAGAATCGCTTCTAAAATAAAGAACACAAGTTATACTTCTTGCAAGTCTGAACTCAAAAGAGAACTTTATTTAATCATTCAAATCTTAATTACAATGTGGTTGAAGCCTCCTTATATAAGCCTTGGAGAAGTTCTAATCCTAGTAAACTTAGGAAATTAAATACAATAAATAAATGCTGAAATCTAATATCCTAATTACATAAGTAACTTCTAATAATAAATAAATATTAAAAATAAAATCTGTTGAGTTGATCGAACACTTGCAAATGGCCAAGAGAGGGGTGAATTGGAAATTAAAATTTTGGTGAAGAGAAAAATTGAAAATAAAAATGACACAAGGGGTTATAGTGGTTCAAGTTCTCCAAATGAACTCTACATCCACTACCTTAGTTCCCACTAAGGATTTTCAAACAATTCACTAATTGAATTCGTCCCCTTTTCTTGGATGAGGAGGAAACCTTACAATTTCGATTAAGCTTTCTACCCAAAGCTTAATCCACTCAAATACAAAGAAAGATTGTGGTAAACTCAAATGTTTCCTCTCAAAGGATAATTGTCTACCCAATTACAATTTCAACAACCCCAAACTCACAATACAATTTGACAATTGAAAGACAATAGAGTTGGGTACAAGAATATGACTTTGAATAGCTCAAGGGTTTGGATTTTTGCTTTGATGATGCTTGAATGTTGAATAGTTGTTGCTGACCTTCAAAGAGCTTCATTTTATACCTCCTCTATTAATTCTAGCCGTTTTGGTGGTTGGGAACATAAATTGAGCCGTTGGAACCCTCTCTTACCACCATAAATGCACTTCTACAGCTATGCGTATTGGTACACGGGGAGCCGTATCGATACCTGTCTCAGAAAAGAAAGAGTCGTTGTGTGCAATAAATAAGGGGTATCGATACGCACGTAAGCGTATCGATACGGGGTATCGAAACAGGGGTTTGCCGTATCGATACCTTTTTCTCAACTTAGCTCACTGTCGATTTCCGTATCGGTACGAGGGTTTGGCGTATCGATACGGGTCAACGACCATTTAAAATTTGGTTACCAACCAACTGACACCAACGGTCAAAATATTTAAACCGACTTGTATTTAAAAATTTATTAAGGCCGTATCGATACGAGGGTTTGACGTATCGGTACGCCATTCAAACTCTTTAAACTTTTACATTGGGGCGTATCGATACAGGTGAAGAGTGTATCGATACGTGTTCCTCTAGTAGCCAACTTTGGTAAAAAGGTATCGATACGCTTGGAAGTGTATCGATACACTTGGACGTTTTTCAATAGTTTGGCCTCGGAACACTTAGAAAATATTTTGAGTTTGAGTTTTTCAAAACAGTTTTAAAGAGTTGGGAGTTTGAGTTTTTCAAATCAGTTTTAAAGAGTTGGTGATTTAAAACTTATTAAGGGACTTATAAAACAATTTTAAGTTTTTCAAACTGATCCTTAAAGATTTAATTATATCAAAATCAAACATAGGTTTTACAATCTCCCTCTTTTTGATATAACAAAACTAAAACTTAAAATTTTTGACACTTTGAAAAAACTTTACAAAGTTAACTCCCCCTTAATATAAGCTTGGTAACCTTAAAATTTAAAATCAAAATTTTTTAAGTGTTGTGAGCTAGTTTATCTCCCCCTTTTTGTTAGATCAAAAATATTGAGACAATAGATAAGTGCATAAACAAAGGCAAAGGTATAAATAAACAACATTAATATTATTGATCATAGCATCAAACATTAAAAACCCAAACAAAAACAGAAAATCAAAGCATAGGTTTAAGCATAAAGCAAACTTAGTCCTAAGAACATAAATCAAAGATGCATAAAATAGAAAATCCTAAATGAGATGCATGAGATGCAAGAAGAAACGTCTAGGCATCATCTTCATTGTCTTCATCATCAACTCCCATTGGATCATTGTCCCTCGTGCTATTTCGCCACTCATCATGGAAAGCGGAGATGGAAATATTCAAAGAATTATGGTCGCTTTCAAGAGATGTGAGGCGATTCTCCATGCTCGTCATCCTTGTATCAAAAGTTGTTTCAAGGGCGGTAAGACGATTACCCATGTTCGTGCGCAACCCGGTAAATTGCTCATTGAGGTATGTCATGAGAGCATCCATGGAGCTTGAGGAGCTTGATCTCCTTGAGGTTCTTCAAATACGGCGGCGGCCTCGGGTGGTAGCTCGGCAAAACGAACCCAATTGCCATTAAAATAATGGAATTTTCCCCGTGCAAGAGATTGCTCATCAATGGGATCGGTAAGGGGAGTTGGGAAGTCAAAAGAGCAATCAATATCCTTTTTCATAAATAAATAACTCAAAGCCGTACCATATGTAAAGGAGGTGACGAGAGAGGTTTGACGATGTTGCACATGATAGACGATTTCCCCGAACATGATTCGAGCTAGATTTGGGCGCTTTCGCTCACGGAAGCAACGGATCCAAAAATCATCCACTTGACGGATGGTAGAATATTTTCCTCCGGAGGGACGAAACCACCAAGACACCATCAAATGTAGGATCCGGTCTTGAGCATTTAGGGCGGTCACGGAGCCACTAAGAACATGCCCCAAAGCATCCTCATCATCAAGGCCTTCATCCTCTAATTTAAAGACTTCACAAATAGATTTGACATCAAGGATGAACCTCTTTCCCATGAGATAAGAGCTAATGGCGACAACTTCCCCATTGCGAGAAACACATTTGGCATTAGTGTAGAAAATCAAAACCAAAAGACGATAATAAAAACCGGGAATAAATAGGAAATCCATGAAGTTCCAACGACGAAGCAAAGGAAGATATTCAAATTTAAAGCGCTCCGAGTCGAGAAAAGGAATGGATATTACCCTTTCCGCACGAATCTTGTAATTCTCGAATTGTTGAAAATATGCTAGACCCGTGGGACCTTCAAAGGATTGTTCATAGATGGTAGTGTAGTTCGGACGTGCAATCGCTCCAAGAGTGGATGATTCACCGGTTTGAGAAACCCTTGTACGCTTCTTCGATTCCTTTGGTGCCATGATCTAAAAGAGAAATTATGCATAAAGATTTCTTCAATTTTGGTTAAGAACCAAGGTAAAAAAAATTTAAATTTTTTTTGAAGAACAAAAGTTTTAAAACCAAAACAAAGACAAAGAAATAGAAAAAGAAAAAGAAAGAATTTTTACCTTGATGGAAACTTGAGAGATTGAAGAAAAATTCTAGCACAATATTGATGAGAGAGAGCTTAAAGCTTTGCTTGATTGAAAAACTCTTTTAGATTTTGAGTTGTGGTGTGAAAATATGAGGGAGGAAGAGCCCTTTTATAGGCAAAAACGGCTAGGGTTTTTAGGTTTTGAAGAATTTTAATTTTGGTAAAAGTTGAACACTTTAAATGCCAAATTAAAAGCTGTCTGCGCAATCGAGTATCAATACGCCTGAGGGTGTATCGATACGGGGGTAGAAACGTCATTTCCTTAAAAATGCCCGTTGGAGAAGCGTATCGAAACGGATGAGGTCCGTATCGAAACGATTAGAAGCTCGTATCGATACGAGTTTAATCGTATCGATACCCGTTTAAGCACAATGAAATCTGGGAATCTGAATGAAGAACACATATCGATACGCGTAGATCCGTATCGATACCCTATGCCCAGAAATACATATTTAGTTCTAAGAACAACCATAGGCTCGAATTTAACATCTCCTAAGAGTATGCAAATGATGAATGAACAGTTCTAAGCATATTTTAATAGAAGCATACTCCCCCTAACTATAGGCATGGATATTTTCAAGAGTTACAACACATAAACATGCAATTTCACAAAATCAAGCATTTTTAATCACAAAGAGGTCCTAAAAGGTCAAGATAGGCTAGCTAAACCTAACTCTCTTCTAAGGGACCAAAAACGCTCTTTATCTAAAGGTTTTGTAAATATATCCGCTAATTGGTTCAAGGTATCAACATATTCTATAACAACATCATTTTTCAAAACATGATCTCTAATGAAATGATGTCAAATTTCTATATGTTTAGTTCTAGAGTGTTGGATGGGATTCTTAGTAAACAAATGACACTTGTGTTGTCACACTTAAGGGGTATGGTTTCTACTTCAACACCATAATCTAAGAGTTGTTGCTTCATCCAAAGGACTTGAGCACAACAACTCCCTAAGGATATGTACTCTGCTTCGGTGGTAGATAAGGCTACGCTATTTTGTTTCTTAGAGAACCAAGATACGAGCATACTACCTAAGAATTGGCATGTCCCGAAAGTACTTTTCCTATCTATCTTACATCCCCCATAATCCGCATCCGAATAAGCATGAAGGCTAAAGGAAGAATCTTTAGGATACCAAAGGCCTAAAGTAGGTGTGTCTCTAAGGTATCTAAAAATTCTCTTAATGGCAACTAAGTGTAATTCTCTAGGACTAGCTTGAAACCTAGCACACAAGCAAACACTAAACATGATATCCAATCTACTTGCGGTAAGGTAAAGCAAAGAACCTATCATGGATCTATAAAGCTTAGAATCAACACACTTACCTCCTTCATCTTTGTCAAGCTTTATGGAAGAACTCATAGGAGTGGCTTGAGGCTTTGCATTCTCCAAGCCAAACTTCTTGAGCATATCATTCACGTACTTAGCTTGATTTATGAAGGTGCCATCCTTCCTTTGTTTGATTTGGAGTCCCAAAAAGAATGAGAGCTCCCCCATCATGCTCATCTCGAACTCACCTTGCATTAGCTTAGAAAATTCTTTACAATAACACTCATTAGTAGAACAAAAAATGATATCATCAACATAAATTTGAACTACTAAGATGTCATTGTTATATCTTTTTATGAAGAGTGTTGTATCCACCTTTCCTTTTTCAAAACCCTTTTCAATTAAGAAATTTGAAAGTCTCTCATACCAAGCTCTAGGAGCTTGTTTTAAACCATAGAGATCTTTTGTTAGTTTAAACACATGGTTTGGAAATTTTGAATCCTCAAAACCCCGTGGTTGTTCAACATACACCTCTTCATTTATAAAACCATTTAAAAAGGCACTTTTCACATCCATTTAAAAAAGCTTGAAATTATGGTAACATGCAAATGCAAGCAACATCCTAATAGCTTCCATTCTAGCTACGGGTGCATAAGTCTCATCAAAATCAATTCCTTCTTCTTGTGTATAGCCTTGAGCAACAAGTCTAGCCTTGTTTCTCACTATATTACCACTTCATCTAATTTATTCCTAAAAACCCATTTTGTTCCTATAGAAGATTGATCATTAGGCCTTTCAACTAATGTCCAAACTTTACTCCTCTCAAATTGATTTAATTCTTCTTGCATGGCCAAAATCCAAAAATCATCTTTTAAAGCTTCTTTAATATTTTTAGGCTCAATGCATGAAAGAAATGCAACATGATTCATTAATTTGAGAGAGGATCTAGTAGTTACCCCCTTGGATGGATCACCCAAGATTTCACCACCTTTGACATAGTTTAACTCCCTTGGGTAAGACACCTCCTTTTCCTCAAGAGCCAAGTCCTTCAAGGCTTCAAGAGGTGGATCTTGTGAATCCTCATCTTTGGTTGGAATCTCATCCACCTTTGACGTTTGTCCTCCATCAATGGCATCAATGATTCCTACATCATCATCATCACAAGATTCCTTCCTCGGAAGGAGGTTATCATCGAAAACAACATGTATTGACTCTTCAACAACTAGAGTTCTTTTATTAAATACACGATAGGCTTTAGAGTTTAAAGAGTACCCTAAGAAAATGGCTTCATCACTTTTAGCATCAAATTTACCTAAGTTTTCTTTACCATTATTCAAAACAAAACACTTGCAACCAAAAGGGTGAAAATAGCTAATGTTAGGCTTCTTAGATTTTAAAATCTCATAAGGTGTTTTCTTCAAAATTGGCCTAATCATTACTCGATTTATAATATAGCAAGCGGTGTTTGTGGCTTCCCCCCAAAAATATTTAGGTAAATTATTTTCGCAAAGCATGGTTCTAGCCATTTCTTCTAAAGTTCGATTTTTCCTCTCAACTACCCCATTTTGTTGAGGAGTGCGAGGTGCGGAAAAATTGTGGCTAATCCCATTTTCATTTAAAAACTCATCGAAACCTAGATTTTGAAATTCGGTTCCATGATCACTTCTAATGTGAGAAATTTTAAGTTCAAGATCATTTTGAGTTATTTTAGAAAATGTGATGAATTTTTCTAAAGCCTCATCCTTTGTACTTAAGAATAGAACCCAAGTATACAGAATAGTCATCTACAAGCACAAAAGCATATGATTTCCACCCAAGCTCATAGTTCTAATAGGCCCAAAAAGATCCATATGAATCAATTGTAAACATCTACTAGTAGAGACATCATTTATGGATTTAAAAGAACTTCTATGTTGTTTACCCTTTGAACATGCATCACAAATTTTATCATTTGAAAATTTGAGTTTGGGTAAACCTCTAACTAGATTAAGGGAAATTAATTTTTCTAAGACACTCATGCTAGCATGTCCTAATTTTCTATGCCAAAGCCATGAGTCATGTTCATCATGTGCAACTAAGCATGTATGTGATGAATGAATGTCTTCTAGATGCACCATGTAAATGTTCCCTATGCGATGACTAATGAGTATTAGTTGATTTGTTTTAATGTTTACAATTTTACAACCACTTTTATCAAATATAACATTAAAACCCTTGTCACACAATTGACTAATACTCAACAAATTATGCTTAAGACTGTTGACATACAAAACATTTTCAATGAAGATAGAAGAGTGATTACCAATGGAGCCTATTTCTTCAATGTGGCCTTTGGAGTTGTCACCAAAAGTTACCACTCCACCACCTTTAGGCTTTAGTTCCACAAATCGACTCTTGTCACCGGTCATGTGTATTGAGCATCCACTATCAAGGTACCAAGAATTTTTGCTTGAAGCTTTAGCCTTGTAGCAATGCTCCCCCTACAAACAAAGAAATTAGGCCTTGGTTTTTGGTACCCAAATCATTTTGGGTCCATGAGTGTTAGCCTTCAACATTTTGGTTCCCTTAGGAATCCAAGAAGTAATAGCATTCATATCATTAGAAATAAATGAGTTCTTTAGGAACCCAAACACTCCTAACTCTTTGACCTCTAGATTGCTTATTAAAATTTCTTTGTTTAGGAACAAAAGGTTTTCTTTTTACATATTGGGATTTAGAATGGTTTCCTTTTTCAAAATTACTTTTCCCAATAGCAATAGATGTTTTAAGATTATCCACTTCCTTTGTGTGATAATCTTGAAAATCGAAAAGAAGTTTTTCAAGTTCAAGATTTTTTGTTTTAAGTTCATTTGAAAGATTTACTAAAAACAAAACCTTCTTTTCCAATTCGAAGTTAGCTTTAGAAAATGTCTCATTTTGATTTTTCAAATCGGAAATGATTTTCTTGTTTTTCAAAATGGACTCCTTGTATTTTCCTACTAACTCATCATACACTTCTTGCAATTTAGCATAAGCTTCTTGAAGTTCATCAATGGTAAAATCGAAATTGGATGAGTGAGAGTTTACCTTAGGTTCATCATCAATGGCCATGAGACATAGATTGGCCACTTCCTCCTCTTCCTCGGATGACTCATCGTCACTCCAAGTAGCCATTTGTGCTTTGAGCTTGTTCTTCTTCCCAAAGATTTTCTTTTTCAATTGAGGACACTCGGAACGGATGTGACCTGGTTTCTTGCATTCATAACAAGTAATTTGGTCCTTCTCCTCTTCCTTGCTTTTACTCTTAAAGTCCCCCTTTCTAATGATTTTTCTTCCACGATTTGACTTCATAAACCGAGTAAAACGTTTGGCCAACATAGCCATCTCCTCATCTTCATCCTCACTAGAATCGCTTTATTGTTGTGAAGCTTTTAGTGTGATTCCCACTTTCTTCTTCTCAACTTCCTTCTTCTCCACTATCTTCTTCTCTTGTTCTCTTCCCTTCCTCATAATCTCATGTGTGGATAGAGATCCAACAAGAGCATCAAGCTTGAGAGTCTTCAAATCTCTAGCTTCAATAATGGTCGTTCTCTTGCCATCCCATGACTCCGGAAGAGAGTACAACAACTTTCTCACTAGCTTGTCTTCGGGAATGATTTCGCCGAAACCCTTCAAACCGTTGACAATGACCGAGAACCGATCAAACATCTTGGAGACACTTTCTTCGGGATCCATCTTGAAGTTCTCGTAGCTTAGATTGAGTAGCCCAATCTTTGTCTCCTTGACATCACTAGTTCCCTCATATGTTGTCTCGAGGGTGTCCCAAACCTCCTTGGCATTTTCGATTGAAGACACCTTGGAGTAGATATCCGGACCAAGTGCACAAAATATTACATGAAGAGCTTTGTCATTCACTTACATCCTTCTTCTTTCATCATCGGTCATTTCGGCTTTGACCTTTGGGACGAGCCTTTCTCCATCTCTCCTCATGGGAATGTATGGACCTTCTTCAACTACATCCCACACCATATAGTCGGTAGACTTGATGAAGAGCCTCATCATATTCTTCCAATAAGGATAGTTATCCCCATTGAAGAATGGTGGCTTGGTGGTGGATTGGGACTCATAGTTGGAGGTGGATGCCATTGCTTGACTTGTTGTTGATCAAACTCTCCTAGAACCGACTCAAGAGGGTTATAATCCTTCCAATGAGTGTAGCTCTGATACCAATTGTTGAGTTGATCGAACACTTGCAAATGGCCAAGAGGGGGGTGAATTGGCAATTAAAATTTTGGTGAAGAGAAAAATTGAAAATAAAAATGACACAAGGGGTTATAGTGGTTCAAGTTCTCCAAATGAACTCTACATCCACTACCTTAGTTCCCACTAAGGATTTTCAAACAATTCACTAATTGAATTCGTCCCCTTTTCTTGGATGAGGAGGAAACCTTACAATTTCGATTAAGCTTTCTACCCAAAGCTTAATCCACTCAAATACAAAGAAAGATTGTGGTAAACTCAAATGTTTCCTCTCAAAGGATAATTGTCTACCCAATTACAATTTCAACAACCCCAAACTCACAATACAATTTGACAATTGAAAGACAATAGAGTTGGGTACAAGAATATGACTTTTAATAGCTCAAGGGTTTGGATTTTTGCTTTGATGATGCTTGAATGTTGAATAGTTGTTGCTGACCTTCAAAGAGCTTCATTTTATACCTCCTCTATTAATTCTAGCCGTTTGGGTGGTTGGGAACATAAATTGAGCCATTGGAACCCTCTCTTACCACCATAAATGCACTTCTGCAGCTATGCGTATCGGTACACGGGGAGCCGTATCGATACCTGTCTCAGAAAAGAAAGAGTCGTTGTGTGCAATAAATAAGGGGTATCGATACGCACATAAGCGTATCGGTACGGGGTATCGAAACGGGGGTTTGCCGTATCGATACCTTTTTCTCAACTTAGCTCACTGTCGATTTTCGTATCAGTACGAGGGATTGGCGTATCGATACGGGTCAACGACAATTTAAAATTTGGTTACCAACCAACTGACACCAACGGTCAAAATATTTAAACCGACTTGTATTTAAAAATTTATTAAGGCCGTATCGATACGAGGGTTTGACGTATCGGTACGCCATTCAAACTCTTTAGACTTTTACACAGGGGCATATCGATACAGGTGAAGAGTGTATCGATACGTGTTCCTCCAGTAGCCAACTTTGGTAAAAAGGTATCGATACGCTTGAAAGTTTATCGATACACCTGGACGTTTTTCAATAGTTTGGCCTTGGAACACTTAGAAAATATTTTGAGTTTGAGTTTTTCAAATCAGTTTTAAAGAGTTGGGAGTTTGAGTTTTTCAAATCAGTTTTAAAGAGTTGGTGATTTAAAACTTATTAAGGGACTTATAAAACAATTTTAAGTTTTTCAAATTGATCCTTAAAGATTTAATTATATCAAAATCAAACATAGGTTTTACAAAATCCTAATTAAATAAATCTAATCCTAATAGATATTGCAGAATCCTATATTGATTTAAATTACAGATAATCAAATAAAATCATGAAAATTCGTAATTATCCAAAAATCTCGTATTAATCCCGTATAGGAATTTCTGCATGCACTGTCTTCACTAAAATAGGTGTATCTTGAGTTCTAGATGTCCGATTGAGGCGTTTCAAGATCCGTTAAAAAGCTAATTGACAGCCGGACAAGTTTCAAGAAGATATGTCGACCCATAAATGCATGGATCCCATCCAGAAAGGAGTCGCAAGTTGACTGATGTTTCTGACTTGTAAAACCCTAAAAACATAATTTAAATGTTAATAATTAAGTTGGGCTAAGTCTAATTCGTCCAAAAGCCTTATATGATAGTAGCTTTTGTGCTGAATTTTACAAAATCCCATAATAATCTCATATCTAGTTTTCTGCATGCGCAGTCCTTAGTAAAATGGATGTATCTTGAGTTCCCGATGTCCGATTGATGCGTTTCAAGATGCCTTGGAAAGGTAACTGAATTCTGGTCAATTTGTTAGAAGACAACTATGCCCAGATCCCATCCGAAAAGTCTTCGCAAGTTGGCTGATTTTCCAGACTTCACAAACAGATTCAACTTCTTGTCCAATATGCATTGCTTTAGCCCTCCCGTGCATGTATCATTCCCCCTCTCCTCAAAAGGATTCGTCCTCAAATCAGAAAAAAAAGAGGGACGTTTAACAATGGCAATAAAAAAGGAATCTTTGTCATAGGTGGAGTGATCCAATTGAGCTCCTCTCATTGGTTCAACAAAATCCTGAAAAAAGAACTCAAAGCCACTCGAAACAATGATGTTATGGTTAGGTCGAAAAAAAGCTCTCTTTATTTTTTTCTCGCCTTTTTCATTTGGACATTGTTCGACTTTTACCCCATGTTTCTTTTCACTCACCAAAATTGGGCCATTAATTTGACTTTTATTGCTCTCGGCCTCTTGACTCTCGGTCTTTTTCAAATAAGATAACTCACATACCCAATTCCTCTCACAAATAATATCATCGAAATACAATTTCTGTAGAGGATGAAGTGTTTCTAACATAAGGATAGGACGAGAATCAAATAAAGGGTTAGAATCACACTTACTTTCTTGGGAGGTTGTTGATGAATCAAGAGAACTGACTACTAAGCATGAAAAATTGTCTTGATTTATGGGTTCAAGTGTTTCTTCTTCCGAAACGTCATCTTCTGGGGGTATTTGCTCATTATTGGGTAAGGTTAAACTCTCAGTAGTGACATCTTCCCCATGTTCTCGAGGATAACAAATTTCTTCGACATCTTCTCTTTCCTGGTACTTTGATGAACTTCTTCCATTGACCGGTTTAGATTCGAGGGTGAATCTTTTTGAGAAGTGGGGGAATGATACATGCATGGGAGGGGTGAAACTAGTAATCTTGGAAAAGAAGTTAAAACTATTTTGCAAGTCAGAAACGTCTGTCAACTTGAGACCCCTTTTTGGATGGGATCCATGCATTTATGGGTCAACATGTCTTCTTGAAACTTGTCGGGCTGTCAATTAGCTTTCCATTGGATCTTGAAACGCTTCAATCGGACATCTGAAACTCAAGATACATCTATTTTAGCAAAGACAGCGCATGCAGAAATTCCTATACGAGATTAATACGGGATTTTTGGATAATTACGAATTTTCAAGATTTTTTTGATTATTTGTAATTTAAATCAATATAGGATTCTGCAATATCTATTAGGATCATATTTATTTAATTAGGATTTTATTTTTAATATTTATTTATTATTAGAAGTTACTTAACTAATTAGGAGATTAGATTTCAACATTTATTTATTGTATTTAATTTCTTAAATTTACTAGGATTAGAACTTCTCCAAGGCTTATATAAGGAGGCTTTAACCACATTGTAATTGAGAGATTTGAATAATTAAATAAAGTTCTCTTTTGAGTTCAGACTTGCAAGAAGTATAACTTGTGTTCTTTATTTTAGAAGTGATTCTTCAAGTTCGTCAGAATTTGTTGTTGATCTTCACACTCCTGCTTGCCTAGGTAACTGCGTCTAGGATGGTGGGTTAGAGCCGTTTGAGGTTGCTTGCTTGGTTAATTGCGATCAAGAGGGTGCCGAGGACAATTTATCCATTTATCTTCCATCTCCATCGTCATCGCCTATCTTCAGCCATCTTTTCACCGATCCAACATTCGCGCTAACATCCTTATCTGCTTCCGCAAGTTCAACGTTCGCGTATACGGGGTTGTGTCCGTATCAGCTTGTACCGCTCCACAATGGCCGAAAAGGCTTGATAAGTGCATGAATAAGCCTTGATAAGTTATAAGCAATGATTCGGCCCCTTGGTGTCTCTCCACGATAGCGCCAAGCTTTCCCTCCCTTGGCCGAATGGGTGCATGGAAGCTTCCATGGTGTTTTGATTGGTAGGTGACCCTTGGGGTGTCCACACTCTCGAGCTGGTAGTTGTAGGGTGAGCTGAGATGAGCTGATTGAGCTGAGGTTGAGCTGGTTCGAGCTGACCTAGCTAGCTAAAGTTGAGTGAAGTTTTGAGCTAAACGGAGGTTTCTCTAGCTAAGTGAGCTGGTTCTTTAGTGTCCTTGAGCTGCCCTTGAACCATATGAGTGTTTTGAAGCTGAAACATAGCTTGCACGGTCTCGAATCATCAATGAGCTATTTTGAGCTCAAAGAAATTATTTGAGCTGAAATGGAGTTGGCCACTAGTCCCTTGAGTTGTGTTTATCATGTCTGACAAAGAAAACACATAAAAATATAAGTGAATATGATTAAATATATATAGCTGACTACCTATGATAGAATTGAGCTGGAAATGAGCTGAAATACTAAGTAAAGATGTGGTTTATGTAATGCATGAATATCATATGATATACAAATGAATGATATAACATATGATAATCCAAGCATATTATATAATGCATAAATAAGTAAATAGATAATGAAGTAAGGAAGAACTCCATCTTCTTTGATGCTTGATAAACAAGATGAAATCATAGTGAATGTGAGTAGAAACGTGCATACAACATCCCCTCCTTCTTTTGAGCTGATAAGGGCATTGTTTGTCGAACAACGTTCCTTGTCTGTAACAGGTTTAGAATAGTAGCAAGCATATCTCAACAATAAAAACAAATATGTACATTGTTTTAGGATCAAAATAACAAGAAAAATAAAAATAAAATAAAAAGAAACGTAGAAAAAGGGTGTAGGAATTTCTGGACAGATTTGGACGACGAAGAAGATGAATGCTTCAAAGGGCGTTCATGGCTGTTTCGGTGTCCGAAATATGACAGAAATGTTGCTGGAAATTCAGCTCAAATTTGGTGATGAAAAGCTCGAAAGAACCTACATAATCTACTATGCAAACCCGAATTGAATCTGCTTCGCGTCAATAGGACTTGGACCCACTAGATAGCGATCTAGGAACACGAAGTATCAAGTAAAATTTTGACACAACAAACAACGTCTGAAATGCCAAAGAGAGTTCGGTGAAAAACCGAAATTGAGAGAATAATCTCACAAAAAATTTATTCATAAAATGATCCAACATTTTACAAATATGTTCGGCTACAATATATTATTCAAGGGAGGGGGTTGCCCAATTCAATTTGTGGCTGTCTTTCAGCCATTTTAAAATTAAATTCAAAGTGGAAAACTAACTAAGGGCGGCATGTGCTTTTCAGACGTGAATTCAATTTGGTGCGCCAAATATTTTAAGCACATGTAAAATGTGCATGGTTTGAATTTCAAACCCACAAAGCCGTATATGCTTATCCATTTCTGGCCGTGTATGGCATGTGGGCGGCAATGTGAATTAAATCACATGCAATCACGCGTCATCTTTGAATTTCAAAGAATTCTGCATTTGTTCTCATACAGATTGCTACACATGTAATTATGCGCTGAAGCAATTTTCAAACCCCACTTGCAAGACGTGTGAGAGTGAAAACAAAGGCCATTCTGCATGTGCTTCCATCAAAAGTAATAAACCCATGTGCTCTTTAAATGGAATTCCACACTGGAAATGAAAAAAAATGACGCGCAAGGTCAAATGTTGAAGTCAAATGTCACACATATGTAATTCCATTTGCCCGCACATGTGATGAATGAACAAGGAAGCCTCTCGGCTGCACCTAGCTGCACCAAGCAATTGATGTGCGATATGCACGGTACATGCTCACACAAACATATGGTACTGTCAATTCGGCTCACATTTGTTGTATTAGCTGCCACACTCTTGTAGGAAACTTGTTCAGGTGCTACGGGACTTGTCAGCTGTAGTTGAGCTAGTGGAGCTGAAGTTGAGCTGACAGAAATCGAGTTGAGCTGAAATGAACTAGCTGAAAGTGACCTGGTTACACTCTCCTGAGCTACATATACTCTGGTGAGCTGGAGATGAGCTGCACACATTCACTTGAGCTAGAGTTGAGCTGCATATGCTCACTTGAGCTGGAGGTTAGCTGCATATGCTCACTTGAGTGAGTGTCCTCCTACGTACCTACGTCAAAAGGCAACAAACTTCCATCAAAGCAATATACACATAATGGAAACAATAATACAAGTCGTAAACACACTATAAGTAATATCAAACTAAGTTAAAACACACCAAACATACTATATGCATAGTAAACACACTAATATAAATAATATAGCATAAAAAATGTTACACATCAGTATGTAACAAGTGAAAAAGTAAACTCCCTGAAAGTTTGAAGCTGCATCGTTGGGTGGCATAAACGTGCTCACATCATAATCTTTTTGCCTTGAAAAGAAAAGGAATATCGATTGGCGAATCCATCATGAATTGCTCGTCTATCGTATTGCCACGGTCGTCCAAGAAGTAGATGGCTGGTATGCATGGGTGTCACATCACAAATTGCTTCATACTTGTATCTTCCAGTGGAAATGGAATGATAACTTGCTCGGTGATTTCGATCTCATCATCATCATTAAACCACTTAATCTTTTATGGACTTGGATGCTTCGTTGTTGTCAAACCAAGTTTCTTGACCATCAAAGTGCTGGCAATATTTGTACAACTTCCACCATCTATGACAATGGAGCACACTTTTCCTTGAACATGGCAATGTGTCTGAAAGATGTTTGAACATTGTAGATCATCCGGCACGTCTTGGGTTGATGGATTGTTGAAGGAATCCTGTGACATGGTTAGTAAAAGAAAGATGAAAGAAATGTATAAAAGGACCTCACCAAACACACATACACAAAAACCTCACGGTCACTCCAAAGAAAAGAGAAGATGTCACTCAATTTCACTCGTGTTTACACTCTGGGAATTCTGGCTTTTACTTCCCCTTCTGTGCTCACCACTCTCTTGCCTTTTACCTCTCGAATCTCACAAATCAAGTTCTTGAAAGAACTAACTAAAACATGTCAAATATTTTATGATATTATGACGTTTGGGCTGCAAAACAAGGGTTAAGTTTGGGAAATTGAAAGAACGAAGGAGTTTAAAAGAAGAAAAGTTTAGGGATTAAAATGTAAGAAAAGATAAATTGAAAGAAAGAAATGAAGAAAGCAGAATCGTTACCACAAAACTTAACTTACAAACTGGTCGCGAGCAATCAAACTTGAGGAACTTCTACGAGTTGGTTGCTTGGATGTTTGTACTTCAATCTTCACCCTTTTGAAATTCTGATTTCTTTCCTCTTATTTTTTTTATCTAATTCAGATTCCTTGTATTTGTAGTAAGGAACAATATGAATTTCTTTTTGTTTTCTTTTTGTTTTTTTTGCTCTTTTTTTTTAAATCATAAATAATAAATGACAAAAATATAGGGCTTACTTGATTCTTCCTTTGCTCTGATTACCACATGATACGCTCCAACTCTCTAATTGGCATTGTTGAGAGAAGCTTTGATTGCCCGAACCTTAGAATGCAAGTAAGCCTTGTTGCACGATCGTCTTCTTGTGGGAATATGTTGAAATGGATGAAAGAAGATAGGTGGCGGAAGGATGGTAGTGTTTGTAAGGTAAAATGGATGAAGGGAATGAAGATGGAAGGTGAAAGGTGATGGTTTCGGATAGTGAAACAAAAGAGGATTAAAGAAACAAGAAGGATAGTATTCAAAGTCTCAAAAAGATGAACTTATGCTAAGAAGCATAAACCTGAACTTGAATAAGGCTTTGAGGGTGGTAGGAAGGACTTAGATTGATGAATAATAAATATTCAACAACCTAAAGTATCAAAAGATGGACTAAGAGACACCACAAATCAATAAAATGATTTGATAAGTTAAAGAAGTTCTTAAAAGAATAAGAATGGGAGATAAACTCACAAAATATAATTTGTATTGATCAAAGTGTGTGTCCAAATGCCAAAATGGCTTACATATTTATAGTAGGGGAAGGAGGTGGCCGAATAGGCATGTACAAAGGCAAGGAATGTTTTGGCTAGAGCTTGTACCCCTTCACAATGGTCGAAAAGGCTTGATAAGTGCATGAATAGGCCTTGATAAGTTATAAGAAATGACTCGGCCCCTTGGTGTCTCTCCACGATGGCGCCAAGCATGGGAATGGCGCCAAGCTTTCCCTCCCTTGGTCGAATGGGTGCATGGAAGCTTCCATGGTGTTTCAGCTGGTAGGTGACCCTTGGGGTGTCCACACTCTCGAGCTGGTAGTTGTAGGGTAAGTTGAGATGAGCTGATTGTGCTGAGGTTGAGCTGGTTCGAGCTGAGCTAGCTAGCTAAAGTTGAGTGATGTTTTGAGCTAAACAGAGCTTCATCTAGCTAAGTGAGCTGGTTCTTTAGTGTCTTTGAGCTGCCCTTGAACCATATGAGTGTTTTGGAGCTGAAACATAGCTTGCACGGTCTTTAAAAAGAACCGAATTTGAGAGAAAACTCACAAATAAATTTTTCATTCAAAAAAGTAACCCTTTTAGATTGTTTGGAACATATATATATAGGAGAAGAGGGAGGGGTGGCCGGCCATAACATGCGGTTGAAATTAAATTACAATTTAAAATTCAACTTTAAATTTGTAACTAATGAAAACCTCCTTTGGGCGGCTACAAAAATCAGCCACTCATTTGAACCTTTAGGCGCCACATGAATCACATTTAACATGTGATAAATGTTTGAAATTCAAACATAAAACTTCTTGGTCTTATCCATTAAGTTTGCTGCACAATGAGAAGGTAGTGGCTGTTTGGTTCGGCCACACATGCACACACATCATCCAAGCTGCCACGTGGATGTTTCACATGACTAGATGCCACCTAGGCTGCCACATGTGCACTGGTACACTCCCCGACATGTAGGACACTTTTCAGCTACTTCTAGACTTGTCAGCTGAAGTTGAGCTAGTGGAGCTGAAGTTGAGCTGACTGGAACTGAGCTGAGCTAGAATGAGCTAGCTACAAGTGAAGTGAGATGAGGTGAGCTGGGATCAAAGGCTTCCAGCTATCTTGAGTTGAAGGTGAGCTGGTTACACTCTCCTGAGCTGGAGCTGAGCTGCATATAACTCTCCTGAGCTGTTGTCCTTTCATGTACATGTTACAAAATAATAGAACACTTATCAAAGCTTTGTAATCTTATTCAGCAACACACAAACAAATACAAAAATGTTATAAGTCATGTCAAATACATTATAAAACACACCAAACATAATAGATACATAGTAAACACACTTAGATACATAGTATAAGCATAGATATGTCACATATCAGCTTGAAACACATTATAAAGCCTATTTTCTAAGGCACAATCACTATCAAAAGATTCAGAAACTTTAGCACAAGTGAGGGAAAGAACTTCCCTGAATTTCTTTGCCTTAGAATGAGTGATAGGTCCTATTAAGACCTCCGGATCAGTCCCCTTTGCATGCATGGATGTGCTCACATCAACATCTTTCATACAAGATGCCTTGATGTGTGCACGTTCACCAGCAAGTTTTGCACACTTTCATGTTGTGTTTTAAACATGAAAGACACAAGAGTTTTCTTTACTTCTCTCATATTACTTACTTTTTCTACACTCATTTCTTGTTATTTAGATTCATGTTATCACATCATACTCTGTATATGTTTTGCATACTTTATTTTCATGACCTTAGCATGTTATATGTGATACCCATACTTAAGTTTAAAACCACATCTTTACTTAAGCAAATGTTTGTGATAGAGTAGCGCAAACTTGGATTCGGAAGCCTTCAATCAAGTTGTTGCAAGAACTAAGAGCTCTAGACTCAATCAAGAAAGCTGTGGGCAGATCTGAAAATTTAATAGAAAAGAGAAGGGCTTTCTTGAAAATTTTAGATTCAAGGCTGGAAATTTAAAGAAAAGAATACAATAAGAAAGAGTAGAAGATAAATAATAAGAATATAACGAAAAAGATTAAAAAAGATGAAGAGAAGAATAGTAAAAACAAATCTGAAATTTCCAGCTTTGTTTATGGAATTATGGGAGATGGCATAAAGATTGAAGATGAAGATGGCTTGCGATTTGTTGTTGTTGTTTTGTCCTCGGCACCCTCTTAGACGCAATTATCTAAGCAAGCAACCTCAACCAGCTCTAACCCACCCTCCTAGACGCAATTACCTAGGCAAGCAAGAGTGTGAAGATGATCTCCCTCACAAGAACTCGTCGAACTTATGTTGAAGAAGACTTCTAAGGCGCATGTAATCAGCACTTGCAAAAACAAACTCACTAAATATTTCATTAATCAAAGAAAATCTGAATAATCTCCATTACAATGGTGGAGGCTTCATCCTTTTATAGGTGAAGGATAGCCAAAGTAATCTAACTTCTACTAAAACTAGGAAACCCTAATTTAATTAAAAAATAAAAGAAAAACAGCCTTTAAACTCCTTGTGCTTGGGCTGCAAGTGATAAGCTGATAAGTGCAGGTGATAAGTTGATAAGAGTTGCTTGGGAGAAGGGTGGCTGGTTCCTAAAGTATATAAAACCCTAAAAACATAATTTAAATGTTAATAATTAAGTTGAGCTAAGTCTAATTCGTCCAAAAGCCTTATATAATAGCTTTTGGGCTGAATTTTACAAATTCTCGTAATAATCCCGTATCCAGTTTTCTGCATGCGCAGTCTTCAGTAAAATGGACATATCTTGAGTTCCCAATGTCCGATTGATGCGTTTCAAGATGCGTTGGAAAGGTAACTGAATGCCGATCAATTTGTTAGAAAACAACTCTGCCCAGAAATGCCAGGATCCCATTCGAAATGTCGTCTCAAGTTGGCTGACTCTCCAGACTTCACAAATTGATTCAACTTCTTGTCCAATATGTATTGCTTTAGCCCTTCCCATGCATGTATCATTCCCCCTCTCCTCAAAAGGATTCGTCCTCGAATAAAAAATAGTAAAAGAAGGGCGTTTAACAATGGCAATTGAAACAGAATCTTTGTCATAGGTGGAATGATCCAATTGAGCTCCTCTTAATGGTTCAACAAAATCCTGAAAAAAGAACTCAAAGCCACTCGAAACAATGATGTTATGGTTAGGTCGAAAAAATTCTCTCATTATCTTTTTCTCGCCTTTTTCATTTGGACATTGTTCGACTTTTACCTCATGTTTCTTTTCACTCGCCAAAATTGGGCCATTAATTTGACTTTTACTGCTCTCGGCCTCTTGACTCTTGGTCTTTTTCAAATAAGATAACTCACATACCCAATTCCTCTCACAAAAAATATCATCGAAATACAATTTCTGTAGAGGATGAAGTGTTTCTAACAGAATGATAGGACGAGAATTAAATAAAGGGTTAGAATCACGCTTACTTTCTTGGGAGGTTGTTGATGAATCAAGAGAACTCATTACTAAGCATGAAAGATTGTCTTGATTTATGGGTTCAAATCTTTCTACTTTCGAAACGTCATCTTCTGAAAGTATTTGCTCATTACTGGGTATGGTTAAACTCTCAGTAGTGACATCTTCCTCATGTTCTCGAGGATAACATATTTCTTCGACATCTTGCTTTCCTTGCTCTTCTTCGACATGACTCACCGATGGTTGTTCATTATCATGTTGGACTAGCGATAATTCGTTTTCCTTCGGCGCCGTACTACTAGGGTCGAATAGTGCATTAGTAGGGTTGTGAAAAGATGAAGGTTGAGATGTATCTTTATCAAAAGAGGAGTATTTCTTATGACTAGTCTTGGATTCTTGTTGTTGGTAATGTTTTGGAACGATAATCTCCATTACAATGGTGGAGGCTTCATCCTTTTATAGGTGAAGGATAGCCAAAGTAATCTAACTTCTACTAAAAATAGGAAACCCTAATTTAATTAAAAAATAAAAGAAAAACAGCCTTTAAACTCCTTGTGCTTGGGCTGCAAGTGATAAGCTGATAAGTGCAGGTGATAAGTTGATAAGAGTTGCTTGGGAGAAGGGTGGCTGGTTCCTTTTAGTATATAAAACCCTAAAAACATAATTTAAATGTTAATAATTAAGTTGGGCTAAGTCTAATTCGTCCAAAAGCCTTTTATAATAGCTTTTGGGCTGAATTTTACAAATTCCCGTAATAAACACGAATCCAGTTTTCTGCATGCGCAGTCTTTAGTAAAATGGATGTATCTTGAGTTCCCGATGTCCGATTGATGCCTTTCAAGATGCGTTGGAAAGGTAACTGAATGCCGATCAATTTGTTAGAAAACAACTCTGCCCAGAAATTCCAGGATCCATCCGAAATGTCGTCTCAAGTTGGCTGACTTTCCAGACTTCACAAACAGATTCAACTTCTTGTCCAATATGCATTGCTTTAGCCCTCCCATGCATGTATCAGTTTGCATCTTTAGATTATAGTTTGCATCATTTAAAACTTTACTTTATACTTATGCATTATAGTCCCTATACTATTTAAAGGAGACATTACTTATATAATTCATTGTTTTCTTCATAGATTATATTAACACAGCTCAAGGGAGTGTGCTACAGCTCGGTTCCAGCTCAAAATGTCAAAATCAGCTCAAAACGTTGTTTGGCCTTTCCAACTCCACAAGCTGCCGAATGGTTCAAGGACACTTATGAAGTCTTAAAAGAGCTGAAGGATACTAAAAGGCCAGCTCAAAACAGCTTCAAAGAGCTCAAATAGCAAAAGAGTGATTTCTGAGCAAAGGAGGATTCGTTTCAGCTCCAAAACACTCCAGTAGCTAGAGGACAACTTAAAGGCACTTCAAGACTAGCTCACTCAGCTAAAGAAAGCTCGGATCAACTCAAATCAGCTACTCACCTTTAGCTAGCTAAGTCAGCTAGCTAGCTCAGCTCAAGTCAGCTCAAGCCTAGCTCGTCCAGCTCATCTCCAGCTCCTCTGACTACTACCAGCTCCTTCAGTGGTCCAGCTAGTGACACTAGCTACCTAGCTAAGTGATGGAAGGGCACCTACCTAGCCGAATAGCAAAGGAGGGAACCTAGGCACCTCTACACACCTTGGCGCCAATTTGGAAAGGTGCAAGGCTGCCGAATAGTGCTTGATAGGTTACAACACCTATTCAAGCCCTTATCACACCAATTCGGCCAAAGGAGGGAGACACCAAGGCTGCCGAATCATTCCCTCTCCCCTACACACCATTTCGGCCACCCCCTTTCATTTACTATAAATATGTAATGCATTTTCATTTGTAAACACACAATTCAGATTATAAAAATTACTTTGTGAGGTTTCCTCTCATCCTTGTTCTTTTTAGAACTTCTTGACTTATCAAATCTTTATTGATTTGTGGCGTCTCCCTTTTCTTTCCATCTTGATACTTTAGATTGTTAAACATCCATTTTTTCTCAGTCTAAGTCCTTTTACCACCCTCAAGGCCTCATCCAAGTTAGGGTATATGCTCCTTAGCATATGTTCATCTTTTTGAGCCTTTGAATACTACCAACATCCTTTCTCTTCACCATCTTCCATACACCATCCGAAACCATCTTCCTACTTATCTATCTTCCTTTCCTTACACCCTTTTGACATACAAACACTACCATCCTTCCTCAACCTATCTCCTTTCATCCATTTCAACATATTTTCACAAGAAAACATTCATGATACAAGGCTTGCTTGCATTCAAAGGTCCGGGCAATTAAAGCTTCTCTCTACAACATCAATTGGATAGTTGGAGCGTATCATGTGGTATCAGAGCAAAAAGGAAGAATCAAGTAAGCCTTATATCTTATTATTTCAATTCTGATAATAAAAAAACAAAAATAAGAGAAAATTCAGATTGTTCCAAACACTAGGAATCTGAAGTAGATCAAAAAAAAGAAAATCAGAATTTCAAAAGGGTGAAGATTGAAGTACAAACGTCCAAGCAACCAACTCCGAGAAGTTCCTCAAGTTTGATTGCTCATGACCAGATTGTAAGTCAAGTTTTGTGGTAACGTTCTGTTTTCTTCATTTCTTTCATTTGTATCCTTATTTTTACCTTTTTCTTACATTTCAGTCCATAAACTTTTTCCTTTTCATTTTAAACTCTTTCTTTCTTTCTATTTCCAACCCTAACCATTGTTTTGCAGCCCAAACGCCATATTATCAATAAAAGTTTTGATAGGTTCGAGTTAGTTCTCTTAAGAACTCGTTTTGAGAGAATGTGAGTGGAAAAAGGCACAGAGAGTTTGTGAGAGCAGAAGAGGACAAGTAAAAGCCAAATAAGTCCTAGAGTGCAAACACGAGTGAATTGAGCGACATCTTACTTTCCTTGGAGTGAACGTGAGGATTTTGTGTGTATAAACTGGTGAGGTCCTAAATTCCTATCATATTTTCAATTTAAAATGTCTCGGCATGCAGGTGACAATGAAGAAGAACACCCTACTCAAAACCTCCAGACTCAAGCACTAATTCAGGAGATGAGAAGGCTTCTACGTGTAGAATTAGAGCCTATTCATAAGAGGATGGATCGACTTGAAGGTTCCCAAGGAGATAACCGAAGTAATAGGGGACATGAGAGGTAAAACCAGCCTAGAAATATCTTTAAGCATGAGATTGTTGAAGAAAGTGATGCAGAGGATGTCATATCCATCAGAAGTCATGCAAGAGACCGAGGCCAGGTTGATGACAATTTGGGAAGCATTCGGGTTAACATACCTCCTTTTCAAGGCAAAACGGATCCAAAAGCTTATTTAGAATGGGAAAGCAAGGTCGAACACATTTTTGAATGTCACAACTATTCTGAACAGAAAAAGGTTCGATTGGCAGCCATGGAATTCATTGATTATGCTTTGATATGGTGGGATCAGTTGAAGAGTTCTAGGAGAAGAAACGGTGAAAGACCAATCAACACTTGGACACAAATGAAAGGTATAATGTGAAAAAAAATTTGTACCTAACCATTATCATCGTGATCTCTATTGTAAGTTGCAGAACCTCAAACAAGGCAATAGAAGCGTGGAGGATTATTATAAAGAAATGGAAGTTGCCATGATCCGTGCAAGTGTGGAGGAAGATCGAGAGGCTACCATGGCTAGGTTTCTAGAAGGGCTTAATCCAGACATTGCTAATGTGGTGGAATTACAACACTACATTGAAATCGAAGAAATGGTGCACATGGCCATTAAAATTGAAAGGCAGCAACATAGGAGGACTTCCTCTAGGAGCGTCATCACCTCTGCACCAAAATGGACTCCTAATGCACCAAAGAAGGCCACTCCTTTTCAGGCCAAGGAACCAGCCGAATCTTCCAAGAGTAAGGCTGTTGTAGAGAATGCTCGAGGGAAGCAATCAGAACCACATACCCGGTCCAGAGAAATCATATGCTTCAAGTGCTTAGGACATGGCCATATTGCTAGTCAATGTCCTAACAAGAATACCATGCTTCTAATGGACAATGGGGAAATTGCATCAGATCAAGAAGAAGAAATCCAAGAAGAAGAATTAGAATCTGAAGAAGAGGAGATCACCCCTGTTGTGGATGGCAAATTAATGGTGGACTCCTAAATGCTCAAATGGCAGCAAAACAAGAACAAAGAGAAAACATCTTCCACACCCGGTGCCATGTTCAAGATAAAGATTGTTTTCTGATCATCGACGGGGGAAGTTGCACAAATGTGGCCAACACACTTATGGTAGACAAATTGGGCCTTAAAACCCTCAAACATCCTGCACCATACAAGCTTCAGTGGCTGAATGATTCAGGAGCGTTAAAGGTTACCAAACAAGTTCTTATTCCTTTCTCCATTGGTTCTTACAAAGATGAAGTTCTGTGTGATGTTGTACCCATGCACGCTAGCGATGTGAGCACGTTTATGACACCCAACGATGAAACTTCAAACTTTCAGGGAAGTTTGCTTTTTTTCATTTGTTACATACTGATGTGTAACATTTGTATACTTATATTATTTATATTAGTGTGTTTACTATGTATTTAGTATGTTTGGTGTGTTTAACATATTTTTAGTGTGTTTATTTATCTTATTGTATGAATAAGTTGCTGCCTAAGTATGTTTGCTATGTTGTGCATTAGGGACCATGGAAAACAATAGCTTAAGGACGTGTACTCAGCTCGGTTGAAGCTCAAGCTAGCGTATGCAGCTCCTATTCAGCTCAAAAGAGTGTAGCTTAGCTCAACTCAGCTCATCACACTGTGAGCTAGCTCGTTTCAGCTCATGTCAGCTCCGTTCAGCTCAACTCCAGCTCCACCAGCTCAACTCTAGCTGACAAGTCCAGAACCAGCTGAATGATACCCTACATGTGGGAAAGTGTCCTACAAGTGTGTGTGGCAGCAAGGGACGTGTGTGCATTGCCCATGCACAATGCCATGCATGATTCGGCCTAGTAAGGCCCTAGAGCAGCGTGCCCAACCCTTGTGTGCGCAGCAGCAGCCCAGCAGGTGGCCTTGTGTGCGCACCCCATGCAGCCCAGCGTGCCCAGCCCTTGTGTGCGCAGCAGCAGCCCAGCAGGTGGCCTTGTGTGCGCACCCCATGCAGCCCAGCGTGCCCAGCCCTTGTGTGCGCAGCAGCAGCCCAGCAGGTGGCCTTGTGTGCGCACCCCATGCAGCCCAGCGTGCCCAGCCAAGTGTGCAGCCCCTTCTCTTGTGTGGATAAGCACAAGGTTGGTTGTGCCTTTGAATTTCAAACTCAAAGCACAATTAACATGTGCCTAAAAGGATTTTGGCTCCCAAAATTCAAACGCAAGGCTCATATTCATTTCTGCCAACTTGGGTAGTTTTTGTTCAAAATTTAAACTTTATTTCTTTTTTTTGACTTTGTATATTTTGACTTCTTGTAAATGCAGAAAACGCTATAATCCGACCTAAGCTCTGATACCATATGATAAAAGGATGTTGTTGAAGAAAACAACGTTCCTCGTTCATTCACGGATCTAGGATGATAGCAAGTAATTCTCTGCAACAGAAACAAACATTGTTTTGTTTTTAGATGTTTAAATTAAGGGGGGAAAAAGAAAGAAAAATCAGAAATGAGAAAAGAAGAAGTTGCCGAAATTAATTTAGGGACTAGGTGGAAGGTTGAAGATGATGTCTTCAAGCTTTCATCAATGGCAGCAACATTCTTGGTCTTGACACAATGAACTCGAAAGAACTTGCATAATGCTAGCCATATACTACTCGGGAGGCCATGGCAATATGATCGAAGAACCATTCATGATTGCTACTCAAATCAGTTCATATTCAAGAATGGAGGAAAGAAGATTGTTCTCACACCAATGACTCCTAAACAAGTGCAGCATGATCAGAATCTGATGAAACAATGTGTGGAGGCATGGAAGCAAGAAAAGGCTCAAGCAAAACTCAAAGCCAAGGATGACCAAATGAGCGGCGATATTGAAATGATTAGGGAATGTCTTTTGACACGCCCTATGATCAAATCAATTTATTCTAACCCCAATCAAGCACATGTTTCTTTTTCTTTTTCTTTGCAGAAAACTAAGAAGAAACTTGGAAAGGAAGCACACCAAGGTTCTATCATTCATAGAAGAGACAGTCCTAAACCAGCAACCTTCGATTTGAGGACAAATCGTTCAAAAGGAGGGGATGATGTGTGCACGTTCACCAGCAAGTTTTGCACACTTTAATGTTGTGTTTTAAACATGAAAGACACATGAGTTTTCTTTACTTCTCTCATATTACTTACTTTTTCTACACTCATTTCTGGTTATTTAGATTCATGTTATCACATCATACTCTGTATATGTTTTGCACACTTTATTTTCATGACCTTAGCATGTTATATGTGATACCCATACTTAAGTTTAAAACCACATCTTTACTTAAGCAAATGTTTGCATCTTTAGATTATAGTTTGCATCATTTAAAACTTTACTTTATACTTATGCATTATAGTCCCTATACTATTTAAAGGAGACATTACTTATATAATTCATTGTTTTCTTCATAGGTTATATTAACACAGCTCAAGGGAGTGTGCTACAGCTCGGTTCCAGCTCAAAATGTCAAAATCAGCTCAAAACGTTGTTTGGCCATTTCAAGACTCTACAAGCTTCCAAATGGTTCGAGAACACTTATGAAATCTTAAAAGAGCTCAAGGATACTAAAAGACCAGCTCACTCAGCTCAAAACAACTTCAAAGAGCTCAAATAGCAAAAGAGTGATTTCTGAGCAAAGGAGGATTCATTTCAGCTCCAAAACACTCCAGTAGCTAGAAGATAACTTAATAGCACTTCAAGACTAGCTCACTCAGCTGAAAGAAGCTCGGATCAGCTCAAATCAGCTACTCACCTTTAGCTAGCTAGCTCAGCTCAAATCAGCTACTCACCTTTAGCTAGCTAAGCTCAAGTCAGCTCAAGCCTAGCTCGTCCAGCTCATCTCCAGCTCCTCTGACTACTACCAGCTCCTTCAGTGGTCCAGCTAGTGACACTAGCTACCTAGCTAAGTGATGGAAGGGCACCTACCTGGCCGAATAGCAAAGGAGGGAACCTAGGCACCTCTACACACCTTGGCGCCAATTTGGAAAGGTGCAAGGCTGCCGAATAGTGCTTGATAGGTTATCAACACCTATTCAAGCCCTTATCATACCAATTCGGCCAAAGGAGGGAGACACCAAAGCTGCCGAATCATTCCCTCTCCCCTACACACCATTTCGGCCACCCCCTTTCATTTACTATAAATATGTAATGCATTTTCATTTGTAAACACACAATTCAGATTATAAAAATTACTTTGTGAGGTTTTCTCTCATCCTTGTTCTTTTCAGAACTTCTTGACTTATCAAATCTTTATTGATTTGTGGCGTCTCCCTTTTTCTTTCCATCTTGATACTTTAGATTGTTAAACATCCATTGTTTCTCAGTCTAAGTCCTTTTACCACCCTAAAGGCCTCATCCAAGTTAGGGTATATGCTCCTTAGCATATGTTCATCTTTTTGAGCATTTGAATACCGCCAACATCCTTTCTCTTCACCATCTTCCATACACCATCCGAAACCATCTTCCTACTTATCTATATTCCTTTCCTTACACCCTTTTGACATACAAACACTACCATCCTTCCGCAACCTATTTCCTTTCACCCATTTCAACATATTTTCACAAGAAAACATTCGGGATACAAGGCTTGCTTGCATTCAAAGGTCCGGGCAATCAAAGCTTCTCTCTACAACATCAATTGGAGAGTTGGAACGTATCATGTCTCATCAATGATAAGGTATGTGTTGTAATTATCGATGGTGGTAGTTGCACTAATGTTGCTAGTTCTGTGATGGTTGATAAGTTAGGTTTGAAGAGAGTTCAGAGTGACTAAGCAGGTTCTAGTGTCGTTTTCCAATGGAAAGTACAAGGATGAAGTACTTTGCGATGTTGTCTCAATGGATGCAAGCCATTTAATTTTGGGACGCCCATGGCAGTATGACAAAAGGGCGATGCATGATGGCTTTACGAACAAGTATTGTTTTATGCATGCATGTAAGAAGATCACCTTGGCACCTTTGACACCGAGTCAAGTGCGAGAAGACCAAGTGAGATAGCGAAAGAATATCGAAGAAGCTCGAGGGAAAAAGAAGATGAATGTGTACGCAAGCGGCAAGGAAATCAGCAAATGTCTTTCCTCTTAGCATTCTTTGTTTATTTTGTTGTTTAAAGATATTTTTTTATTGGCTGAGATTCCAAGTGATTTGTCTGCTTCAATTTCATCTCTTTTGCAGGAATTTGAAGATGTGTTTTCGGATGAAACACCGAAGGGTTTGCCCCCTCTTTGTGGCATTGAACATCAGATTGATTTTATTCCAAGAGCCATTGATACAAGCATGGGAGGGCTAAAACAATGCATATTGGACAAGAAGCTGAATCTGTTTGTGAAGTCTGGAAAGTCAGCCAACTTGCAACGACTTTTCCGATGGGATCCGGGAATTTCTGGGCAGAGTTGTCTTCTAACAAATTGACCATCATTCAGTTACCTTTTCAACGCATATTGAAACGCATCTTGAAAGCTATTATATAAAACTTTTGGACAAATTAGACTTAGCCCAACTTAATTATTAACATTTAAATTATGTTTTTAGGGTTTAGGGTTTTGGACAAATTAGACTTAGCCCAACTCGAAAGAACCTGCACAATCTACTGAGCAAACCAGAATCGAATCTATCTAACGTCAAAGACGGAAAGCTCGAAAGAACCTACACAATATACTATGCAAACCCGAATCGAATATGCTTCACGTCGGAGGACTTGGACCCACTAGATAGTGGCCTAGGAACCCAAAGTATCAAGTAAATTTGACACAACAAAAAATGTCTAAAATGCCAAAGAAAGTTCGGTGAAAAATCGAAATTGAGAGAATAATCTAACAAAATTTTCTTCATAAACTGTCTAACCTTTTACATGGTGAAATTCGGTGTACATATATAGGGACAAGAGGGAAACTACCGAATGAAATTTCTGGCTGTTAATTAAGCCTTTAAAAACTAAAATTACAAATATAAACCTCCAATGGGCGGCTGCACCTTTCTGGACGTGTATTTGAAATTTGGTGGTTGTAATGTGGATAAGGCCACGTGATAAATGTGCATGCATGGCTTTTGAATTTCAAAGCCACAAAAAAAACTTTTAAAGTGGAGCGGCAATGTGATAATGGCACATGCAAAATGTGCATGTTTGTTTGAAATTCAAAGCAAACGACCATATATAAAAAATATGTCGTGTTTGAAAATCAAATGGCCATTAACGCACATGTGTAAATGTGGAAACAATGGTTCGACTTGCTGTTCAATAATGAAAACAAGGGCTCGCACAATCACACACATAATCGAGACAACGACAATTCGGTTCACACCTGTTGCACTGGCTGCCACTAGACGTGTTAGTTGTAGTTGAGCTACTGAATCTAAGTTGGGCTGACAGAAAATGAGCTGAGCTGAAACGAACTAGCTGAAAGTGAGCTGGTTACACTCTCTTGAGCTGGGTCCGAGCTGCATACACTCTGGTGAGCTGGAGATGAGCTGCACACACTCACTTGAGCTGGAGTTGAGCTGCATATGCTCACTTGAGCTAGTGTCCTCCTACGTACCTGTCACAAAACAATGAAACTTATATCAAAGTTTTGTAAACTTATTCAATAACACTTAAACAAGTATAAAAACATTATAAGGCATATCAAACTTATTCAAAACACACCAAACATACTATATTCCTAGTAAACACACTAATAAAAATAATATAGCATAGAAAATGTTACACATCAGTATGTAACAAGAGAAAAAAACAAACTTCCCTGAAAGTTTGAAGCTGCATCGTTGGGTGGCATAAACGTGCTCACATCATCCCCCCTTCTTTAATGCAATTTGTCCCAAAATCGACCCTCATTACAAAAGGGAACAATTTCGACTTTCGCATTGCAGGGAATTTCCTCATCTTTCATGCTCGACACATATGCCATCCTCTCGAATCAAGTTCTTTTATAAAGAACACAAATGGAAATGCCTTCATTCTTGCACCTTTCCGAATAATGCACAACATAAAGTTGGACAATGCTCGTTGCACATTCGTAATCCTACAAATAATGACATACAAAGGCAACTCCAAAGAACAACAAGAATCTCGACGATCATCTAGAATCACAACACAAGGTTGTTCACAATCCAATGTACAACCAAAGAAATCAGCATACAAAAATGAAAAATCAATAGTACAATGGAAAGGAATGCCAAAACGTGGTAAAGAAGGTTGCTGAATTTCTGGAAAGAACATAGATGCACTAGACATACCAACAGTAGCAACCTTGGGAACTTCACATGGCAGCACCTTATTAACCTGCAAGTTAGAAGAAGAAATAGAAGAAAATGTCGAATCAGATAATACTTGTGGATTTGCTTTCTTCTTTTCACATTCATTCTTCTCTTTGGTTGGCCTTCCAAGTTGCAGTACTCGCTTTCAAACGAACTTCGTCTTCATATACTTCACTTGGAGTCATAGGTGCCAAAGTTACCTTTTTGCCCTCATGAGTAAAAGAGTATCGATTGGTGTAACAATCGTGCAAAACTCTCTTATCATACTGTCACGGTCTTCCTAACAACAAATGACAAGTATCCATAGAACAAACATCACAAGTTACCTCATCCTTGTATTTTCCAATGAAAAATGGTATAACAACTTGTTCGGTAACTTTGATTTCAACACCATCATTCAACCATTGTAACTTGTACGGATTGGGATGCGCTGTCGTCTTCAGTCCTAACTTGTCAACCATGAGAGTACTAGCAACGTTAGCACAACTACCACTATCAATAATCACAATACATACCTTGTCGTTCACGTTGCATCTCGTATGGAAGAGATTGTTTCGTTGCGATTCATCTTGTGCTGGCTGATCATTCAGACTTCTCTTGTCAACAAGTGCTTCACCGGTAGCCAATGTCTGCACATTGTCATCATTTATTTCTTTATGGACAGAATGGAAACCACCCCCATCTAATCTATCCAATTGAGAATGTATAGGTTGCAATGCATTAGCAATCACTCGTTGTATCATGCGCTCTAAGGCTTGCATCTGGAGATTCGGTGGTTGTTGTTCACCCGAATTATCATCAGAACCTGCCATGTTGAAAAACCAAAACAACAAACAAAAAAACACAATATATATATATATATATATATATATATATATATATATATATATATATATATATATATATATATATATATATATATTAGTGATAAAAATAAAAAAATGGACCTCACTGCACACTCAACAAAATCTCACAAATCACTCCAAGGAAAGATCGCTCAACAATTGCACTCAAACGCTCGTGTTTCACTCGGGAGAATACTTGAATGGCTCTTTTTGTCCCCCCTTCTGTTCTCACGCGCTCAATTGCCTTTTCCACTCGATCTCTCGCAATTAGTTCTTTAAGGAACTAACTCGATCTTTCAGACTTGTTAACTGTGTCAAACTTACAAGATAATATAATAGGTAAACAAACAAATGGTTAGAGGACAAAATAGGGGCTGTTAGGTGAAATAAAAAAAGGCTGAAAAAGAAAAAAATAAGAAGACTGAAAATTGGTGATGAAACAAAATAAATGAAGGCTTATAAAATGAAGGAAAGGAAACAACTTACTACAAAAGAAATGCTTACAACGATCCTATCACCGAACAAACAAGAACACATAATTTCGGGTGATTTTGAAGCATTCCATGGAAAATTTGAGCATCCTTCATCATTTTCACAAACAAATAGCACATATGTATGAAAAGAAACACAATTTTTGAATTTAATTTTTTTTTTAATTTTTTATTTCGAGTTTACTTTGAATTTTTTTGGTCAACGTTGACTATTTTTCTATAAATTTTTTTCTTCAAATTTTCCTCTTTTTTGTTTGACTTTTGTATTTTTTTATGTCTGGTAGTGCAGAAAGTGCTAAAATATGACTAAGCTCTGATACCATATGATAAAATGGGTACGTTGCTTGAGAAACAACGTTTGTTGTCTGTAATGGATCTAGGATAGTAGCAAGCATATCTCTGCAATAAAAACAAAAATGGACATTGTTTTAGGATCAAAATAACAAGAAAATATAAAAAGAAAATAAAAAGAAACAAAGAAAAAGGGTGTAGGAATTTCTGGACAGATTTGGATGACGAAGAAGACGAATGCTTCAAGATGCATTCACGACTGTTTTGCTGTCCGAAAAATGATAGAAACATTGCTAGAAATTCAGTGGAAATTCGGTAACGGTAAACTCGAAAGAACCTGCACAATCTACTGAGCAAACCCGAATCAAATTTGTCTAATGTCAAAGACGGACAGCTCGATAGAACCTGCACAATATACAATGCAAACCCGAATCGAATATACTTCACGTCGGAGGACTTGGACCCACTAGATAGCGATCTAAGAACCTGAAGTATCAAGTAAATTTGACACAAAAAATGTCTGAAATGCCAAAGAAAGCTCGTTGAAAAACCGAAATTGAGAGAATAATCTCACAAAATTTTATTCATAAACTATCTAACCTTTTACATGGTGAAATTCAGTGTACATATATAGGGACAAGAGGGAAACTACCGAATGAAATTTTTGGCTGTTAATTAAGCCTTTAAAAAATAAAATTACAAATATAAACCTCCAATGAGCGGCTGCACCTTTCTGGCCATATATTTGAAATTTGGTGGTTGTAATGTGGATAAGGCCACATGATAAATGTGCATGCATGGCTTTTGAATTTCAAAGCCACAAATAAAAACTTTCAAAGTGGAGCGGCAATGCAATAATGGCACATGAAAAATGTGCATGTTTGTTTGAAATTTGAAATTCAAAGCAAACGACCATATATATAAAATATGTCGTGTTTGAAAATCAAATGGCCATTTACGCACATGAGTAAATATGGAAACAATGGTTCAGCTTGTTGTTCCATGATGAAAACAAGGGCTCGCACAATCACACACATACTTGAGACAATGGCAATTCGGTTCACACCTGTTGCACTGGCTGCCACACCCTTGTTGGACACTTGTTCAGCTGCTACTGGATGTGTCAACTGTAGTTGAGCTACTGAATCTAAGTTGGGCTGACAGAAAATGAGCTGAGCTGAAACGAACTACGTACATTGAATGTAAGCCTTTGGGATGATTCTTGGCAAGAATTTTGGCGTTTTGGGTGAGTAATTCGAACAAAAGCGGAAAATTCGCAAAAATCAAATGAACGAATTTTGAGCTAAAAATTTCCATATCAGATTTAAACCATTGGATGAGTCTCCACATAAACTTTTAGAATTTTTTGACATCGGGAACACTTCGAACAAAGTGGATCAAAATTGACCAGAATTAGGTTCTTTTCCTCTATTTTCAACCTAGTTTAGTTTCTTTCTGCCAATTTTCATTCTTTTTAGTTTATTTATCTTATAAAAAAGCAAAAAAAGAAGAAAAAAAAAAGAAAAATTGAAGAAAAGTGAGCCATTCATTTGGCTGAAATTAAAGCACTCAAAAATTGAATTTGAATGCCAGTAACCTCTTTGGGCGGCAGCAAACATCAGCCATGCATTCAAAATGCATGTGGCGCCTCCTTTACACATTTAACATGTGCTAAATGTTTGAAATTCAAACAAAAACGTCCACCCATGTTTATCCATTCATGTGTCGCACAAATGCAAAGAAGAGAGGTTGTTTTCAGCCAAACTTGCACACACATGTGCCAAGGCTGCCACATGTGCAAGTCACATACTCGGATGCCACCTAGGCTGCCACATGTGCACTGGAACACTCCCCGACATGTAGGACGCTTTTGAGCTACTTCTGGACTTGTCAGCTAAAGTTGAGCTAGTGGAGCTGAAGTTGAGTTGACAGGAATCAAGCTGAGCTGAAATGAGCTAGCTAAGAGTGTTAGGAGTTGAACTGAGCTGGGAGCTAAGCCTCTGAGCTGACTTGAGCTGAGGATGAGCTTATCACACTCTCCTGAGCTAAAAGTGAGCTGGTTACACTCTCCTGAGCTGGGGCCGAGCTACATACACTCTGGTGAGCTGAAGATGAGTTGCATACACTCACTTGAGCTGGAGTTGAGCTGCATATACTCACTTGAGCTAGTTTTCTCCTAAGTACATGTTACAAAACAATGAAACTCCTATCAAAGCTTTGTAAACTTATTCAATAACACTTAAACAAATATAAAAACACTATAAGTTATACTAAACTAATTCCAAACACACCAAACATACTATATGCATAGTAAACACACTAATATAAGTAATATAACATAAATATGTTACATATCATTATGTAACAAGTGAAAAAGCAAACTTCCCTGAAAGTTTGAAGTTGCATCGTTAGGGGGCATAAACGTGCTCACATCATCCCCCTTCTTTAATGCGATTTGTCCCCAAATCAACACTCATTACAAAAGGGAACAATTTTGACTTTCGCTTGGCAGGGAACTTCTTCATCCTTCTTACTCGGCACAAATGCCATTCACTTGGTACAAATTCTTTCTCAAGAGCAACGAAATTTGAAGGTGCAAGATGGGCCTTCTTTCTTGTACCCTTCCGAATAATGCACAACATATATATAAACAATTCTCTTCGTGCATCCTTAAACCTGCAAATAAAGACAACTCCAAAGAACAACAAGGATCTCGACGAACTATCAGAATCACAACACAATATGCACAATCCAATGTACGACCAAAGAATTCATAATCCAAAGATGAAAAATCAAGAGCACTATGGAAAGGAATGTCAAACCGTGATAAAGAAGGTTGCTGAATTTTTTAAGAGAACATAAATGCACTAGACATACCAACGTTTGCAATCTTTGAGACCTCATCTGGCATCACTTTGTCAATTTGCAAATTAGAAAAAGAAGTAGAAGAAAATGTAGAACCTGAAAATATCGTGGAATTTGCTTCCTCTTTTTCACATTCATTTTTCTCTTTGTTGGCTTTCCATGCTTCGATGCTCGTTTTCAAACCAATTTGGTCTTCATGTACCTCACTTGGAGTCAATGGTGCCAAAATAACCTTTTTTCCCTCATGATCAGAAGAGTATCAATTGGTGTAACAATCATGTAGAACTCTTTTATCATATTGCCACGCCCTCCCTAAAAGCAAATGACAAGTATCCATAGAACAAACATCACAAGGTACGTCATCCTTGTATTTACCAATGGAAAATGGTACAACAACTTGTTTGGTAACTTTGATTTCACCACCATTATTCAACCATCGTAGCTTGTACTGATTAGGATGCTTCATTGTCGTCAAGCCTAACTTTTCAACCATAAGAGTACTAGCAACGTTAGTACAACTACCACTATCAATAATCACAATACAAACCTTATCATTCAAATGGCATCGTGTATGGAAAATGTTTTCTCATTGTTGTTCATCTTGAGATGGCGGCACATTTAAACTCGGTTTGACAACCAGAGTTTCACCGGTTGCTGGTAACTCCACATCCTCTTCAACATCTTCAATAGTGGGCTCATGTTCGTCTTTTTCAGAATTTGACTCTATTTCTCCGTTCTCACGCATCAGCCTGGTCCTCCTATTAGGACATTGGCTCGCAACATGTCCTCTGCTAAGACACTTGAAGCACTGGATGTCCCTCAACCTTTCTTGTGTCACCACTTGCTTGCCTCGCACTTTATCAGTAACATTGTTGTCGTTCAATTTTTATCGCCATGTGCACCATGTCATCAATCTCGACATAATGTTGCAATTCAACAATGTTAGCAATTTCAAGGTTCAAACCTCCAAGAAAATGTGCCATGGTAGCTTCTCGATGTTCGCACGCATCATGACCATCTCCATCTCCTTGAAATAGTCTTCAACACTTCGATTACCCTGTTTCAAAGCTTGTAATTTCTGATATAAATCACGATGGTAATGGGATGGAACAAACCATTTTCGCATGATTCATTTCATTTCGTCCCATGTAGTCACTAGACCTTCACTTGCACGTCTTCGGCTAAGCAGTAATTGATCCCACCATATTAGGGCATAGTCGACAAACTCCATTGCTGCTAAACGAACCTTCTTTTGTTCCATCCCAAGCTTAATGTTAGTCAAATTGTCATCTACATGTTGCACACGTCCTTGTCTAAGAGTATGATGTCTCGGTGATTGTTCGACTTCATTGTCATTTATTCCTTCATGGAAAGAATTGGATCCTCCATCAATTCTGTCCATTCTAGAATGTAATGGCTCCAATGCATTAGAAATCACTCGTTGCATCATGCGTTCCAAGGCTTGCATCTGGAGATTCGGTGGTTGTTGTTCACCCGAATTATCATCAGAACCTTCCATTGTGAATGACCAAAACAACAAACAGAAACAACACAATATATATATATATATATATATATATATATATATATGTTAGTAAAATAAATAAAAAGGACCTCACAATAACACACTCAACAAAATTCTCACTCCAAGGAAAGATCGCTCTACAATTGCACTCATCGCTCGTGTTTCACTCGGGAGAATACTTGAATGGCTCTTTTTGTCTCCCCTTCTATTCTCACACGTTGAATTGCCTTTTCCACTCGATCTCTCGCAGACAGTTCTTTACGGAACTAACTTGATCCTTCAAACTTGTTAACTATGTCAAACTTACAAGATAATATAATAAGTAAAGAAACAAATGGTTAAAGGACAAAATAGGGTTGTTAAATGAAATAAAAGGCTGAAAAAGAAAGCAAAAACAAGGCTGGAAATTGATAATGAAATAAGAAAATAAGGCTGACAAAAAATGAAGGAAAAGAAAGACAACAACTTACTGCGAAGAAATGCTTACAACGATTCTATCACCGACCAAACAAGAACAAGTTGTTTCGGGTGATTTAAAAGCATTTCATGGCATAAATAAGCACCCTTCATCATTTCCAAGCATTTCAATGAACAAACAACACTTTGTATTTGTAAAATGTACTAACTTTTTGAATCTGATTTTTTTTTTCGAAATTTTTTTCTGTTGACTTTGACTTATTTTTCAGAATTCGATTTTTTTATCTTTTTATTTTTTTGGTTTTGTAGTGCAGAACATGCCAAAATTCGACTAGGCTCTGATTACCATATGATAAGGGGTGTGTTGCTTGTCGAAACAACGTTCCTTGAATGTTAACGGATCTAGGATAGTAGCAAGCATATCTCTGCAATAAAAGAACAGAACAAGAGAAACTATCTCAAATAATTTTCATTCCAAATTGTCCAACCTTTTTAACATTGTTTAGAAGACATATATATAGCAAAAAGGGGTGGTGGCCGAATTTACTAGTGTGGCTGAAATTAAAGCACTCAAAAATTGAATTTAAATGCTAGTAACCTCTTTGGGCGGCAGCAAACATCAGCCATGCATTCAAAATGCAAGTGGCGCCTCCTTTGCACATTTAACATGTGATAAATGTTTGAAATTCAAACAAAAACGTCCCACCCATACTTATCCAGTCATGTGCCGCAAAAATGCAAAGAAGAGAGGTTGTTTCGGCCAAACTTGCACACACATGTACCAAGGCTGCCACATGTGCTAGTCTCATACTCGGATGTCACCTAGGCTGCCACGCGTGCACTGGTTCACTCCCCGACATGCAGGATGCTTTTTAGCTACTTCTGGACTTGTCAGCTGAAGTTGAGCTGACAGGAACCAAGCAGAGCTGAAATGAGCTAGCTAAGAGTGTTAGGAGCTTAACTGAGCTGGGAGCTAAGCCTCTGAGCTGACTTGAGCTGAGGATGAGCTGGGAGCTAAGCCTCTGAGCTGAAAGTGAGCTGGTTACACTCTCATGAGCTGGGACCGAGCTACATACACTCTGGTGAGCTGAAGATGAGCTACATACACTCACTTGAGCTAAAGTTGAGCTGTATACACTCACTTGAGCTGGAGTTGAGCTGCATATACTCACATGAGCTAGTGTCCTCCTAAGTACATGTTACAAAACAATGAAACTCCTATCAAAGCTTTGTAAACTTATTCAATAACACTTAAACAAATATAAAAACACTATAAGTTATATCAAACTAATTCAAAACACACCAAACATACTATATCCATAGTAAACACACTAATATAAGTAATATAGCATAAAGATGTTACATATCAGCATGTAACAAGTGAATAAGCAAACTTCCATGAAAGTTTGAAGTTGCGTCGTTGGGTGACATAAACGTGCTCACATCAGCCATGGAAGAGTGCCACCCAAGACTCTCTAAACAAGGGAGAGTTCCTATTCAGCAAGTAATTACATTATTTTATTAGTTTCAGGTTACTTTATTATTTCTTTTAGTATAATTTTATTAGAAAGGGAGTTTTATTTTATTTAGGAATTTCTTTTAGTTTAGCCATCCTTCCCCTATAAAAGGATGAGATTTTCTTTGTAAATCAGATTTGAGTTATTAAATAAAGAGGTTATTCGTTTGAGTACATGTTTGCAAGTGTCGGGAAACTTGTGTCTTCGAAGCTTTCTTTAAAATCTTCGACCGAGTTGAGCGGGGGAGAATCTTTACACTCCGGGTTGCCTATCTAATCGCGAGTAGGAGTGTCGATTTTAAGCCACATCACGGAGGTTGCCTAGATAATTGCAAGTAGGAGGGTTCCACGGGCATCTCTACCATTCCAAAACTTTAAATAACTCCAAATCCATCTTGTTCAAGTCTTCACCATTGCGCCATCTTCGACAAACATATCTAAAATTTCCAGATTCATTTTTCTTTACTTTGCACTTATCTTTTTTGTTCAATTCCTTCTTATTTTCTTCTAATCTTCTTATTCACCTTTGAACCTTTAACTTTGGGCTCTTATTTTTAGAATCTTCAAGAAACACCATTGCATATTCTCTTGAAATTTCAGATTTTCCAAATTCAAAGTTTTTTGATCAAGTCAACGCCCTAGGCTTGTTTCCAAGTGATTGTGAGAGTTTCCAACGTATTAGCAAGCCCTACATATGTTGGTAGCAGATTGGGCACAATTTTTGGGCAAGAAATTCAAGTTTGGTAGAATTTGGGAAGGTTCCAATCTCAATCTGCCGCAACTTTGCAAGTTGGGCTATTTTTAGCATTTTAGGGCTCTTTCTTTCCAATAAACCCTAATTTTCATTTTCTTGTTGTTTTATTTCATTTTTTACCACAAAAAGAAAAAGAAATAGAAAGAGAAAAGAACAACACAATCAGCAAGCAAAGCACGCGTTAAGCATCACACCTATTCCCATACATATTTCATATCGTTTGGATTCTCATGATTGCTTTCCAGGTTTTAAGATTTTGCTTCTTTCACTTCTTTTGCTCTTAGATTTCATTTAAGTTCTTTTTTTGCCTTCTTTTTTTCTCCTTTACATTATCTAACACCTTTTCATTTTCTTGTGTTATTAGGATTCTAAAAGTTGCATGATGATACATGCACGGGACAAGCCAAAGTCAACGATGGACTCACATTCTCGCTTAGACCAACCACACGAACCAATTCCAAGAACCTTAAGGATAAACTATACACCACCATGCAAAAAAAGCTGACCAATGTCTTACAATCATTCACGCAAGAGAAGTATTCCGGGAAAACACTCACTGTCCAAGTTTGAAGAATTGGGTCACACAAACCCATGTTGAGGAAGCACACGCCCAACAATGCAAGGACAAGTCCTTAATCATATTTGAAGTCTATTAAAATTGGATTTTCATTGTAATTTTTAGACCCAAAGCTGAATAATAAAGCTTGGGTCTAATTAGATAATTTCCAGCCCAAATCAGACTCATTTAAGTTTGGCCTTGTCATTCCCTTTAAAACAGCCCAAATCAGCCTCATATTCAAGCTACAGCCCTAATAAGCTGTCCCCTTTATCATCCAAGAAAGGTGTCGCCCAAGACTCCCTAAACAAGGGAGAGTTCCCATTAAGCAAGTAATTACATTATTTTATTAGTTTCATGTTATTTTATTATTTCTTTTAGTATTATTTTATTATAAAGGGAATTTTAATTTAGTTAGGAATTTCTTTTAGTTTGGCCATCCTTCCCCTATAAAAGGATGAGATCTTCTTCTTTGTAAATCAGATTTGAGTTATTAAATAAAGAGATTATTCTTTTGAGTACATGTTTGCAAGTGTCGGGAAACTTGTGTCTTCGAAGCTTTCTTCAACATCTTCGACCGAGTTGAGCGAGGGAGAATCTTTACACTCCGGGTTGCCTATCTAATCGCAAGTAGGAGTGTCGATTTTTTAAGCCATATCACAGAGTTGCCTAGTTAATTGCAAGTAGGAGGGTTCTACGGGCATCTCTACCATTCCAAAACTTTAAATAACTCCAAATCCATCTTGTTCAAGTCTTCACCATTGCGTCATCTTCGACAAACATATCTAAAATTTCCAGATTCATTTTTCTTTACTTTGCACTTATCTTTCTTTATCTTTTTTGTTCAATTCCTTATTATTTTCTTCTAATCTTCTTATTCACCTTTGAACCTTTAACTTTGGGCTCTTATTTTTACAATCTTCAAGTCCTTGATCAAGTCAACGCCCTAGGCTTGTTTCCAAGTGATTTTGAGAGTTTCCAACGTATTAGCAAGCCCTACATCTGTTGGTATCAGATTGAGCACAATTTTTGGGCAAGAAATTCAAGTTTGGTAGAATTTGGGAGGGTTCCAATCTCAATCTGCTGCAACTTTGCAAGTTGGGCTATTTTTAGCATTTTAGGGTTCTTTCTTTCCAATAAACCCTAATTTTCATTTTCTTGTTGTTTTATTTCATTTTTTACCACAAAAAAGAAAAGGAAATAGAAAGAGACAAGAACAACACAATCAGCAAGCAAAGCATGCGTTAAGCATCACACCTATTCCCATTCATATTTCATATCGTTTGGACTCTCATGATTGCTTTCCAGGTTTTAAGATTTTGCTTCTTTCACTTCTTTTTCTCTTAGATTTCATTTAAGTTCTTTTGTTTGCCTTCTTTTTTTTCTCCTTTACATTATCTAACACCTTTTCATTTTCTTGTGTAATTGGGATTCTAAGAGTTGCATGATGATACATGCACGGGACAAGCCAAAGTTAACGATGGACTCACATTCTCTCTTGGACCAACCACACGAACCAATTCCAAGATCCTTAAGGATAAACTATACACCACCATGCAAGGAATGCTGACCAATGTCTTACAATCATTCACGCAAGAGAAGTATTCCGGGAAAACACTCACTGTCCAAGTTTGAAGAATTGGGTCACACAAACCCATGTTGAGGAAGCACACGCCCAACAATGCAAGGACAAGTCCTTAATCATATTTGAAGTCTATTAAAATTGGATTTTCATTGTAATTTTTAGACCCAAAGCTGAATAATAAAGCTTGGGTCTAATTAGATAATTTCCAGCCCAAATCAGACTCATTTAAGTTTGGCCTTTTCATTCCCTTTAAAACAGCCCAAATCAGCCTCATATTCAAGCTACAGCCCTAATAAGTTGTCCCCTTTATCATCCATGGAAGGGTGTCGCCCAAGACTCCCTAAACAAGGGAGAGTTCTCATTCAGCAAGTAATTACATTATTTTATTAGTTTCATGTTATTTTATTATTTCTTTTAGTATTATTTTATTAGAAAGGGAATTTTAATTTAGTTAGGAATTTCTTTTAGTTTAGCCATCCTTCCCCTATAAAAGGATGAGATCTTCTTCTTTGTAAATCAGATTTTAGTTATTAAATACAAAGATTATTCTTTTGAGTACATGTTTGCAAGTGTCGGGAAACTTGTGTCTTCGAAGCTTTCTTCAACATCTTCGACCGAGTTGAGCGAGGGAGAATCTTTACACTCCGGGTTGCTTATCTAATCGCAAGTAGGAGGGTCGATTTTAAGCCATATCACAGAGTTGCCTAGTTAATTGCAAGTAGGAGGGTTCTACGGGCATCTCTACCATTCCAAAACTTTAAATAACTCCAAATCCATCTTGTTCAAGTGATGTGAGCACATCAGTTCAGAACAAACAAGCTGATCCGGAGGTCTTACCAACATGACCCATCACTCGTTCTAAGGCAAAGAAATTCAGGGAAACCCTTTTTCTTACTTGTGCTACAATTCCTGATTCATTCGAGCATGTTCATGTCTTAGAACATATGCTTTATAATGTGTTGCATGCTGATATGTGACATACATATACTATACTACTTATATAGGTGTGTTTGCTATGTATATATTATGTTAAGTGTGTTTTAGATAAGTTTGCCAGCTTATAATATTGTATGTTAAGCTATGTTAGCTTGTTGTGTGTTAAAACAATAAGGGTGCATTGTTTTGTAGCTTGCTTGAATGTTTTCAATAAGTTTACAATGCTCTAAGTGTGTTTCTTTTGCTTTTCATATAGTTACAATAAAAGGGCAGCATCTCAAAGGCTTAAACTTAGCTCGGATGAAGCTCACTTGAGTGTACGTAGCTCATCTTCAGCTCAAAGGAGTATAGGCAGCTCAACTCAGCTCACTTCACTCCCAGCTAGCTGAATTCAGCTCATTTTAGCTCCAGTCAGCTCAACTTTAGCTCCACTAGCTCAACTCCAGCTAACAAGTCCAGAAGCAGCTCAAAGGTGTCCTACATGTGGGAGAGTGTCCTACAAGCATGTGAGCAGCATGTGGGGCGTCCTACATCTCTTCAAGCATGTGCACGGCATGTGTGGACAAAATGTGCATGTGTGTGCAAGCATGTGGCAGATTTGAAGCAATTTGGGCGCCATTTTGAAGAGAAGTTATCAGCCACCTTTTTTTTGAAATTTGAACACATTTAACATGTGTTAATTTCATTCAAACACAGCCACAAATTATCATCACATGTGCTGCAATTTGGGGGAGGTTATTGGCAGATTCCTTTTGCATTTTTAAACACATTTAACATGTGTTTATTTTGAATTCAAACTCAGCCACTAATTTGGGCGCCCTCTCCCTTGTTTTTCCCTATATATATTTGTTAAATTTGTATGAACAAGGTTAGACTTTTTTTTATGAAACAAATTACACTTGTGAGAATTTTTCTCAATTCAGTTCTTTTTAGAACTTTTCTTGACTTTCAATTCTGAATTGATTGTCAAACACTTGATACTTCGGGTTCTCAATTGTTCGATAATTGAAGGGTCCAAGTCCTATTCGAGCAGAATTCAAGATAAGGTTCAGGTTCGTTCAGTAGATTGTTCGAGTTCTTCCTTGGAATTTTGTTCAAATTCTTCAAGAACGTTGCTGCCACTGTTGAATGCTCGAAGAGCATCATCTTCAACCTTCAGAATTGCCCAGAATTTCCAGCAACATTCTTTCTCCCTGTTTCTTCTTTTCTTTCGTTTTTTTTACACTTTAGCCTCTAAACAACAGCCCATATTTGTTTTTGTTGCAGAGAAATGTTTGCTTCAATCCTAGATCCGCGAATGAACGAGGAATGTTGTTTTGATCAGCAACACCCTTGTATCATATGGTAATCAGAGCTTTGGTTGGATTTTAGCAAGTTCTGCACCCAAAAACACAAAAACAACAACAAAACAACCAAAATCAAAAAAAAAAATCGGAATTTTTTTTCTCTGGAAAATTCAGAAGTCAAAGTCAAAAATTCGAAATACCAAAAAAAAAGAAAAAAAAAGAAAATAGCAAAGGTGTACTGAATTGTTGCAAATGGAGAAAAACAGTGCTGAAATGTTCAAAATGATCAAGGATGCATCAAATTGACTTGAAATGCTTGCAAACAGCCCGAAAAAACTTTTCTTGTTTGTTCCGGTGACTGGAGTGTGGTAAGCATTTCCACTGCGTAAGTTGCTAAATTCTCTTTCTTTTAGCATCCTTTTTATTTCATTTCACTTATTTTAATTTTCTTTTCTTTCTTCCAGCCCTTAATTTTCAATTTTCAGCCCTTATCTTGGTACTAACTTCAATTTTCTTAACCCTTATTGTACCTTGCAAGTTGACACAATTTACAAAATTTGAAACGTCCGAATTAGTTCCTTTAAAGAATTGATTACGAGAGATCGAGGGAAAAGGTATTTTGAGCGTGTGAGATCAAAAGGGGAGACCAAAAAAAAGCCAATCAAAGTTTCTCCCGAGTTAAACACGAGTGACGAGTGCAAATTGCTGTGTGACTTTTTCCCTTGGAGCGATCAGTGAGATTTTGTGTGTGTGCTGTGAGGTCCTATTTATATTTTGTTTTAACTAACTTATTATCTGTTTTTCGTTGTACAAAAAAATGACAGGTTCAGATGATAATAGTTCTGGTAGGCGTCAGACACCAGACCTACAAATGCAGGCTTTAACAAACACCTTGCAACGATTGTTAAATGATGCGTTAGAGCCTATACATTCTCGTTTGGACAAGATAGATGGGGGTGGTTCCCAATCTGTCCATCATGAGAATAATGATGAAAATGAAGTTGAACAATCCCCGAGGCAGCCTTTAAGAGGTCGTACGCAACTTGATGATAATTTATCTAACATTAAAGTTGCCATTCCATCATTTCAGGGACGAACAGATCCTGATGCTTATCTTGCATGGGAAAGCAAGGTTGAGCATGTTTTTGAATGTTACAATTATTCAGAACAGAAAAAGGTTCGTTTGGCTGCGATGGAATTCACAGATTATGCACTAATTTGGTGGGATCAGTTGCTGATTAGTCGGAGACGTACCGGAGAAGGTCCAGTGGCTACTTGGACTGAAATGAAGCGAATCATGAGAAAACGGTTTGTTCCCCCTCACTACCATCGTGATTTATATCAAAAATTGCAAAATTTGAAACAGGGTAGTCGGAGTGTGGAGGACTATTTCAAGGAAATGGAGGTCGCCATGATGCGAGCAAACATCGAGGAGGATCGTGAGGCGACCATGGCACGTTTTCTTGCAGGTTTAAACCAAGAGATTGCCAATGTTGTTGAATTGTAGCATTATGTTGAATTGGATGATATGGTGCATATGGCAATCAAAATTGAGCAACAACAACGCAGGAAGTCTTCAAATCGAGGTACTACTCCATTTAAGTCATTTTATAACCCTTTATATGCTCCTAACACTGTCAGGAAGCCAACACCACAGACGCCACTTCAGATTCGTGAACCAGGCGAATCCAGCAAACCAAAGACTCCCGTTACTGATAATGAGCGTGGCAAACAACAAGTGGTGATACCAGGACGTTCACGAGACATCCAGTGCTTCAAGTGTCTTGGCAGAGGACACGTTGCTAGTCAGTGTCCTAATAGGAGGGTTATGATGATGCGAGATGACGGAGAGATTGAATCAGATTTCGAGGAGGAGTTGCATGATGTCCCAGAGGAAGAGAAGGATGAGACTGACCTAGAAATTGCTGAATCTGGTAAGGTTATGGAATTAATGGTTATTAAACGCAATTTGAATGTACAACAGGTACCGGGCGATAATAGCGCGAGAACATCTTTCACACACGATGCAAGGTGCAAGATAAGGTGTGTGTTGTTATTATTGATAGCGGTAGTTGTACTAATGTTGCTAGTTCAATGATGGTTGACAGGTTAGGTCTGAAGACGACAAAGCATCCAAATCCATACAAATTACAGTGGTTGAATGATGGTGGAGAGCTTAGAGTGACAAGACAAGCTGTTGTGCCATTTTCGATTGGAAACTACAAGGACGAGGTCCTTTGTGATGTTGTTTCCATGGATGCTACTCACCTACTGTTGGGACGCCCTTGGCAGTATGATAAAAGGGCAATGCATGATGGTTATACGAATCGTTACTCTTTTGTGCATGCAGGTAAAAAGATAACTTTGGCTCCTTTGACACCGAGTCAAGTGATGGAAGATCAAGCAAGCTTGCAAAAGAGTAAGGAAGCTGCAAAAGGAAAGAAAAAGATAACTGTTTATGCTAGCAGTAGCGAAATCAGGAAATGTCTTTCCTCTCAACAATCTGTGCTTATTTTGATGTTTAAAGATTATTGTTTGTTGACTGATTTTCCTACTGATCTACCTGCACCAATTTTGTCACTTTTACAGGAATTTAAAGATGTGTTTCCTGAAGAAACACCGAAGGGATTGCCACCTCTTCGTGGCATTGAGCACCAGATTGACTTTATTCCAGGTGCTACCATCCCGAACCGGCCAGCTTATCGAACTAACCCTGAAGAGACGAAGGAGCTTCAGAGACAAGTTGCTGAATTGATGGACAAGGGTTACATTCGAGAGAGTTTGAGTCCGTGTGTTGTTCCGGTGCTTTTAGTGCCGAAGAAAGATGGATCTTGGAGGATGTGCGTAGGTTGTAGAGCTGTGAATCAGATTACAATTAAGTATCGTCATCCCATCCCAAGACTTGATGATATGTTGGACGAGCTTTGCGGAGCCGTCATGATACATGCATGGGAGGGCTAACGCAATGCATATTGGACAAGAAGTTGAATCTGTTTGTGAAGTCTGGAAAGTCAGCCAACTTGAGACGACATTTCGGATGGGATCCTGGCATTTCTGGGCAGAGTTGTCTTCTAACAATTTGACCGGAATTCAGTTATCTTTCCAACTCATCTTGAAACGCATCAATCGGACATCGGGAACTCAAGATACGTCCATTTTACTGAAGACTGCGCATGCAGAAAACTGGATACGGGATTATTACGGGAATTTGTAAAATTCAGCCCAAAAGCTATTATATAAGGCTTTTGGACGAATTAGACTTAGCACAACTTAATTATTAACATTTAAATTATGTTTTTAGGGTTTTATATACTTTAGGAACCAGCCACCCTTCTCCCAAACAACTCTTATCAACTTATCACATGCACTTATCAGCTTATCACTTGCAGCCCAAGCACAAGGAGTTTAAAGGCTGTTTTTCTTTTATTTTTAAATTAAATTAGGGTTTCCTTGTTTTAGTAGAAGTTAGATTACTTTGGCTATCCTTCACCTATAAAAGGATGAAGCCTCCACCATTGTAATTCAGATTATTCAGATTTTCTTGGATTAATAAAATATTTAGTGAGTTTGTTTTTGCAAGTGCTGATTACTTGTGCCTTCGAAGTCTTCTTCAACATAAGTTCGACGAGTTCTTGTGAGGGGGATCATCTTCACACTCCTGCTTGCCTAGGTAATCGCGTCTAGGAGGGTGGGTTAGAGCCGCTTGAGGTTGCTTGCTTAGGTAATTGCGTCTAAGAGGGTGCCAAGGACAAAACCATCACAAATCCATCAAGCCATCTCCATCTTCAACTTCATGCCATCTCCATAGCCATAAACAAAACTGAATTTTCAGATTTGTTTTATCTACCTCTCTTTCAATCTTTTTCAATCTTTTTGTTTTAATTCTTATTATTTATTCCTTAATCTTCTTTATTATCTTCGTTTCTTTAATTTTCCAGCCTTGAATCTGAATTTTTCAAGAAAAGCTCTTCTCTCTTCTCTTGAATTTTAAGATCTGCTCCTAATCTTCTTGATTTAGTCTAGAGCCCCTAGTTCTTGCAACAACTTGATTGAAGGCTTCCAAATCCAAGATTGCGCTACTCTATCATTTGGTATCAGATTTGGGACGATTCTTGGCAAGAATTCTGGCGTTTTGGGTGAAAAATTCGAACAAAAGGGAAAAATCGCAAAAAATCAAATGAACGAATTTTGAGCTGAAAAATTCCAGATCAGATCTACACTATTGTAGGAGTCACCACAAAAAATTTCAGAATTTTTTGACTTCGGGAACACCTCGAACAAAGTGGATCAACTTGTTGCAAAATTCAGGGTTTTTTCGGGTTTTCTGATCTTCTTTCATTCTTAACTATTTGTTTTCATTTGTTTTACCTTTTTATTGTCTTCTATACATTATCTAACACTTTTTTTCTTCTTGTGTTAGTAGGAAATTAAAAGTTGCATACCTTTCTTTCTCCTTGCAACTAGAATTCAATTAGTGTCACACCTTTCATTGGACTCCTAGTACAAATAGGACTCATTGTTAGGATTAAACTCCTATTATAACTTGTTGACTTGTGGCAGGAAGGTCTTTAAAGAGTACAAGATCGGCTTACTTGCCTCGCTAAGTATTTCTTTTTTGGAGTGTTTAGAGAGATTTCTAGTTTTCTTTCTTTTGTTTTTCACCTTTGTAATTTTGAGTGTTCCAGGATGTTTCATAGAGACAAGCCTCGTGCAAAACAACATGATACTTTGGGTTCTACTTATCGAGGAAAGCCTTCATTGACCGAGCCGAGGCATTCGTTCAATTTTTGTGAAGAAAGGCGAACTGAACCAAGGCAAACTGCACACACTTTGGCCATCCCAAAATTTAGAATACCTTCTTTTCAAGGAAGGTATGATCCTGATGGTTATTGTGATTGGGAAAATAGGGTTGATTTCCTGTTTGGTTGTTATGGATATCCCGAGGAAGATCAAGCTTCATTAGTGGCCCTAAAGTTCGAGGAATATGCAGTACTATGGTGGCGTTTATTACAACGAGATAGGCATCTCAATGGTGAAGCCAAAATAAGAACATGGGCTGAACTTAAAAAGGTCATGAGAGAGCGATTCGTTCCCAAACAATACCAACGACAAGAATCCAAGACTTGTCATAAGAAATACTCCTCTTTTGATAAAGGTACATCTCAACCTTCATCTTTTCACAGCCCTACTAATGCACTATTCGTCTCTAGTAGTAGGACGCCGAAGGAAGAAGAATCATTGCTAGTCCAAAAGGATAATGAACAACCATCGGTGAGTCATGTCGAAGAAGACCAAGGAAAACAAGATGACGAAGAAATTTGTTATCCTCGAGAACATGCGGAAGATGTCACTACTGAGAGTTTAACCTTACCCAATAATGAGAAAATACTTTCAGAAGATGACGTTTCGGAAGAAGAAACACTTGAACCCATAAATCAAGACAATCTTTCATGCCTAGTGAGTTCTCTTGATTCATCAACAACCTCCCAAGAAAGTAAGTGTGATTCTAACCCTTTATTTGATTCTTGTCCTATCATTCTGTTAGAAACACTTCATCCTCTACATAAATTGTATTTCGATGATATTTTTTGTGAGAAGAATTGGGTACGTGAGTTATCTTATTTGAAAAAGACCGAGAGTCAAGAGGCCGAGAGCAATAAAACTCAAATTTATGGCCCAATTTTGGTGAGTGAAAAGAAACATGAGGTAAAAGTCGAACAATTTCCAAATCAAAAAGGCGATAAAAAGATAAAGAGATATTTTTTTCGACCTAACCATAACATCATTGTTTCGAGTGGCTTTGAGATCTTTTTTCAGGATTTTATTGAACCATTAAGAGGAGCTCAATTGGATCACTCCACCTATGACAAAGATTCTGTTTCGATTGCCATTGTTAAACGTCCTTCTTTTACTGTTTTTGATTCGAGGACGAATCCTTTTGAGGAGAGGGGGAATGATACATGCATGGGAGGGCTAACGCAATGCATATTGGACAAGAAGTTGAATCTGTTTGTGAAGTCTGGAAAGTCAGCCAACTTGAGACGACATTTCGGATGGGATCCTGGCATTTCTGGGCAGAGTTGTCTTCTAACAATTTGACCGGAATTCAGTTATCTTTCCAACTCATCTTGAAACGCATCAATCGGACATCGGGAACTCAAGATACGTCCATTTTACTGAAGACTGCGCATGCAGAAAACTGGATACGGGATTATTACGGGAATTTGTAAAATTCAGCCCAAAAGCTATTATATAAGGCTTTTGGACGAATTAGACTTAGCACAACTTAATTATTAACATTTAAATTATGTTTTTAGGGTTTTATATACTTTAGGAACCAGCCACCCTTCTCCCAAACAACTCTTATCAACTTATCACATGCACTTATCAGCTTATCACTTGCAGCCCAAGCACAAGGAGTTTAAAGGCTGTTTTTCTTTTATTTTTAAATTAAATTAGGGTTTCCTTGTTTTAGTAGAAGTTAGATTACTTTGGCTATCCTTCACCTATAAAAGGATGAAGCCTCCACCATTGTAATTCAGATTATTCAGATTTTCTTGGATTAATAAAATATTTAGTGAGTTTGTTTTTGCAAGTGCTGATTACTTGTGCCTTCGAAGTCTTCTTCAACATAAGTTCGACGAGTTCTTGTGAGGGGGATCATCTTCACACTCCTGCTTGCCTAGGTAATCGCGTCTAGGAGGGTGGGTTAGAGCCGCTTGAGGTTGCTTGCTTAGGTAATTGCGTCTAAGAGGGTGCCAAGGACAAAACCATCACAAATCCATCAAGCCATCTCCATCTTCAACTTCATGCCATCTCCATAGCCATAAACAAAACTGAATTTTCAGATTTGTTTTATCTACCTCTCTTTCAATCTTTTTCAATCTTTTTGTTTTAATTCTTATTATTTATTCCTTAATCTTCTTTATTATCTTCGTTTCTTTAATTTTCCAGCCTTGAATCTGAATTTTTCAAGAAAAGCTCTTCTCTCTTCTCTTGAATTTTAAGATCTGCTCCTAATCTTCTTGATTTAGTCTAGAGCCCCTAGTTCTTGCAACAACTTGATTGAAGGCTTCCAAATCCAAGATTGCGCTACTCTATCACGTCATCTTCTCCAAAATTGATTTAAAAAGTGGTTATCATCAGATTCGCATGCGAGAAGGCGATGAATGGAAGACAGCCTTCAAAATAAAGCTAGGTTTGTACGAATGGTTAGTAATGCCTTTTGGTTTAACTAATGCACCTAGTACTTTTATGCGATTGATGAACCATGTTCTGCGATCCTTTATTGGCAAATTTTGTGTGGTTTACTTTGACGATATCTTGATTTACAGTAAGTCTTTGCAGGATCATGTAGAGCACTTGAAAGCTGTTTTGCAGGTTTTGAGAGAAGAGAGATTGTTTGGTAATCCGGAGAAATGTGTATTTTGTACTGACAAACTCACGTTTCTTGGATACATTGTTAGTTCTCAGGGAGTTGAAGTTGATCCTGAGAAGATTAAAGCAATTCAGGAATGGCCACAACCGACTTCGATAACTCAGGTTCGATCGTTTCATGGTTTAGCGAGTTTTTATCGACGGTTTGTTCCTAATTTCAGTTCCATTACCGCTCCCTTAACTGGGATTATTAAGAAGAATTCCACCTTCTTTTGGGGTAAGGAACAAGAAGATGCATTTCTGAAAATAAAAGACTGTTTAACTCGAGCACCTGTGTTAGCATTACCTGATTTTGATAAAATGTTTGAAATTGAATGTGATGCTTCTGAGGTTGGTATTGGTGTTGTTTTAATGCAGGAAAGGAGGCCCGTTGCATATTTCAGTGAGAAGCTGAGTGGTGCTACATTGAATTATCCAGTTTATGACAAGGAGATGTATGCATTGGTTCGGGCATTGGAGACTTGGCAGCATTATTTGTTGCCTAAGGAGTTTGTGATCCACACTGACCACGAGTCTTTACGATACATTACAGCTGATCCGGAGGTCTTACCAACAGGACCCATCACTCGTTCTAAGGCAAATAAATTCAGGGAAGCCCTTTTTCTTACTTGTGCTACAATTCCTGATTCATTCGGGCATGTTCATGTCTTAGAACATAGGCTTTATAATGTGTTGCATGCTGATATGTGACATACATATACTATACTACTTATATAGGTGTGTTTGCTATGTATATATTATGTTAACTGTGTTTTAGATAAGTTTGCCAGCTTATAATATTGTATGTTAAGCTATGTTAGCTTGTTGTGTGTTAAAACAATAAGGGTGCATTGTTTTGTAGCTTGCTTGAATGTTTTCAATAAGTTTACAATGCTCTGAGTGTGTTTCTTTTGCTTTTCATATAGTTACAATAAAAGGGCAGCATCTCAAAGGCTTAAACTTAGCTCGGATGAAGCTCACTTGAGTGTACGTAGCTCATCTTCAGCTCAAAAGAGTATAGGCAGCTCAACTCAGCTCACTTCACTCCCAGCTAGCTGAATTCAGCTCGTTTCAGCTCCAGTCAGCTCAACTTTAGCTCCACTAGCTCAACTCCAGCTAACAAGTCCAGAAGCAGCTCAAAGGTGTCCTACATGTGGGAGAGTGTCCTACAAGCATGTGAGCAGCATGTGGGGCGTCCTACATCTCTTCAAGCATGTGCACGACATGTGTGGACAGAATGTGAATGTGTGTGCAAGCATGTGGTAGATTTGAAGCAATTTGGGCACCATTTTGAAGAGAAGTTATCAGCCACCTTTTTTTTGAAATTTGAACACATTTAACATGTGTTAATTTCGTTCAAACACAGCCACAAATTATCATCACATGTGCTGCAATTTGGGGGAGGTTATTGGCAGATTCCTTTTGCATTTCTAAACACATTTAACATGTGTTTATTTTGAATTCAAACTCAGCCACTAATTTGGGCGCCCTCTCCCTTGTTTTTCCCTGTATATATTTGTTAAATTTGTATGAACAAGGTTAGACTTTTTTTATGAAACAAATTACACTTGTGAGAATTTCTCTCAATTCAGTTCTTTTTAGAACTTTTCTTGACTTTCAATTCTGAATTGATTGTCAAACACTTGATACTTCGGGTTCTCAATTGTTCGATAATTGAAGGGTCCAAGTCCTATTCGAGCAGAATTCAAGATAAGGTTCGGGTTCGTTCAGTAGATTGTTCGAGTTCTTCCTTGGAATTTTGTTCAAATTCTTCAAGAACGTTGCTGCCATTGTTGAATGCTCGAAGAGCATCATCTTCAACCTTCAGAACTGCCCAGAATATCCAGCAACATTCTTTCTCCCTATTTCTTCTTTTCTTTCGTTTTTTTTACACTTTAGCCTCTAAACAACAGCCCATATTTGTTTCTGTTGCATAGAAATGTTTGCTTCAATCCTAGATCCGCGAATGAACGAGGAATGTTGTTTTGATCAGCAACACCCTTGTATCAAGTCTTCACCATTGCGTCATCTTCGACAAACATATCTAAAATTTCCAGATTCATTTTTCTTTACTTTGCACTTATCTTTCTTTATCTTTTTTGTTCAATTCCTTCTTATTTTCTTCTAATCTTCTTATTCACCTTTGAACCTTTAACTTTGGGCTCTTATTTTTAGAATCTTCAAGAAACACCATTGCATATTCTCTTGAAATTTCAGATTTTCCAAATTCAAAGTTTCTTGATCAAGTCAACGCCCTAGGCTTGTTTCCAAGTGATTTTGAGAGTTTCCAACGTATTAGCAAGCCTTACATATGTTGGTATCAGATTGGGCACAATTTTTGGGCAAGAAATTCAAGTTTGGTAGAATTTGGGAGGGTTCCAATCTCAATCTGCCGCAACTTTGCAAGTTGGGCTATTTAGCATTTTTATTTTTAATATTTATTTATTATTAGAAGTTACTTATGTGATTAGGAGATTAGATTTCAGCATTTATTTATTGTATTTAATTCCATAAGTTTACTAGGATTAGAACTTCTCCAAGGCTTTATATAAGGAGGCTTCAACCACATTGTATTTCAGATTTGAATGGTTAAAAAAATTCTCTTTTGAGTTCAGACTTGCAAGAAGTATAACTTGTGTTCTTTATTTTGGAAGTGATTCTTCAAGTTCGTCAGAATTTGTTGTTGATATTCACACTCTTGCTTGCCTAGATAACTACATCTAGGAGGGTGGGTTAGAGCCGTTTGAGGTTGCTTGCTTGGTTAATTGCGATCAAGAGGGTGCCGAGGACAATTTATCTATTTATCTTATGATAAAAGGATGTTGTTGAAGAAAACAACATTCTTCGTTCATTCACGGATCTAGGATGATAGCAAGTAATTCTCTGCAACAGAAACAAACATTGTTTTGTTTTTAGATGTTTAAATTAAGGGGAAAAAAGAAAGAAAAATCAGAAATGAGAAAAGAAGAAGTTGCCGAAATTAATTTAGGGACTAGGTGGAAGGTTGAAGATGATGTCTTCAAGCTTTCATCAATGGCAGCAACATTCTTGGTCTTGAAACGATGAACTCGAAAGAACTTGCATAATCTGTTATGCAAACCCGAATCGAAGCTGTTCTTCGTAGTCGAAAAATGAACAAACTCCAAGGAAGAACTCGAACAATCTGTTGAACGAACCCGAACCTTATCTTGAATTTGCTCGAATAAGCACTTGGACCCTTCAATTATCTAACAATTGAGAACCCGAAGTATCAAGGAGATAGTTCTAAAAAGAACTGAGTTTGAGAGAAATCTCACAATTATATTTGATTGCATAAAAGGTCTAACCTTGTACAAAGGGAATTTGGCTTACATTTATAGTGTAGGAGGGTGGTTGGACGAAATGGAAATGTGTGGTACAAATTAAATTAAAAAAAATAAATAAAGTTTAAATTTTGAACAAAAACTACCCAAGTTGGCAGAAATGAATATGAGCCTTGCGTTTGAATTTTGGGAGCCAAAATCCTTTTAGGCACATGTTAATTATGCTTTGAGTTTGAAATTCAAAGGCACAACCAACCTTGTGCTTATCCACACAAGAGAAGGGGCTGCACACTTGGCTGGGCACGCTGGGCTGCATGGGGTGCGCACACAAGGCCACCTGCTGGGCTGCTGCTGCGCACACAAGGGCTGGGCACGTTGGGCTGCATGGGGTGCGCACACAAGGCCACCTGCTGGGCTGCTGCTGCGCACACAAGGGCTGGGCACGCTGGGCTGCATGGGGTGCGCACACAAGGCCACCTGCTGGGCTGCTGCTGCGCACACAAGGGCTGGGCACGCTGCTCTAGGGCCTTACTAGGCCGAATCATGCATGGCATTGTGCATGGGCCATGCACACACGTCCCTTGCTGCCACACACACTTGTAGGACACTCTCCCACATGTAGGGTATCATTCAGCTGGTTCTAGACTTGTCAGCTAGAGTTGAGCTGGTGGAGCTGGAGTTGAGCTGAACGGAGCTGACATGAGCTGAAACGAGCTAGCTCACAGTGTGATGAGCTGAGTTGAGCTAAGCTACACTCTTCTGAGCTGAATAGGAGCTGCATACGCTAGCTTGAGCTTCAACCGAGCTGAGTACATGTCCTTAAGCTATTGTTTTCCATGGTCCCTAATGCACAACATAGCAAACATACTTAGGCAGCAACTTATTCATACAATAAGATAAATAAACACACTAAAACATATGTTAAACACACCAAACATACTAAATGCATAGTAAACACACTAATATAAATAATATAAGTATACAAATGTTACACATCAGTATGTAACAAATGAAAAAAAGCAAACTTCCCTGAAAGTTTGAAGTTGCATCGTTGGGTGGCATAAACGTGCTCACATCATCCCCCCCTTCTTTAATGCGATTTGTCCCCAAATCGACCCTCATTACAAAAGGGAACAATTTCGAATTTCGCTTGGCAGGGAACTTCTTCAGTCGTCTTGCTCGGCACATATGCCATCCTTTCGAACCAAGTTCTTTTACAAAGAACACAAATGGAAATGCCTTCTTTCTTGTACCTTTCCGAATAATGCATAACATAAAGTCAGACAATGCTCGCCGTGCATCCTTAAACCTGAAAAAAATGACATACAAAGGCAACTCCAAAGAACAACAAGAATCTCGAAGATCATCCAGAATCACAACACAAGGTTGTTGACAATCCAATGTACAACCAAAGAAATCAACATATAAAAATGAAAAATCAATAGCACAATGGAAAGGAACGGCAAACCGTGGTATAGAAGGTTGCCGAATTTCTGAAAAGAACATAAATGCACTAGACATACCAACAGTAGCAACCTTGGGAACTTCACATTGCATCACCTTATTAACCCGCATGTTAGAAGAAGAAATAGAAGAAAACGTCAAATCAGATAATACCTGTGAATTTGCTTTCTTCTTTTCACATTCATTCTTCTCTTTGTTGGCCTTCCAAGCTGCAGTACTCGCTTTCAAACGAACTTCGTCTTCATATACTTCACTTGGAGTCATAGGTGCCAAAGTTACCTTTTTGCCCTCATGAGTAAAAGAGTATCGATTGATGTAACAATCGTGCAAAACTCTCTTATCATACTGCCACGGTCTTCCTAACAACAAATGACAAGTATCCATAGAACAAACATCACAAGTTACCTCATCCTTGTATTTTCCAATGAAAAATGGTATAACAACTTGTTCGGTAACTTTGATTTCAACACCATCATTCAACCATTGTAACTTGTACGGATCGGGATGCGTGGTCGTCTTCAGTCCTAACTTGTCAACCATGAGAGTACTAGCAACGTTAGCACAACTACCACTATCAATAATCACAATACATACCTTGCCGTTCACGTTGCATCTCGTATGGAAGAGATTGTTTCGTTGCGGTTCATCCTGTGATGGTTGATCATTCAGACTTCTCTTGTCAACAAGTGCTTCATCGGTAGCCAATGTCTGTACATTGTCATCATTTATCTCTTCATGGACAGAATGGGAACCACACCCATCTAATCTATCCAATTGAGAATGTATAGGTTTCAATGCATTAGCAATCACTCGTTGCATCATCCTTTCCAAGGCTTGCATTTGCAAGTCCGGTGGTGGTGTATCATCAGAACCTGTCATCTTTCACAACAAAGAACACAAACAAACAAAAACAAACAAACTGATTAAGGTTAGTAGAAAAAAAAGTAGTCCTCACCAATCACACAGCAAGAACCTCACTAGTCACTCCAAAGAATTTGCACTCAAGAAAAGAGGAATCACTCAGCACTCGTGTTTCACTCGGGAGAATACTTGAATGGCTCTTTTTGTCTCCCCTTCTGTTCTCACACGCTCTGTTTTCCTTTTCCCTTAATCTCTCGTACTTAGTTCTTTAAAGGAACTGATTCCGATGTTCAGATTCTGCAAATGTTGTCAAATTGAAAGAAAACAACAAGTGACGGGTGAAATGTTATTAGAAAAAGATAAGGGTTAGGAGAAAAAAGAAAAAAATGAAAGTTGAGAATTTGGGGCTGAAAAGATGATAAACAAAAAGAAATGAAAGAAAGGATGCTAAAAGGACAAGAAATTAGCAACTTACGCAGTAGAAATGCTTACCACCATCCTATCTCCGGAATAAACAAGAAAGTTGATTTCGGGTGATTTCAAGGCATTTCAAGGTAAGATAAGCACATTTCTCATCATTTCACGTCCAAACAGCATATAAAAACACAAAATACCCCAAATATTCGACACTGAATTTTTTTGAATTTTTTCCGAATTTTTTTTCTTTTGACTTTCTGGTCAAACTTTGACTTTGACCTTTTTTTTCAGAATTTCGAATTTTCTTTTTTTTTTGACTTTGTATATTTTGACTTCTTGTAAATGCAGAAAACGCTATAATCCGACCTAAGCTCTGATACCATATGATAAAAGGATGTTGTTGAAGAAAACAGCGTTCCTCGTTCATTCACGGATCTAGGATGATAGCAAGTAATTCTCTGCAACAGAAACAAACATTGTTTTGTTTTTAGATGTTTAAATTAAGGGAAAAAAAGAAAGAAAAATCAGAAATGAGAAAAGAAGAAGTTGCCGAAATTAATTTAGGGACTAGGTGGAAGGTTGAAGATGATGTCTTCAAGCTTTCATCAATGGCAGCAACATTCTTGGTCTTGACACGATGAACTCGAAAGAACTTGCATAATCTATTATGCAAACCCGAATCGAAGCTGTTCTTCGTAGTCGAAAAATGAACAAACTCCAAGGAAGAACTCGAACAATCTGTTGAACGAACCCGAACCTTATCTTGAATTTACTTGAATAAGCACTTGGACCCTTCAATTATCTAACAATTGAGAACCCCAAGTATCAAGGAGATAGTTCTAAAAAGAACTGAGTTTGAGAGAAATCTCACAATTATATTTGATTGCATAAAAGGTCTAACCTTGTACAAAGGGAATTTGGCTTACATTTATAGTGTAGGAGGGTGGTTGGACGAAATGGAAATGTGTGGTACAAATTAAATTAAAAAATAAATAAATAAAGTTTAAATTTTGAACAAAAACTACCCAAGTTGGCATAAATGAATATGAGCCTTGCGTTTGAATTTTGGGAGCCAAAATCCTTTTAGGCACATGTTAATTGTGCTTTGAGTTTGAAATTCAAAGGCACAACCAACCTTGTGCTTATCCACACAAGAGAAGGGGCTGCACACTTGGCTGGGCACGCTGGGCTAAATGGGGTGCGCACACAAGGCCACATGCTGGGCTGCTGCTGCGCACACAAGGGCTGGGCACGTTGGGCTGCATGGGGTGCGCACACAAGGCCACCTGCTGGGCTGCATGTGGTGCGCACACAAGGCCACCTGCTGGGCTGCTGCTGCGCACACAAGGGCTGGGCACGCTGCTCTAGGGCCTTACTAGGCCGAATCATGTATGGCATTGTGCATGGGCCATGCACACACGTCCCTTGCTGCCACACACACTTGTAGGACACTCTCCCACATGTAGGGTATCATTCAGCTGGTTCTGGACTTGTCAGCTAGAGTTGAGCTGGTGGAGCTGGAGTTGAGCTGAACGGAGCTGACATGAGCTGAAACGAGCTAGCTCACAGTGTGATGAGCTGAGTTGAGCTAAGCTACACTCTTCTGAGCTGAATAGGAGCTGCATACGCTAGCTTGAGCTTCAATCGAGCTGAGTACACGTCCTTAAGCTATTGTTTTCCATGGTCCCTAATGCACAACATAGCAAACATACTTAGGCAGCAACTTATTCATACAATAAGATAAATAAACACACTAAAACATATGTTAAACACACCAAACATACTAAATACATAGTAAACACACTAATATAAATAATATAAGTATACAAATGTTACACATCAGTATGTAACAAATGAAAAAAAGCAAACTTCCCTGAAAGTTTGAAGTTGCATCGTTGGGTGGCATAAACGTGCTCACATCATCTTCCATCTCCATCGTCATCACCTATCTTCAGCTATCTTTTCACCGATCCAACATTCGTGCGAACATCCTTATCCGTTTTCGAAAGCTCAACGTTCACGTATACGGATCTTTATTGTGCCCGGTGAGAAATCTGGCCATGGTTGCCTCACGATCTTCTATATTGGCACATATCATTGCAATCTCCATCTCTTGGTAGTACTCCTCAACGCTCCGGTTTCCTTATTTCAAATTTGTAATTTGTGAAAATGATCCCGGTGGTAATGAGTTGGTATGAATCTTTGGTGCATAATACTCTTCATATCGTGCCATATGTTAATTGGCCTTTCTCCATTACGTCTCCTAGATAGAACTAGTTGGTCCCACCAGATTAGTGCATAATCAATGAATTCCATTATGGCCAATCATACCTTTTTCTGTTCCGAATAATTATGGCACTCGAATATATGTTCCACTTTCCTCTCCCAATCTAGATATGCTTCTGGATCGATCTTTCCTTGGAATGGTGGAATGGTAACTCGGATGTTGCTGAGGTTGTTATTAATTTGAGAACGCCCTCTTTGATATTGTTGAGCACTTCGAACAGATAATTGCTCATCTTCATCTTCATCTACAATCTCTTCATTTCGATGTCTTGGTTGCTGCCTAAGTACTTTGCCTTGTGAAGCCTCTAATTGGTCCATTCTATCTTGAATAGGCTCCAATTCTGCTCGTAGTATTCTTTGCAACTCTCAGATCATTGCTTCTGTTTGGAGATTTGAGGCTTGTCGTACTTCTTCCGGATTTCAATTCTGAGACATTTTGTTAGTGAAAATAAAAGAATCTGAAAAAGGATATTAGGACTTTACCCAAATTCTTTTCCAAAAGCCTCACTAATTCACTCCAAGAAAGTCAATCTCTATTCTCTCTCTGTGTTTGCACTCTAGGACTTATATGGCTTTTTGTGTCCTCTTCTGCTCTCACACACTCAAAATTTCCCTTTTCCACTCCTTTCTCTCTTGTATAGTTTTTAGAAGAACTTACTCGAGACTTAGGAAAGTAAATGTTCTTGTGTGTTGCTGAGAAGGTTAGTTTAAAAAGAAAAGGAAAGGAAATAGGATGAAAAGATAGGTTTAGAACGAAAAGAATAGAAACGGGGTTACTTACTTGTCAAGAAACACATAACCTTCCTTCTCCAACAATCAAAGTGTTGAATATGATTTAGCTTCTCGGCTTGATGTTGAAGATGTTGTTGTTGTGCTTTCTCATCCTTGAATTTGTAATTTTTGAATCTGATTTTTTTTCTTCTCTTTTTTTGGCAATATAATTGAAAATGACAAAGATTAGTCACTTACAATCTGAATTTTGCTTGAAACTGGCTTCTTGTTTCACTTTACTTCTTCCACCAAAGCTCCGATTACCATATGATGTAGGCCAATCTTGTTGATGATGCTGAACAACACACTTTGATTGTAGGACCTAGGAAGGAAGCAAGTATCTGGCAAGAAGTGGCTGCAAAATGAAGAAATAAAGATAAGGGATAGAATGAATAGTTTAGGGACTGATATGGAAATGAAGGAATGTGTGGTGTTTGGAAAGGGGGTAAGGAGTGTTTGGACGTTTTGGGTGATGGTGAAGGCTGAGATAATATGGTGGGTTTAAAAGAAAAGAAATCAGAAGGTGTTTGATGGTGGTAAGAAAGGATGGAAATGAAGATAGTATGTTAAAGATACTTAACGAAGAAACTAGGCTATAGAAAACCTAACCCCGAACCTTATATTGATCTTTAAGGGATGATAGTAAGGACTTTGACCCTTTTACTATATTAAACTAAAAGAACCAGAAGTATCAAGGTGGATAGAGGGTTGACGCCACAAGTACAAAATACTTGATAAGTCGATAAAGTTCTAAAAAGAACTAAAAGAGAGAAAATTCTCACAAAGGATGAATTGTATTCTTAAGTTGATAAGTAAAGGGAAAGGGGGGTGAATAGGCATCATACATGGGTGAATGATTCGGCTAAGCATGGTGTCTTCCTCCAATATTGTCGAATGGTGTGATAAGTGATGGATAGTGGTGATAAGCCTCTGGTGCTTATTCGGCAGCAATGGTGACTCTCCATCTTGGTGCCATGCTTGAAAGGAGCCGTTGGTTCCCTCCCTTGGCCGAATAGGTGGGTAGGTGCCTCCTTGGGTCTAGCTAGTTGGGTAGTGACACTAGCTAGCTATGTAACATCGAGCTGGAGGGGATAGGGGGAGCTGAGATGAGCTCGACGAGCTAGGCTTGAGCTAACTTAAGCTGAGCTAGCTAGCTAGCTGACTTATCTTGCTCAATCCACACTTTAACTTGAGCTTCCTGGAGCTGAATTTAGCTGGTTGAGCTTGAGTTTTAAGTTCATGGGATCTTCTAGGAATTTCCATTAAGTTCACGAGCTGAAATAATCTTCCATTAAGCAACTATGCAATTCCAAGCGTTTGAGCTGTTCTTGAGCTGCTAGAAGCTGCCATAAGCCTTCACAAGCTATATTGAGCTACCCTTGAAATATTTAAGTTATCCCAGATTAATTCACATAAAAGAGCTGAAAAAATGAGCAAACAATTTGTAAGCTGAAACAGATAAGAATAAGCTAAAAAGAGGTAGAAACAATGTAGTTTAGCTAATTTTAAATATAAACTAACTTAGAATGAATATAAAGATGAGGTGATATGCTTATCTTAATTAATATAATTAATATAGCTTATTATAATCCTAAGTATATGATAGAGTAGCGCAAACTTGGATTTGGAAGCCTTCAATCAAGTAGTTGCAAGAACTAGGGGCGCTAGACTCAATCAATAAGATTAAGAGCAGATCTGAAAATTCAAGAGAAAAGAGAAGGGCTTTTCTTGAAAAAGTCAGATTCAAGGCTGGAAAATTAAAGAAACGAAGATAATAAAGAAGATTAAGGAATAAATAATAAGAATTAAAACAAAAATATTAAAAAAGATTGAAAGAGAGGTAGATAAAACAAATCTGAAAATTCAGCTTTGTTTATGGCTATGGAGATGGCATGAAGTTGAAGATAGAGATGGCTTGATGGTTTTGTCCTCGGCACCCTCTTAGACGCAATTACCTAAGCAAGCAACCTCAAGCGGCTCTAACCCACCCTCCTAGACGTGATTACCTAGGCAAGCAGGAGTGTGAAGATGATCTCCCTCACAAGAACTTGTCGAACTTATGTTGAAGAAGACTTCTAAGGCACAAGTAATCAGCACTTGTAAAAACAAACTCACTAAATATTTCATTAATCAAAGAAAATCTGAATAATCTCCATTACAACGGTGGAGACTTCATCCTTTTATGGTGAAGGATAGCCAAAGTAATCTAACTTCTACTAAAACTAGGAAATCCTAATTTAATTAAAAAATAAAAGAAAAACAGCCTTTAAACTCCTTGTGCTTGGGCTGCAAGTGATAAGCTGATAAGTGCAGGTGATAAGTTGATAAGAGTTGCTTGGGAGAAGGGTGGCTGGTTCCTAAAGTATATAAAACCCTAAAAACATAATTTAAATGTTAATAATTAAGTTGGGCTAAGTCTAATTCGTCCAAAAGCCTTATATAATAGCTTTTGGGCTGAATTTTACAAATTCCCGTAATAATCCCGTATCCAGTTTTCTGCATGCGCAGTCTTCAGTAAAATGGACGTATCTTGAGTTCCCAATGTCCGATTGATGTGTTTCAAGATGCGTTGGAAAGGTAACTAAATGCCGGTCAATTTGTTGGAAGACAACTCTGCCCAGAAATGCCAGGATCTCATCCGAAATGTCGTCTCAAGTTGGCTGACTTTCCAAACTTCACAAACAGATTCAACTTCTTGTCCAATATGCATTGCTTTAGCCCTCCCATGCATGTATCAATCCCTCTCTCCTCAAAAGGATTCGTCCTCGAATCAAAAACAGTAAAAGAAGGACCTTTAACAATGGCAATCGAAACGGAATCTTTGTCATAGGTGGAGTGATCCAATTGAGCTCCTCTTAATGGTTCAACAAAATCCTGAAAAAGGAACTCAAAGCCACTCGAAACAATGATGTTATGGTTAGATCGAAAAAAATCTCTCATTATCTTTTTCTCGCCTTTTTCATTTGGACATTGTTCGACTTTTACCTCATGTTTCTTTTCACTCACCAAAATTGGGCCAATAATTTGACTTTTATTGCTCTCGGCCTCTTGACTTTTGGTCTTTTTCAAATAAGATAACTCACATACCCAATTCCTCTCACAAAAAATATCATCGAAATACAATTTCTGTAGAGGATGAAGTGTTTCTAACAAAATGATAGGACGAGAATTAAATAAAGGGTTAGAATCACGCTTACTTTCTTGGGATGTTGTTGATGAATCAAGAGAACTCATTACTAAGCATGAAAGATTGTCTTGATTTATGGATTCAAATCTTTCTTCTTCCAAAACGTCATCTTCTGAAAGTATTTGCTCATTATTGGGTATGGTTAAACTCTCAGTAGTGACATCTTCCTCATGTTCTCGAGGATAATAAATTTCTTCGACATCTTGCTTTCCTTGGTCTTCTTCGACATGACTCACCGATGGTTGTTCATTATCCTTTTGGAATAGCGATGATTCTTCTTCCTTCGGCGCCGTACTACTAGAGTCGAATAGTGCATTAGTAGGGTTGTGAAAAGATGAAGATTGAGATGTACCTTTATCGAAAGAGGAGTATTTCTTATGACAAGTCTTGGATTCTTGTCGTTTGTAATGTTTGGGAACGAATCGCTCTCTAATGACCTTTTTAAGTTCAGCCCATGTTCTTATTTTGGCTTCACCATTGAGACGTCTATCTCGTTGTAATAAATGCCACCATAGTACTGCATATTCCTCGAACTTTAGGGCCACTAATGAAGCTTGATCTTCCTCGGGATATCCGTAACAATTAAACAGGAAATCAACCCTATTTCCCCAATCACAATAACCATCAGGATCATACCTTCCTTGAAAAGAAGGTATTCTGAATTTTGGGATGACCAAAGTGTGTGCGGTTCGCCTTGGTTCAGTTCGCCTTTCTTCACAAAAATTGAACGAATGCCTCAATTTTGTCAATGAAGGCTTTCCTTGATAAGTAGAACCCAAAGTATCATGTTGTTTTGCATGAGTCTTGTCTCTGTGAAACATCCTGGAACACTCAAATTTATAAAGGTGAAAAACAAAAGAAAGAAAACTAGAAATCTCACTAAACACTCCAAAAAAGAAATACTTAGCGAGGCAAGTAAGCCGATCTTGTACTCTTTAAAGACCTTCCTCCCACAAGTCAACAAGTTATAATAGGAGTTTAATCTTAACAATGAGTCCTATTTGTACTAGGAGTCCAATGAAAGGTGTGACACCAATTGAATTCTAGTTGCAAGGAGAAAGAAAGGCATGCACCTTTTAATTTCCTACTAACACAAGAAGCAAAAAAGTGTTAGATAATGTATAGAAGACAATAAAAAGGTAAAACAAATGAAAACAAATAGTTAAGAATGAAAGAAGATCAGAAAACCCGAAAAAACCTTGAAATATGCAGCAAATTGATCCACTTTGTTCGAGGTGTTCCCGAAGTCAAAAAATTCTGAAATTTTTTGTGGTGACTCCTACAATAGTGTAGATCTGATCTGGAAATTTTCAGCTCAAAATTTGCTCGTTTGATTTTTGCGAATTTTCGCCTTTTGTTCGAATTTTTCACCCAAAACGCCAAAATTTTTGCCAAGAATCGACCCAAATCTGATACCAAATGATAGAGTAGCGCAAACTTGGATTTGGAAGCCTTCAATCAAGTAGTTGCAAGAACTAGGGGCGCTAGACTCAATCAATAAGATTAAGAGCAGATCTGAAAATTCAAGAGAAAAGAGAAGGGCTTTATAAAACCCTAAAAACATAATTTAAATGTTAATAATTAAGTTGGGCTAAGTCTAATTAAGTGCAGGTGATAAGTTGATAAGAGTTGCTTGGGAGAAGGGTGGCTGGTTCCTAAAGTATATAAAACCCTAAAAACATAATTTAAATGTTAATAATTAAGTTGGGCTAAGTCTAATTCGTCCAAAAGCCTTATATAATAGCTTTTGGGCTGAATTTTACAAATTCCCGTAATAATCTCGTATCCAGTTTTCTGCATGCACAGTCTTCAGTAAAATGGACGTATCTTGAGTTCCCAATGTCCGATTGATGTGTTTCAAGATGAATTAAAAAGGTAACTTAATGCCGGTCAATTTGTTAGAAGACATCTCTGCCCAGAAATGACAGGATCCCATCCGAAATGTCGTCTCAAGTTGGCTGACTTTCCAAACTTCACAAACAGATTCAACTTCTTGTCCAATATGCATTGCTCTGATACCAAATGATAGAGTAGCGCAAACTTGGATTTGGAAGCCTTCAATCAAGTAGTTGCAAGAACTAGGGGCGCTAGACTCAATCAATAAGATTAAGAGCAGATCTGAAAATTCAAGAGAAAAGAGAAGAGCTTTTCTTGAAAAAGTCAGATTCAAGGCTGGAAAATTAAAGAAACGAAGATAATAAAGAAGATTAAGGAATAAATAATAAGAATTAAAACAAAAAGATTGAAAAAGATTGAAAGAGAGGTAGATAAAACAAATCTGAAAATTCAGCTTTGTTTATGGCTATGGAGATGGCATGAAGTTGAAGATGGAGATGGCTTGATGGTTTTGTCCTCGGCACCCTCTTAGACGCAATTACCTAAGCAAGCAACCTCAATCGGCTCTAACCCACCCTCCTAGACGTGATTACCTAGGCAACCAGGAGTGTGAAGATGATCTCCCTCAAAAGAACTCGTCGAACTTATGTTGAAGAAAACTTCTAAGGCACAAGTAATCAGCACTTGTAAAAACAAACTCACTAAATATTTCATTAATCAAAGAAAATCTGAATAATCTCCATTACAATGGTGGAGACTTCATCCTTTTATAGGTGAAGGATAGCCAAAGTAATCTAACTTCTACTAAAACTAGGAAACCCTAATTTAATTAAAAAATAAAAGAAAAACAGCCTTTAAACTCCTTGTGCTTGGGCTGCAAGTGATAAGCTGATAAGTGCAGGTGATAAGTTGATAAGAGTTGCTTGGGAGAAGGGTGGCTGGTTCCTAAAGTATATAAAACCCTAAAAACATAATTTAAATGTTAATAATTAAGTTGGGCTAAGTCTAATTCGTCCAAAAGCCTTATATAATATCTTTTGGGCTGAATTTTACAAATTCCCGTAATAATCCCGTATCCAGTTTTCTGCATGTGCAGTCTTCAGTAAAATAGACGTATCTTGAGTTCCCAATGTCCGATTGATGTGTTTCAAGATGCGTTGGAAAGGTAACTGAATGCCGGTCAATTTGTTAGAAGGCAACTCTGCCCAGAAATGCCAGGATCCCATCCTAAATGTCGTCTCAAGTTGGCTGACTTTCCAAACAGATTCAACTTCTTGTCCAATATGCATTGCTTTAGCCCTCCCATGCATGTATCAGTATATCATAGATAATTCATATGATAACTATATGAGCATAAGGCGGGATGCATATAATATGATATCTAATCATGCTATATAAGTAATAAACTAAAAGAAATCATATGAAAAGATAGAGTTTAATGAAAACTCCATGTTTCTTCATCCTTAGTAAGATTATCATACGAAGGAAGATAATTGAGCGCCCAAGCTAGATTGTGTCACTTTTTAATTTAGCTTTGGGTTTAAAAATTACAATTTAAACCTAATTTTAATGGACTTCAAGTATGGTTAAGGACTTGTCCTTGCATTCTTGGGCGTGTGCTTCCTCAACATGGGTTTGTGTGACCCAATTCTTCAAACTTGGAGATTGAGTGTTTTCCAGGAATTCTTGCTCTTGTGTGAAAGACTGTAAGCCTTTGGTCAGCATTCCTTACATAGTGGTGTATATTTTATCCTTAAGGATCTTGGACTTGGTTCGTGTGGTTCATCCAAGACAGAATGTGAGTCCATCGTTGACTTGGGATTGTCCCGTGCATGCATCATGCAACTTTTAGAATCCTACTAACATAAGAAAACGAAAAGGTGTTAGATAATGTAAAGGAGAAAAAAGAAGGCAAACAAAAGAACTTAAATGAAATCTAAGAGCAAAAGAAGTGAAAGAAGCAAACCCTTAAAACCCGGAAAGCAATCATGAGAGTCCAAATGATATGCAATATGTATGGGAATAGGTGTGATTCTTAGCACTTGCTTTGCTTGCTGATTGCGTTGTTCTTGTCTCTTTCTTTTCTTTTCTTTTTGTTTCTTTTTTTAATTTTCATTTTTGTGGTAAAAATGAAATAAAAGAGCAAGAAAATGAAAATTAGGGTTTATTGGAAAGAAAGAACCCTAAAATGCTGAAAATAGCCCAGTTTGCAAAGTTGCGGCAGATTGAGATTGGAACCCTCCCAAATTCGACCAAACTTGAATTTCTAGCCCAAAAACCATGCCCAATCTTATACCAACTAATGTAGGGCTTGCTAATACGTTGGAAACTCTCAAAATCACTTGGAAACAAGCCTAGGGCGCTGACTTTATCAAGAAACTTTGAATCTGGAAAAATCTAGAATTTCAAGAGAATATGCAATGGTGTTTCTTGAAAATTCTGAAAATAAGACCCCAAAGTTAAAGGTTCAAAGGTGAATAAGACGATTAGAAGAAAATAAGAAGGAATTGAACGAAAAAAATAAAGAAAGATAAGTGCAAAGTAAAAAAAAAGAATTTGGAAATTTTAGATATATTTGTTGAAGATGGCACAATGGTGAAGACTTGAACAAGATGGATTTGGAGTTTTGGAATGGTAGAGATGCCCGTGGAATCCTCCTACTTGCAATTAATTAGGCAAACTCCGTGATATGGATTAAAACCGACGCTCCTACCCGCGATTAGATAGGCAACCCTGAGTGTAAAGATTCTCCCTCGCTCAACTCGGTCGAAGATGTTGAAGAAAGCTTCGAAGACACGAGTTTCCTGACACTTGCAAACATGTACTCAAAAGAATAACATCTTTATTTAATAACTCAAATATGATTTACAAAGAAGAAGATCTCATCCTTTTATAGGGGAAGCATGGATAAACTAAAAGAAATTCCTAAATAAAATAAAACCCTCTTTCTAATAAAATAATACTAAAAGAAATAATAATATAACTTGAAACTAATAAAATATTGTAATTACTTGCTGAATGGGAACTCTCCCTTGTTCAGGGAGCCTTGGGTGGCACTCTTCCATGGATGATAAGGGGGCGGCTTATTAGGGTTGCAGGTTGAATATGAGCATGATTTGGGCTGTTTTAAAGAGAATGACAAAAGTCTAAACTTAAACGAGTCTGATTTGGGCTGGAAATTAACTAATTAGACCCAAGCTTTATAATTCTGCTTTGGGTCTGAAAATTACAATTAAAACCCAATTTTAATGGACTTCAAATATGGTTAACTTGTCCTTGCATTCTTGGGCGCGTGTTTCCTCAACATGGGCTTATGTCACCCAATTCTTCAAACTTGGAGAGTGAGTATTTTCCAGGAATTCTTGCTCTTGCGTGAAAGATTGTAAGCCTTTGGTCAGCATTCCTTGCATGGTGGTGTATAGTTTATCCTTAAGGATCTTGGACTTGGTTCGTGTGGTTGGTCCAAGAGAGAATATGAGTCCATCGTTGACTTGGGCTTGTCCCGTGAATGTATCATCATGCAACGTTTAGAATCCTACTAACACAAGAAAATGAAAAGGTGTTAGATAATGTAAATGAGAAAAAAGAAGGCAAACAAAAGAACTTAAATGAAATTTAAGAACAAAAGAAGTGAAAGAAGCAAACCCTTAAAACCCATAAAGCAATCATGAGAGTCCAAACGATATGCAATATGTAGAACGTTTTAGTCTTCTCTAAATATGAGCGCAAGTGCACACTTCTATCAAGTAATAGTATAAAATATATCATCTCCCACAGGAATTGGACAACTTGATTCGAATCGTAGTTCCTGCACAAAGAAAATTAAATGCAGAATTAAGTTGGCTTGTTTGAGAGGAAAATAATATAAAAACACAAGTAAATAAGAGGGAAGAGATCGGATTGATAGAATGGGCCGGGTTATGCTGCTGTTTAGTGTGAAACTGCGTTGAATATGACAAGTTGTTTTGTGCTGCCAGACTCTACTACCTCGGCGGGGGATGGGAGTTAGGACAAGTTGAATAGGACAAGTGTGTGCATGTGTGGCCGAAATAAACAGCCCTTTCTCTCTCATTGTGTGACAATTTGCAAGATAAGAAGGAGAGGTTACTTGTTTGAATTTCAAATAGAAATCACATGTTAAATGTGATAAATGTGGCGCCTAAGTGTTCAAAATGCATGGTTCTCATGCAATGCTGCCCAAAAGGAGTTATTATGTTTAAATTTTAAATTTTTTTCTTTTAATTTTCAGCCACACATTCAATTCAGCTATACCCTTCATTTTTCCTATATATATGTACTTAGATTCAGTAGTATAGAGGACAAGTAAAAGCCAAAAAACAGAAACGTACATTGCCTTGTGAAGCCTCTAATTGGTCTATTCTATCATGAATAGGCTCCAATTCTGCTCGTAGTATTCTTTGCAACTCTCGGATCATTGCTTATGTTTGGAGATTTGAGACTTGTCGTACTTCTTCCGGATTTGAATTCTGAGACATTTTGTTAGTGAAAATAAAACAATCTAAAAAGGATATTAGGACTTTACCCAAATTCTTTTCAAAAAGCTTCACTAATTCACTCCAAGAAAGTCAATCTCTATTCTCTCTTCGTGTTTGCACTCTAAGACTTATATGGCTTTTTTGTGTCCTCTTTTGCCTCACGTACTCAAAATTGCCCTTTTCCACTCCTTTCTCTCTTGTATAGTTCTTAGAAGAACTTACTCGAGACTTAGGCAAGTAAATGTGCTTGTGTGTTGATATGTGCACGTTTGGCCCAAAATCAGCAACCTTCGATTTGAGGACAAATCGCTCAAAAGAAGGAGGGGATGATGTGTGCACGTTCACCGGCAAGTTTTGCACACTTTCATGTTGTGTTTTAAACATGAAAGACACAAGAGTTTTCTTTACTTCTCTCATACTACTTAATTTTTCTACACTCATTTCTGGTTATTTAGGTTCATGTTATCACATCATACTCTGTATATGTTTTGCATACTTTATTTTCATGACCTTATCATGTTATATGTGATACCCATACTTAAGCTTAAAACCACATCTTTACTTAAGCAAATGTTTGCATCTTTAGATTATAGTTTGCATCATTTAAAACTTTACTTTACACTTATGCATTATAGTCCCTATACTATTTAAAGGAGACATTGCTTATATAATTCATTGTTTTCTTCATAGGTTATATTAACACAGCTCAAGGAAGTGTGCTACAGCTCGGTTCCAGCTCAAAGTGTCAAAATCAGCTCAAAACGTTGTTTGGCCGTTTCAAGACTCTACAAGCTACCAAATGGTTCAAGGACACTTATGAAGTCTTAAAAGAGCTCAAGGATACTAAAGGACCAGCTCACTCAGCTCAAAACATCTTCAAAGAGCTCAAATAGCAAAAGGGTGATTTCTGAGCAAAAGGAGGATTCGTTTCAGCTCCAAAACACTGCAGTAGCTAGAGGACAACTTAAAAGCACTTCAAGACTATCTCACTCAGCTAAAGGAAGCTCAGATCAGCTCAAATCAGCTACTCACCTTTAGCTAGCTAAGTCAGCTAGCTTACTCAGCTCAAGTTAGCTCAAGCCTAGCTCGTCCAGCTCATCTCCAGCTCCTCTGACTACTACCAGCTCCTTCAGTGGTCCAGCTAGCGACACTAGCTACCTAGCTAAGTGATGGAAGGGCACCTACCTAGCTGAATAGAAAAGGAGGGAACCTAGGCACCTCTACACACCTTGGCGCCAATTTGGAAAGGTGAAAGGCTGCTGAATAGTGCTTGATAGGTTATCGACACCTATTCAAGCCCTTATCACACCAATTAGGCCAAAGGAGGGAGACACCAAGGCTGCCGAATCATTCCCTCTCCCCTACACACCATTTCGGCCACCCCCTTTCATTTACTATAAATATGTAATGCATTTTAATTTGTAAACACACAATTCAGATTATAAAAATTACTTTGTGAGGTTTTCTCTCATCCTTGTTCTTTTTAGAACTTCTTGACTTATCAAATCTTTATTGATTTGTGGCGTCTCCCTTTTCTTTCCATCTTGATACTTTAGATTGTTAAACACCCATTGTTTCTCAGTCTAAGTCCTTTTACCACCCTCAAGGCCTCATCCAAGTTAGGGTATATGCTCCTTAGCATATGTTCATCTTTTTGAGCCTTTGAATACTACCAACATCCTTTCTCTTCACCATCTCCATACACCATCCAAAACCATCTTCCTACTTATCTATCTTCCTTTCCTTACACCCTTTTGACATACAAGCACTACCATCCTTCCGCAACCTCCTTTCATCCATTTCAACATATTTTCACAAGAAAACATTCGTGATACAAGGCTTGCTTGCATTCAAAGGTCCGGGCAATCAAAGCTTCTCTCTACAACATCAATTGGAGAGTTGGAGCGTATCATGTGGTAATCAGAGCAACAAGGAAGAATCAAGTAAGCCCTATATCTTCTTATTTCAATTCTGATATAAAAAAGAAAGAAAATTCAGATTGTTCCAAATACAAGGAATCTGAATTAGATAAAAAAAAAATCAGAATTTCAAAAGGGTGAAGATTGAAGTACAAACGTCCAAGCAACCAACTCCGAGAAGTTCCTCAAGTTTGATTGCTCACGACCAGTTTGTAAGTCAAGTTTTGTGGTAACGTTCTATTTTCTTTTTTTCTTTCATTTGTATCCTTATTTTTACCTTTTCTTACATTTCAGTCCCTAAACTCTTTCCTTGTTCTTTTAAATCCTTTCTTTCTTTCTATTTCCAGCCCTAACCCTTGTTTTGCAGCCCAAACGCCATATTATCAATAAAAGTTTTGACAGGTTTGAGTTAGTTCTCTTAAGAACTCGTTTAGAGAGAATTTGAGTGGAAAAAAGGCAAAGAGAGTGTGTGAGAGCAGAAGAGGACAAGTAAAAGCCAAAAATCAGTCCTATAGTGCAAACACGAGTGAATTGAGTGTCATCTTACATTCCTTGGAGTGAACGTGAGGGTTTTGTGAGTGAATTTTTGGTGAGGTCCATTTTTTTCTAACCATGTTGCAGGAACAACAAAGGGAATGTGCATTTCATACTAGATGCCATATCAATGGTAAAATATGCCATGTGATTGTTGATAGTGGGAGTAGCACCAATCTTGCAAGTACACTCATGGTACACAAATTGGGTCTAAAAATGATGCAACATTCAAATCCATACGAAATACAATGGCTTAATGATGATAAGATTGCCATTACTCAGTAAGTGTTAGTTCCATTTTCCATTGGCAAGTATGAAGACGAGGTTCTTTGTGATGCCCTATGAGCACAACTCATTTACTTCTTGGAAGACCATGACAATTCGACAAAAGGGCCACCCATGATGGGTTCTTAAACCATTATTCATTTATCCATGGGAAAAGAAAAGTTACGTTAACACCATTGCCATCACACCAAGTGCTTCAAGATAAACAACACTTAAAAAAGAGCTTTGAGGCTTATGTAAGAAGATGTGAAAATAGTAGCATTTGGAGTTGAAAAAGAAGTGGATGTTAGAATTGTGGGAGTTGAAAACAAGAGAATGGTTGATAAAAATGATGGGGTTGAAAATGAGAAAATCGAAAAAGAAAAAAGAAGTCAGAGTTGAAAATGAGATCGGAAAAGATGAGAAAATAAGGCAGATTTTATCTAATCCTACTCTTTCTTCCATTTCTTCTTTTGTTTTGCAGGATGATCCAAGAGACACGTCTGTTCAAAGAGGTTATTCAAGAAGCGTGACTTTTGGAGGACCAAAAAATGTGTTCCTTGACGAATTGAAAGTTATGTCCCTTAAAGATCCAAGGGACGTATCTCTTAAAGATGACTATTACGAGGAGGTGTCTCTTGAAGAACCAATAGGCGTGACTTATTCAAAGGTTGTGACACTTGAACTTCCAAGAGATATGAGCATTAACATTCCATGTGCATTGTCAATCTTGAGGAGAATTCAGCAACCAACACCCATTAAACATCCACCATGATTTGCAATTTCTTTCCATCTTATTATAAGTTTCTCTTCATCTAACCATGGTTTGTTTTGCAGCCAATTGATTCAAATACATGGAGTTATTTTATCAACCAATGGTGACAAGTTCCTTTGTTATTTTGAGGTTGATTAGTGCGCTAGAATAAATGCGAAACTACAAACAACCATTATGCCCAAGATTACATGTTTCAAGGGTATGAAGAAAGCATCTTCCATCCACTCAAAGATTATCATTCGAAGGGTGGAACTATTCATGGAAGGATAAGTTGATCCAGGAGGTTGGAGGCAGAAATGAAGTGTTGAAACTTTGATGAAAGATCATGTCATTTCCAAAAGTTATGATATTACCAACCAAAACCTCGGAGAGGGTCAATGGACTAATACCTTCACCAAATGGTGTGATGTTTCCAACCATTATAGAAGAGAACCCCAAGGGACATGTGCCTATTCAGAAGAATCAAGAAGAATAATCATTCCATTTGGGAAGAGTAGTGAGGATTCATCCACCCCTACATTAAAAGATTATCCATTGAGAAACAACTTCGATTTGAGGACAAATCGCCTAAAACAAGGAGGGGATGATGTGTGCACGTTCACCAGCAAGTTTTGCACATTTTCATGTTGTGTTTTAAACATGAAAGACACAGAAGTTTTCTTTACTTCTCTCATATTACTTACTTTTTCTACACTCATTTGTGGTTATTTAGATTCTTGTTATCACATCATACTTTTTATATGTTTTTGCATACTTTATTTTCATGACCTTAGCATGTTATATGTGATACCCATACTTAAGCTTAAAACCACATCTTTACTTAAGCAAATGTTTGCATCTTTAGATTATAGTTTGCATCATTTAAAACTTTACTTTATACTTATGCATTATAGTCCCTATACTATTTAAAGGAGACATCACTTATATAATTCATTGTTTTCTTCATAGGTTATATTAACACAGCTCAAGGGAGTGTGCTACAGCTCGGTTCCAGCTCAAAGTGTCAAAATCAGCTCAAAACGTTGTTTGGCCGTTTCAAGACTCTACAAGCTGCCAAATGGTTCGAGGACACTTATGAAGTCTTAAAAGAGCTCAAGGATACTAAAAGACCAGCTCACTCATCTCAAAACAGCTTCAAAGAGCTCAAATAGCAAAAGCATGATTTCTGAGCAAAGGAGGATTCGTTTCAGCTCCAAAACACTCCAGTAGCTAGAGGACAACTTAAAAGCACTTCAAGACTAGCTCACTCAGCTAAAGGATGCTCGGATCAGCTCAAATAAGCTACTCACCTTTAGCTAGCTAAGTTAGCTAGCTAGCTCAGCTCAAGTCAGCTCAAGCCTAGCTCGTCCAGCTCATCTCCAGCTCCTTTGACTACTACCAGCTCCTTCAGTGGTCCAGCTAGTGACACTAGCTACCTAGCTAAGTGATGGAAGGGCACCTACCTAGCCGAATAGAAAAGAAGGGAACCTAGGCACCTCTACACACCTTGGCGCCAATTTGGAAAGGTGCAAGGCTGCCGAATAGTGCTTGATAGGTTATCAACACCTATTCAAGCCCTTATCACACCAATTCGGCCAAAGGAGGGAGGCACCAAGGCTGCCGAATCATTCCCTCTCCCCTACACACCATTTCGGCCACCCCCTTTCATTTACTATAAATATGTAATGCATTTTCATTTGTAAACACACAATTCAGATTATAAAAATTACTTTGTGATGTTTTCTCTCATCCTTGTTCTTTTTAGAACTTCTTGACTTATCAAATCTTTATTGATTTGTGGCGTCTCCCTTTTCTTTCTATCTTGATACTTTAGATTGTTAAACATCCATTGTTTCTCAGTCTAAGTCCTTTTACCACCCTCAAGGCCTCATCCAAGTTAGGGTATATGCTCCTTAGCATATGTTTATCTTTTTGAGCCTTTGAATACTACCAACATCCTTTCTCTTCACCATCTTCCATTCACCATCCGAAACCATCTTCCTACTTATCTATCTTCCTTTCCTTACACCCTTTTGACATAAAAACACTACCATCCTTCCGCAACCTATCTCCTTTCATCCATTTCAACATATTTTCACAAGAAAACATTCGCGATACAAGGCTTGTTTGCATTCAAAGGTCCGGGCAATCAAAGCTTCTCTCTACAACATCAATTGGAGAGTTGGAGCGTATCATGTGTTGCTGAGAAGGTTAATTTAAAAAGAAAAGGAAAGGAAATAGGATTAAAAGATAGGTTTAGAACGAAAAGAATAGAAACGGGGTTACTTACTTGTCAAGAAACTCACAACCTTCCTTCTCCAACAATCAAAGTCTTGAAGATGATTTAGCTTCTCGGCTTGATGTTGAAGATGTTGTTGTTGTGCTTTCTCATCCTTAAATTTGTAATTTTTGAATCTGATTTTTTCTTCTCTTTTTTTGGCAATATAATTGAAAATGACAAAGATTAGTCACTTACAATCTGAATTTTGCTTGAAACGGGCTTCTTGTTGCACTTTACTTCTTCCACCAAAGCTTCGATTACCATATGATGTAGGCCAATCTTGTTGATGATGCTGAACGACACACTTTGATTGTAGGACCTAGGAAGGAAGCAAGTATCTGGCAAGAAGTGGCTGGAAAATGAAGAAATAAAGATAAGGGATAGAATGAATAGTTTAGGGACTGATATGGAAATGAAGGAATGTGTGGTGTTTGGAAAGGGGGTAAGGAGTGTTTGGACGTTTTGGGTGATGGGTTTAAAAGAAAAGAAATCAGAAGGTGTTTGATGGTGGTAAGAAAGGATGGAAATGGAGATAGTATGTTAAAGATACTTAACGAAGAAACTAGGCTATAGAAAACCTAACCTCGAACCTTATATTGATCTTTAAGGGATGGTAGTAAGGACTTTGACCCTTTTACTATATTAACTCGCTTTCAAACGAACTTCGTCTTCATATACTTCACTTGGAGTCATATGTGCCAAAGTTACCTTTTTGCCCTCATGAGTAAAAGAGTATCGATTGGTGTAACAATCATGCAAAACTCTCTTATCATACTGCCACGGTCTTCCTAACAACAAATGACAAGTATCCAAAGAACAAACATCACAAGTTACCTCATCCTTGTATTTACCAATGAAAAATGGTATAACAACTTGTTCGGTAACTTTGATTTCATCACCATTATTCAACCATTGTAACTTGTATGGATTGGGATGCTTTGTCATCTTCAATTTTAACTTGTCAACCATGAGAGTACTAGCAACGTTAGCACAACTACCACTATCAATAATCACAACACATACCTTACCATTCACATTGCATCGCGTATGGAAGAGGTTGTTTCGTTGTCGTTCATCTTGTGCTAGCTGATCATTCAGACTTCTCTTGTCAACAAGTGCTTCACCAGTAGCAAATGTCTACACATTGTCATCATTTATCTCTTTATGGACAAAATGGGAACTATCCCCATCTAATCTATCCAATTGTGAATGTATAGGTTGCAATGCATTAGCAATCACTCGTTTCATCATGCGCTCTAAGGCTTGCATCTGGAGATTCGGTGGTTGTTGTTCACCTGAATTATCATCAGAACCTGCCAATTTAAATGACAAAACAACAAAAAAACAACACAATATATATATATATATGTGTGTGTTAGTAATAAAAATAAAGAAATGGACCTCACTGTACACTCAACAAAATCTCACAGATCACTCCAAGGAAAGATCGCTCAACAATTGCACTCAATCGCTCGTGTTTCACTCGGGAGAATTCTTGAATGGCTCTTTTTGTCTCCCCTTTTTTTCTCACACGCTCAATTGCCTTTTCCACTCGATCTCTCGCAATTAGTTCTTTAAGGAACTAATTCGATTTTTCGGACTTGTTAATTGTGTCAAACTTACAAGATAATATAATAGGTAAACAAACAAATGGTTAAAGGACAAATAGGGGCTGTTAGGTGAAATAAAATAAAAAAGGCTGAAAAAGAAAAGCAAAAAGAAGGCTGGAAATTGGTGATGAAACAAAAGAAATGAAGGCTGATAAGATGAAGGAAAAGAAACAACTTACTGCAAAAGAAATGCTTACAATGATCCTATCACCGAACAAACAAAGACAAGTTGTTTCGGGTGATTTCGAAGCATTCCATGGCATTCTTGAACACCCTTCATCATTTTTACGAACAAACAACACTTTATATATGTAAAATACACCAAATATTCGAATCTAAATTTTTTTGTTGAAATTTTTTGACTTTGACTTTTCTGATCAAACTTTGACTTTTTTCTTCTTCAGAAATTCAAATTTTTATTTATTTATTTATTTATTTTTGTTTTCTAGTGCAGAACTTGCTAAAATCCGACTAGGCTTTGATTACCATATGATAAGGGCGTTGCTTGTCGAAACAATGTTCCTTGTCTGTAACGGATCTAGGATAGTAGCAAGCATATCTCTGCAATAAAAACAAATGTGGACATTGTTTTAGGATCAAAATAACAAGAAAAATAAAAAGAAACAAAGAAAAAGGGTGTAGAAATTTCTGGACAGATTTGGACGACGAAGAAGACGAATGCTTCAAAGGGCGTTCATGGCTGTTTCGGTGCCCCAAAAATGGTAGAAATGTTGCTGGAAATTCAGCGGAAATTCGGCAACGTTAAACTTGAAAGAACATGCACAATCTACTGAGCAAACTCGAATCGAATTTGTCTAACGTCAAAGGACTTGGACCCACTAGATAGCGATCTAGGAACCCGAAGTATCAAGTAAAATTTTGACACAACAAACAACGTCTGAAATGCCAAAGAAAGTTCGGTGAAAAACCGAAATTGAGAGAATAATCTCACAAAATTATTTATTCATAAATTGTCTACCCTTACAAAGGAATTCATATTACATATGTGTAGCATACAAGAGAGGGGCTTCCGAAATTAAATGTATGGCTGAAAATTAAAGATACAAGTTTGAATTTGAAATAAAAACTTCTCTTCTTGGTGGAAATGCATTTCAGCCATGCATTTTAAAATGATGTGCGCCAACTTGAAAGAACACATGTTTAATGTGCAACTATTTTGAATTTCAAAGTGAACCACCTCTTCTTATCCCTTCTGCCGCTCAAACTAGAATGGTCAGCTGCTTGTGTGGATAAAACACGTGATAATATATGCATGGCTTTGAATTTCAAAGCCACAAAACCGAAATGGTGCGCATGTGCTTCATTTTTTTGCTTGAAATTGAATTCTGCCTGTACATGTGAATAAAAGCATATCTCGGTTGCATGTAATTTTAAAAGTGGAGCGGCTGCATGTGATTTATTTGTGAAAGCAAATGAATTTCCACGTGTTGTGCATGGAGGGGAATTAAAAGTGGCGCACAGCTGCTTCCTTTGTTGTTGTGTTATATATGTATTTGAATTTCAAAGGAAATGCTGCACCCCTTTCTCAAGAAAAGCTGGTCACGTATACTTGGCGGTACATGTGTTTCCTTAGGCCGATTCTTGCATGGTACATGCAAATAGACGTTGGTCACATGCTCGGATGCCACCTAGGCTGCCACGCGTGCACTGGTATACTCCCCGACTTGTAGGACGCAATTCAGCTACTTTTGGACTTGTTAGCTGAAGTTGAGCTAGTGGAGCTAAAATTGAGATGACTGGAAATGAGCTAAGCTGAAACGAACTAGATGTAAGTGTGATGAGCTGAAAGTGAGCTGGTTACACTCTTCTGAGCTGGGACCGAGCTGCATACACTCACTTGAGCTGGAGTTGAGCTACATATGCTCACTTGAGCTAGTGTCCTCCCACGTACCTACGTCAAAAGGAAACAAACTTCTATCAAAGTATTGTAAACTTAATGGAAACAATAATACAAGTTGTAGACAAGTGCACACTTATTTGTTAACACACAAATAAATATAAACACAACATAAGTTATGTCAAACTTATTCAAAATACACCAAACATACTATATACATAGTAAACACACTAATATAAATAAGATATCATAAAAAATGTTACACATCAGTATGTAAGAAGTGAAAAAGCAAACTTCCCTAAAAGTTTGAAGTTGCATAGTTGGGTGACATAAATGTGCTCACATCACTATCCTTCTTTTAATCTTTTTGTTTTAATACTTATTATTTATCCCCTAATCTTCATTCTTACCTTCGATTCTTTGATTTTTCAGTCTTGGATCTGAATTTTTTAAGAAAAGCCCTTCTCTTTTCTCTTGAATTTCCAGATCTGCTCCTAATCTTTTTGATTGAGTCTAGAGCCCCTAGTTCTTGCAACAACTTGATTGAAGGCTTCCAAATCCATAATTGCGCTACTCTATCACAATGTCGTTACTGATGCTTTATCATGCAGATATGTGCTTTTAAATTACCTTGATTCTCACTTGATTGGATTTGCATATATTCGTGAGTTGTATGTTGATGATCCTGATTTTAGAGATAAGTTTAGTTCTTGTGAAAAGGGTGCAGATGGCAAGTTTTATAGGCATGATGGCTATCTTTTTAAAGAATATAGGATATGCATTCCACAAGGTTCTATGCGTGACATTCTGATCCGTAAAGCACATGAAGGTGGATTAATGGGTCACTTTGGAGTCACCAAAACGTTACAGACATTGAAGGAGCATTTGTTTTGGCCTAAGATGCGTAGAGATGTTGAAAGGTACTATGAACGTTGTGTGACATGTAAGAAAGCAAAATCAAAGGTTTCACCACATGGTATGTACTTACCTTTACCTATTCCCGATTCCCCTTGGATTGATATTTCTGTGGATTTTGTTTTGGGACTGCCTAGAACTAGGACAAGTAGAGATAGTATATTTGTAGTGGTTGACAGGTTCTCGAAGATGACACATTTTATTGCTTGCCATAAGACTGATGATGCTGTTAATGTGGCTAACTTATTCTTTAGAGATATTGTACGTTTGCATGGTATACCTGGGTCAATTGTTTATGAAAGGGATGTAAAGTTTTTGAGTCATTTCTGGAGGACTCTATGGTGCAAATTAGGTACGATACTTATGTTTTCTACTACATGTCATCCCCAAACTGATGGACAAACTGAGGTTGTTAATAGAGTTTTATCTACTTTACTTCGCTCCATCATTAAAAAGAACATTAAGACTTGGGAAGATTGTTTGCCACATGTTGAGTTTGCCTATAATCATGTTGTTCATTCTGCTACTAAAATGTCACCATTTGAGGTTGTTTATGGATTTAATCCTATCACTCCTCTAGATATGTTGCCTTTACCACATGAACAGGTGATGAACATGGACGGTACAACTAAAGCAAAATATGTGAAGAAGTTGCATCAACGGGTTAAGGAGAACCTAGAACGAAGGACTCAGGAGTACGAAATGCAAGCAAACAAGGGCAGAAAGCGAGTTACCTTTGAAGTTGGTGATTGGGTTTGGAGAAAGTGAATGACAACGCCTACAAGCTAGACTTACCGGGTGAATATAATGTACGTGCTACATTTAATGTTTCTGATTTATCCCCTTATGATGATTCTGCAGATTTGAGGACAAATCCTTTTCAAGAAGGGGGATGATGTGAGCACATATATGCCAACAAAGGATGCTGATCCGGAAGTCCTTCCAACAGGACCCATCACTCGCTCTAAGGCAAAACAATTTAGGGAAGTTCTTTCTCTCACTTGTGCTAAAGTTTTAGAATCGTTTGATAATGTTTGTGCCTTAGAAAATAGAGTTTATAATGTGTTACGTACTGATGCATAACCCCTTGTAGTTATACTTAGTATTTATAGATGTTTGCATTGTATATACTATGTATTGTGTGTTTTGGGTTTGGTTTGCTAAGTATATGTTGTTTATAAATAAGTTTGCACAAGCTTTGTTGCTCGTTTAATATGTTTTCAATAACTTATCTAGTTTATAAATATGTTTACTAAGTTATGCCAGCTTGTTGTGTAATTTAGAATAAGCTTGGATTGTTATTTCAGCTTATTATAAGTTTACATTAAGTTTGAAAAAGCTTTTTATATGTGTTTGAATTGTTTCCTTGTAGGTATATTGAAGGACAATAGCTTAAGGACTTAATCTTAGCTTGGTTGCAGCTCAAAGGAGTGTGTGCAGCTCAACTCAGCTCATTACACTCTCAGTTAGCTGAATTCAGCTCACTTCAGCTTTGTTCAGCTCAACTTCAGCTCCACTAGCTCAACTCCAGCTGACGAGTCCAGAAGCAGCTGAAACCTGTCCTACGTATGTGAGAGTGTCCGAGAGGCATGTGCCTTGCATATAGGCGCCCTACCCTTCCTCCATGTATGTGCACGGCATGTGGTAGCCTTGGCATATGCATGTACATGTGCAGGCAGATTTGAGCATGTGTGCACAAAGCACATGTGCGGAAGTTTTTGGCTAATTTCAATTGAAATTCAAATGAATCTAACACATTAAACATGTGTTTAATTCGTTCAAATATCAGTCACACATTTGGGCGCCATTTTTGGGGTAGTTTCTGGCGGATTTAGTTTGAAATTTAAAGCATTTTGTACTTCAAATTTCAGCCACAAGTTTGGGCGCCTTCTCCCTTCATGTTGGCTATATATTTGTTGAATTTGTATGAACAAGTGTTACACACTTTGAATGAAAACTTACTTCGTGAGAGTTCTCTCCAATTCGGTTCTTTTTAGAACTTTCTTTTGACATTTCAGACTTAATTTGTTGTGACAATCCTTTTGATACTCTGGGTTCTCGGTTGTTGTATAATCGAAGGGTTCGAGTCCATTTGAACAAGATTGTTATAAGGTCCGAGTTCGTTCAGTATATTGTTCAAGTTTTTCCTTGGAATTTGTTTGTTTTCATGAAGTTTCTGTCATTGTTGAATGCTTGAAGTTGTTGCCATTGATGCACACCCGAAGCACATCTTCAACCTCAGAAACTTTCATAATTCGAAGCTTTCTTTTCCTTTCTTCTTTCTTTTCTTTGTTCATTTCCAATACTTAAATATGTCTTTGAATTCTAGTTTTTGTTATGTTTTCTTTGCAGGAACGGGCTTACCGCAATTCTAGATCCGTTACGATCGAAGGAAGTCTGTTTCGACAGGCATCCTCGTATCACCTAGGCACAAATTCAATTTGATGCTCTATGACACGGATAGGTGGTAAACCTCCTAGAATCTCGTCGGGTAAAACATCTTCAAAATCCTGCAAAAGAGAAACAATAGAAGAAGGCAATGTTGCATCGAGTTCGTTAGTGTTCAGAAAATTCTCCTTGTAAAAAAGCACAAGAAGTGTTTGCCTTGCCAAAAACACATTTTCTAATTTCACTACCCCTAGCATATACGCTCATTTTAAGCTTCTCCCCCCTCTTTCAATTTCACTCTTTCCCTTCCCACTTTTACTAATACTTACTATTTTTCTCTCATTCTCTCGCTCATTTTCCCTCTCATTTTCAGTTTCTTTTTCTTTTAATCCTTGGAAACTCTTTTTCAAGTGTAATTGATCATCTTGTACTTGTTGTGGTGATAAAAGGGTTATCGCGTGCTTCATTCCTTCAAAAGTGAATGAGTATCGATTGCTATATCCATCATAATTCACTCTTTGATCGAACTGCCAGGGCCTCCCCAAATGTAAGTGGCTGGCGTGCATGGATACAACATCACATAGGACCTCGTCCTTGTATCTACTGATGGAAAATGGTACGAGTACCTGTTGGTCACCTTCAATTCCCCACCATAATTAAGCCATTGAAGCTTGTACGGGTGTGGGTGTTTTGTTGCCACCAATCCAAGTCTGTCCACCATTAACATGCTAGCAACATTAGTAAAACTTCCTCCATAAATGATCACAAAACATACCTTTCTATTGATATGGCAGCGTGTATGAAAGATATTCTCTCATTGCTGGTCGCCTTGTGCAATTTGTGTATTTAGACTCCTCTTCACAACGAGCACTTCTCCTTCAACGGGAGGGTATATGTTCACTTCTAAGACATTAGAAGCATTGAATATCTGATACGAACGCAGCCCCGTATACGCGAACGTTGAGCTTGCGGAAGCAGATAAGGATGTTGGCGCGAATGTTGATGGAGAATGCTGGATCGGTGAAAAGATGGCTGAAGATAGGCGATGACGATGTAGATGGAAGATAGATGGATAAATTGACCTCGGAACCCTCTTGATCGCAATTAACAAAGCAAGCAACCTCTAGCGGCTCTAACCCACCCTCCTAGACGCAGTTACCTAGGCAAGCAAGAGTGTGAAGATGATCTCCTCACAAGAACTCGTCGAACTTATGTTGAAGAAGACTTCTAAGGCACAAGTAAACAACACTTGCAAAAACAAACTCACTAAATATTTCATTAACCAAAGAAAATATGTATAATCTGAATTACAATGGTGGAGGCTTTCATCCTTTTATAGGTGAATGATAGCCAAAGTAATCTAACTTCTACTAAAACAAGAAAATCCTAATTTAATTTAAAAAATAAAATAAAATCAGCCTTTAAACTCCTTGAGTTTGGGCTGCAAATGATAAGCTGATAAGAGTTGCTTGGGAGAAGGTGGCTGGTTCCTAAAGTATATAAAACCCTAAAAACATAATTTAAATATTAATAATTAATTTGGGCTAAGTCTAATTCGTCCAAAACCTTTATATAATAGCCTTTGGGCTGAATTTTACAAAATCTCGTAATAATCCCGTATCCAATTTTCTGCATGCGCAGTCTTCAGTAAAATGAACGTATCTTGAGTTCCCGATGTCCGATTGATGCGTTTCAAGATGCGTTGGAAAGGTAACTGAATGCCAGTCAAATTGTTAGAAGACAACTCTGCCCAGAAATGCCAGGATCCCATCCGAAAGAATTCGTCCTCGAATCAGAAACAACAAAAGATGGACGTTTAACAATGGCAATCAAAAAGGAATCTTTGTCATAGGTGGAGTGATCCAATTGAGTTCCTCTCAATGGTTCTACAAAATCCTGAAAAAAGTACTCAAAGCCACTCGAAACAATGATGTTATGGTTAGGTCAAAAAAAATCTCTCTTTATCTTTATCTCGCCTTTTTCATTTGGACATTGTTCGACTTTTACCTCATGGTTCTTTTCACTCACCAAAATTGGGCCATTAATTTGACTTTTATTGCTCTCGGCCTCTTGACTCTCGGTCTTTTTCAAATAAGATAACTCACATACCCAATTCCTCTCACAGATAATATGATCGAAATACAATTTCTGTAGAGGATGAAGTGTTTCTAACATAATGATAGGACGAGAATCAAATAAAGGGTTAGAATCACACTTACTTTCTTGGGAGGTTGTTGATGAATCAAGAGAACTTACTACTAAGCATGAAAGATTGTCTTGATTTATGGGTTCAAATGTTTCTTCTTCCGAAATGTCATCTTCCAAAAGTATTTGCTCATTATAGGGTAAGGTTAAAGTCTCAGTAGTGACATCTTCCGCATGTTCTCGAGGATAACAAATTTCTTCGACCTCTTGTTTTCCTTGGTCTTCTTCGACATGACTCATCGATGTTTGTTCATTATCCTGTTGGACTAGCGATGATTCTTCTTCCTTCGGCACCGTACTACTAAAGTCGAATGTGCATTAGTAGGGCTGTGAAAAGATGAAGGTTGAGATGTACCTTTATCAAAAGAGGAGTATTTCTTATGACAAGTCTTGGATTTTTTTCGTTGGTAATGTTTGGGAACGAATCACTCTCTCATGACCTTTTTAAGTTCAACCCATGTTCTTATTTTGGCTTCACCATTGAGACGATTATCTCGTTGTAATAAACGCCACCATAGTACTGCATATTCCTCGAACTTTAGGGCCACTAATGAAGCTTGATCTTCCTCGGGATATTCGTAACAACCAAACAGGAAATCAACCCTATTTTCCCAATCACAATAACCATCAGGATCATACCTTCCTTGAAAAGAAGGTATTCTGAATTTTGGGATGGCCAAAGTGTGTGCGGTTCGCCTTGGTTCAGTTCACCTTTCTTCACAAAAATTGAACGAATGCCTCGGCTTGGTCAAGGAAGGCTTTCCTCGATAAGTAGAACCCAAAGTATCATGTTGTTTTGCACGAGTCTTGTCTCTGTGAAACATCCTAGAACACTCAAATTTACGAAGGTGAAAAACAAAAGAAAGAAAACTAGAAATCTCACTAAACACTCTAAGAAAGAAATACTTAGTGAGGCAAGTAAGCCGATCTTGTACTCTTTAAAGACCTTCCTGCCACAAGTCATCAAGTTATAATAGGAGTTTAATCCTAACAATGAGTCCTATTTGTACTAGGAGTCCAATGAAAGGTGTGACACCAATTGAATTCTAGTTGCAAGGAGAAAGAAAGGTATGCAACTTTTAATTTCCTACTAACACAAGAAGCAAAAAAGTGTTAGATAATGTATAGAAGACAATAAAAAGGTAAAACAAATGAAAACAAATAGTTAAGAATGAAAGAAGATCAGAAAACCCGAAAAAACCCTGAAATATGCAGCAACTTGATCCACTTTGTTCGAGGTGTTCCCGAAGTTAAGAATATTCTGAAATTTTTTGTGGTGACTCCTACAATAGTGTAGATCTGATCTGGAAATTTTCAGCTCAAAATTTGTTCGTTTGATTTTTGCGAATTTTCGCCTTTTGTTCGAATTTTCACCCAAAACGCCAAAATTCTTGCCAAGAATCGACCCAAATCTGATACCAAATGATACGAACGCAGCTCCGTATACGCGAACATTGAGCTTGCGGAAGCAGATAAGGATGCTGGCACAAATGTTGATGGAGAATGCTGGATCGGTGAAAAGATGGCTGAAGATAGGCGATGACGATGTAGATGGAAGATAGATGGATAAATTGTCCTCGGCACCCTCTTGATCGCAATTAACAACGCAAGCAACCTCAAGCGGCTCTAACCCACCCTCCTATACGTAGTTACCTAGGCAAGCAAGAGTGTGAAGATGATCTCCCTCACAAGAACTCGTTGAACTTATGTTGAAGAAGACTTCTAAGGCACAAGTAATCAACACTTGCAAAAACAAACTCACTAAATATTTCATTAACCAAAGAAAATATGAATAATCTGAATTACAATGGTGGAGGCTTCATCCTTTTATAGGTGAAGGATAGCCAAAGTAATCTAACTTCTACTAAAACAAGGAAATCCTAATTTAATTAAAAAATAAAATAAAAACAGCCTTTAAACTCCTTGTGCTTGGGCTGGAAATGATAAGCTGATAAGAGTTGCTTGGGAGAAGGTGGCTGGTTCCTAAAGTATATAAAACCCTAAAAACATAATTTAAATATTAATAATTAATTTGGGCTAAGTCTAATTCGTCCAAAAGCTTTATATAATAGCCTTTGGGCTGAATTTTACAAAATCCCGTAATAAACCCGTATCCAGTTTTCTGCATGCGCAGTCTTCAATAAAATGGACGTATCTTGAGTTCCTGATGTCCGATTGATGCGTTTCAAGATGCGGTTGAAAGGTAACTGAATGCCGGTCAAACTGTTAGAAGACAACTCTGCTCAGAATTGCCAGGATCCCATCTGAAGAGTCGTCGTAAGTTGGCTGACATTCCAGACTTCATAAACAGATTCAGCTTCTTGTCCAATATGCATTGCTTTAGCCCTCCCGTGCATGTATCAATATCCTTGGATCAAATTGATGTAGCTTGTGGCTTTCCTTTGTTCACATCAACAGTCTTGTTGGGTTTTGATGTCCCAAGGTTTTCTTTAAATTGATTTGGCTTGTATGGCACTTTGGGAGTAATCTGTCCCAATTTAGAATTCTAACTCCACTTAGAAGTAGAAGGATTGTTTCAGAACGTACCTTTACGTTTAAATTGTTGTTCCACCTTCATAGTCAAGTGAACTAGTTCTTCTAAGTCCACATAGTATTACAAATCCACGATGTCGGCTATGTCTTGATTTAGACCTGAAATGAACCTTGCCATAGTAGATTCAGCATCTTTCTCCACATTTGCTCGTATCATTGCCATCTCCATCTCTTTAAAATAATTTTCCACTCATGTTACCTTGTTTGAAGTTTTGGAGTTTCTGCATTAATTCTCGATGATAGTAAGCTTGTATAAGCCTCTTTCTCATTATGCTTTTCATTTCCTCCCATGTGGACACTGAACGTTCTCTATTTCTTTGTCTGTTCATGGTTAACTGGTTCCACCAAACTATTGCATAATTAGTGAATTCAATGGATTCTATTTCTACCTTCTTTTGCTCGGAGTAATTGTGACAATCGAAGATGTGTTCGATCAGTTGCTCCCACTCAAGATAAGCCTCCGGATCTGTTTTCCCTTGAAATGGCAGAATGTTCATCTTTATATTTGCAAGGTTATCATCAATCCTTTCTTGATTCCTCCGATGTGGGCGTTGATTTTACACAACAATGGGCTGTTCGTTGTCATCCACAATCTACTCAATCTCCCCTTCTTGGATGCCTTGTCCTGGGTTACCCTGTGCTAGAACGGGTGTGGCTCCCATGGATCTCTCTTCAAGGCCATCAATCTACTCTTGTATTGACTTGAGTTTCTGGTCCATAAGTTGTCCCAATTCTCGAACCAGTGCTTGAAACTGTAGCCTCAGGATTCCTCTTATTTGTCTTTCATTAGACTCCCCTATATTCTTATAAGCATTCATGGCTCCATGTTCACTCCAAAAGAAAGAAAATAGCAAAAAAATAAAAATTCACTCGCTCTCTTCGGCTTTTACCCTCTAATGTACTCAATCTCTCGGCTGCAAAATAGATGTTAAGGTTTGGAAAGAAATGGTGTATAAGGTAGGCTTAGATGAAAAGGCTTATGGTCAAAGTTAGAATATTGAAACAAACAACTAAAGATCTAAAATAAGGAAAAAAATATCTCGAACCTTGCTGTCGATTTTTTTCTTTCTTTTTTTCACAAAAAATCCTTTCTTTTCACTTTGTTTTTTAACAACAAAACACAAAGGCTTACTTGATTTAGCCTAAGCTCTGATTACCATCTGATGCGATCTCGTCTTGGAATTTACTAAGATGCTTGATTTGCCCAATCGTAAATGAAGTAACTTTGTGTTGTAAGACTTGCAACAGTTTCAGATGGTTTAAAAGGGTGATGGTGTGTTTGATGGTGGTGGTAGAATTGGATGATGGAAGATGGAAAGTAGTTTAGGACTTGAGAATTGAACAAACACTAAAAAGTTTGGCCCGAACCCTATAACAATCTCTAAACGAAATAAGGATATTGACCCTCTAGTTATGTAGAACTAGAAATCAAAGATATCAAATTTTAATTCAATAAGCATAACTTGAAGGATCGATAAAGTTCTCAAAAGAACAAAAGAGATAAACTCTCAAATTTCATTAATCAAAGTTGTGTCTTACAGTTGAAAAAACCAACCTCTATTTATAGGCTTTAAAAACTGAAGTGACCAACCATCATTCCTAGGGAGGTGTGAAAGGATAATGAATTAAAAATTAAAAACATTGAAATGTGTGCCTTTGCCACCCAATGTAATCAGAAGCAAGCAAGTCAATTCGCAAGTGTATGTATCAGAAGCAAGCAAGTCAATTCGCAAGTAGATGTAAGCAAGCATGTCAATTTGCAAGTGGATGTAAGCAAGCACCTCTCTAAGGTTGCCGTTCATTGGGAATGTAAGCAAACATGGCAATTTCCATGTGAATGTAAGCAAGCACCTCAAGCAAGCACCTCTCTAGAATTGTTGTCCATAATGTAAGCAAGCATGTCAATTTCCATGTGAATGTAAGAAAGCACCTCAAGCAAGTACCTCTCCAATAGTAACAATTCTCTGAATCACCCTAGTGACGTGTCTATTCATTGTCCTTGCATAACATCGGTAGATACAATAAATAAAACAAGATAATATGATGCATGCTAAATATAATAAATATATGTTATATGATTCAACAAACTCTAGTGCTACTAAAATAAACCATAAACAACATAATAGAAAACACGTGCACACAAAAACTGATATGCTCCAACTCTCCAATTGGCATTGTTGAGAGAAGCTTTGATTGCTCGGACCTTAGAATGCAAGTAAGCCTTGTTGCACGTTCGTCTTCTTGTGGGAATATGTTGAAATGGATGAAAGAAGATAGGTGGTAGAAGGATGGTAGTGTTTGTAAGGGAAAAGGGATGAAGGAAATGAAGATGGAAGGTGAAAGGTGATTGTTTCGAATAGTGAAAGAAATGAGGATGAAAGAAATAAGATGGATAGTATTCAAAGTCTCAAAAAGATGAACTTATGCTAAAAAGCATAAACCCGAACTTGAATAAGGCTTTGAGGGTGGTAGGAAGGAATTAGACTGGTGAATAATAAATATTCAACAACCTAGAGTATCAAAAGATGGAATAGGAGACACCACAAATCAATAAAATGATTTGATAAGTCAAAGAAGTTCTTAAAAGAACAAAAAAGATAGATAAACTCACAAAATAAAATTTGTATTGATCAAAGTGTGTGTCCAAATGCCAACATGGCTTACATATTTATAGTAGGGGAAGGGAGTGGCCGAACATGCATGTACAAAGGCAAGGAATGTTTCGGCTAGAGCTTGTGATAGAGTAGCGCAAACTTGGGTTCGGAAGCCTTCAATCAAGTTGTTGCAAGAACTAGGGGCTCTAGACTCAATTAAGAAGATTAGGAGCATATCTGAAAATTCAAATGAAAAGAGAAGGGCTTTTCTTGAAAAATTCAGATTCAAGGCTGGAAAATTAAAGAAACGAAGATAAGAAAGAAGATTAAGGATTAAACAATAAGAATTAAAACAAAAAAGATTGAAAGAGAGGTAGATAAAACAAATCTGAAAATTCAGCTTTGTTTATGGCTATGGAGATGGCATGAAGTTGAAGATGGAGATGGCTTGATGGATTTGTGATGGTTTTGTCCTCGGCAGCCTCTTAGACGCAATTACCTAAGCAAGCAACCTCAAGCGGCTCTAACCCACCCTCCTAGATGTGATTACCTAAGCAAGTAGGAGTGTGAAGATGATCCCCTCACAAGAACTCGTCGAACTTATGTTGAAGAAGACTTCTAAGGCACAAGCAATCAGCACTTGCAAAACGAACTCACTAAATATTTCATTAATAAAAAAATCTCAATAATCTGAATTGCAATGGTGGAGGCTTCATCCTTTTATAGGTGAAGGATAGCCAAAGTAATTTAACTTCTACTCAAACAAGGAAACCCTAATTTAATTAAAAAAAATAAAAGAAAAACAGCCTTTAAACTCCTTGTGCTTGGGCTGCAAGTGATAAGCTGATAAGTGCAAGTGATAAGTTGATGAGAGCTGCTTGGGAGAAGGGTGGTTGGTTCCTAAAGTATATAAAACCCTAAAAACATAATTTAAATGTTAATAATTAAGTTGGGCTAAGTCTAATTCGTCCAAAAGCCTTATATGATAGCTTTTGGGCTGAATTTTACAAAATCCCGTAACAATCTCGTATCTAGTTTTCTGCATGCGCAGTCCTTAGTAAATGGGCGTATCTTGAGTTCCCGATGTCCGATTGATGCGTTGGAAAGGTAACTGAATTCCGGTCAATTTGTTAGAAGACAACTATGCCCAGAAATGCCCAGATCCCATCCGAAAAGTCATCGCAAGTTGGCTGACTTTCCAGACTTCACAAACATATTCAACTTCTTGTCCAATATGCATTGCTTTAGCCCTCCCGTGCATGTATCATTCCCGTGCATATCTGTCCATAGCTTTCTTGATTGAGTCTAGAGCTCTTAGTTCTTGCAACAACTTGATTGAAGGCTTCCAAATCCACAATTGCGCTACTCTATCACCAACATTCGCGCCAATATCCTTATCCGCTTCCGCAAGCTCAACGTTCGCGTATACGGGGCTGTGTCCGTATCATTTGGTATCAGATTCAGATCGTTCTTGAGGATGTCATTGAGCAACATATTGAATTTTACTCTTTTGGGGACTCGATGTCATTATTGTTGTCAACTAGATCATTCCGGGTATAATTGTCCAGATAAGTCTTATTTTCAAGAATTTTTTTTGAGAGATATGTTGTCTGAAATCATGTCTTCTAATGATATTGAAATATGTGATTTGGAACATGATAAAGAAATTTGTTCTCCTAAAGAACATGCAGAAGGCGATACCATCGAGAGTTTAACCTTGCCTATTGATGAGGAATAAATTCTATGTAGTGTGTTTGATTCTAGTGGCAAACCTACTATTTTTATTCAAGACGATCATCAAATGAAAAACACCGACGAAGGTATGCTACAATCAAAAGGTACTTTGCAACCAAAAGAACAATAGTGATGATCTCCATGAGAAGGAACTTGTAAATTACATTGCAAAAAGAGACTATGCATAAGGTTCCTTCAAGACATCTTCTCTTTCCTGGTACTTTGATGAACTTCCTCCATTTACCGGTTTAGATTCGAGGACGAATCTTTTTGAGGAGTGGGGGAATGATAAATGCATGAGAGAGGTGAAACTAATCATCTTGGAAAAGAAGTTAAAACTGTTTTGCAAGTCAGAAATGTCAGTCAACTTGCGACTCCTTTCTGGATGGGATCTAGGCATTTATAGGTCAACATACCTTCTAGAAACATGTCCGACTGTCAATTAGATTTTCAACGGATCTTGAAACGCCTCAATCGGACATCTAGAACTCAAGATACGTTTATTTTAGTGAAGACAACGCATGCAGAAGTTCCTATATGGTTTTAATACGAGATTTTTGGATAATTACGAATTTTCATGATTTTATTTGATTATTTGTAATTTAAATCAATATAGGATTTTGCAATATCTATTAGGATCAAATTTATTTAATTAGGATTTTATTTTTAACATTTATTTATTATTAGAAGTTACTTATGTAAATAGGAGATTAGATTTCAGCATTTATTTATTGTATTTAATTTCCTAAGTTTACTAGGATTAGAACTTCTCCAAGGCTTATATAAGGAGGCTTCAACCACATTGTAATTAAGATTTGAATGATTAAATAAAGTTCTCTTTGGAGTTCAGACTTGCAAGAAGTATAACTTGTGTTCTTTATTTTAGAAGCGATTCTTCAAGTTCGTCAGAATTTGTTGTTGATCTTCACACTCCTGCTTGCCTAGGTAACTGCGTCTAGGAGGGTGCGTTAGAGCCGCTTGAGATTGCTTGCTTGGTTAATTGCGATCAAGAGGGTGCCGAAGACAATTTATTCATTTATCTTCCATCTCCATCGTCATCGCCTATCTTCAGCCATCTTTTCACCGATCCAACATTCGCGCCAATATCCTTATCCGCTTCTGCAAGCTCAACGTTCGCGTATACGGGGCCCTGTCCGTATCATATTATATCTCAATTTCGGGTTTTCACCAAACTTTCTTTGGCATTTCAGACTTTGTTTGTTGTGTCAAAATTTCACTTGATACTTTGGGTTCCTAGATCGCTATCTAGAGGGTCCAAGTCCTCCGACGTGAAGCATATTCGATTTGGGTTTGCATAGGATATTGTGCAGGTTCTTTCGAGCTTTCCGTCACTGAATTTCCGCTGATTTTCTAGCAACATTTCTGCCATTTTTAGGACACTGAAACAGCCATGAACGCCACTTGAAGCATTCATCTTCATCGACGTCCAAATCTGTCTAGAAATTCCTACACCCTTTTTCTTCGTTTTTTTTGTTTTCCTTTCGTTTTTCGTCATAATTACAGCCTTTTAACACCCATTTTCGTTTTGTTTAATTGCAGCGAAGTGCTTATTATAATCCTAGATCCGTAACAACAAGGAAATGTTGTCTTCACCAAGCAATGCCCTTATCAAATGAGCTGGCAAACTTATTCACAAGCACACAACAAGCTCTCATATCAAAGCATACACTAATATAACTTAGAAAACCAAACCAAATCACATAATACTTATAGAAACTATGCAAACACTTATAAAACTCGTAATATAAGTAAAGAAATGTTACACATCAGTATGTAACAAGTGAAATAGCAAACTTCCTTGAAAGTTTGAAGTTGCACCGTCGGGTGGCATAAATGTGCTCACGCCACACTTGGAAACAAGCCCAGGACGTTGACTTTATCAAGAAACTTTGAATTTGGAAAAATCTAGAATTTCAAGAGAATATGCAATGGTGTTTCATGAAAATTCTGAAAATAAGAGCCCAAAGTTAAAGATTCAAAGGTGAATAAGAAGATTAGAAGAAAATAAGAAGGAATTGAACGAAAAAGATAAAGAAAGATAAGTGCAAAGTAAAGAAAAATGAATTTGGAAATTTTAGATCTATTTGTGGAAGATGGTGCAATGTTGAAGACTTGGACAAGATGGATTTGGAGTTGTGGAATGGTAGTTAATTTTTCACCCATAGAACCCTTCTAGTTGCAATTAACTAGGAAACCTCTGTGATATGGCTTAAAACAGACCCTCCTACCCGCGATTAGATAGGCAACTCGAAGTGTGAAGATTTACCCTCGCTCTACTCGGTCAAACACATTGAAGAAAGCTTCGAAGACACGAGTTTCTTGATACTTTCAAACATGTACTCAAAAGAATACCCTATTTATTTAATAACTCAAATATGATTTACAACGAAGAAGATCTCATCCTTTTATAGGGGAAGGATGACTAAACTAAAAGAAAGTCCTAAATAGAATAAAACCCTCTTCCAAATAAAATAATACTAAATGAAATAATAAAATAACCATAAACTAATAAAATAATGTAATTACTTGCTGAATGGGAACTCTGCCTTGTTTAGGCAGTCTTGGGCGGCACTCTTCCATGGCTGATAAGGGGGATGGCTTATTAGGGTTGTAGCTTGAATGTGAGGCTGATTTGGGCTATTTTAAAGGGAATGACAAGGCCTAAACTTAAATGAGTCTGATTTGGGCTGGAAATTAACTAATTAGACCCAAGCTTTATAATTCAGCTTTGGGTCTAAAAATTACAATTAAAACCCAATTTTAATGGACTTCAAATATGGTTAAGGACTTTTCCTTGCATTCTTGGGTGTGTGCTTCCTCAACATGGGTTTGTGTGACCCAATTCTTCAAACTTGGAGAGTGAGTGTTTTCCCGAAATTCTTGCTCTTGCTTGAAAGATTGTAAGCCTTTGGTCAGCATTCCTTACATAGTGGTGTATAGTTTATCCTTAAGGATCTTGGACTTGATTCGTGTGGCTGGTCCAAGAGAGAATGCGAGTCCATCTTTGGCTTGGGCTTGTCACGTGCATGTATCATCATGCAACTTTTAGAATCCTACTAACACAAGAAAATGAAAAGGTGTTAGATAATGTAAAGGAGAAAAAAAAGAAGGCAAATAAAAGAACTTAAATGAAATCTAAGAGCAAAAGAAGTGAAAGAAGAAAACCCTTAAAACCCAAAAAGCAATCATGAGATTATTGGAAAGTGTGGTTTATTGGAAAGAAATGAAAAGTAGGGTTTATTGGAAAGAAAACCCTTAAAACCTTTTTCTTTTTCTTTTTTTTCTTTTTCTTTTTTTGTGGTAAAAATGAAATAAAACAACAAGAAAATGAAAAGTCGGGTTTAATGGAAAAGAAAGAGCCCTAAAATGCTAAAAACAACCAACTTGCAAAGTTGCGGCAGATTGAGATTAGAACCCTCCCAAATTCGACCAAATTTGAATTTCTTGCCCAAAAATCGAGCCCAATCTGATACCAACTGATGTAGGGCTTGCTAATACGTTGGAAACTCTCAAAATCACTTGGAAACAAGCCTAGGGCGCTGACTTTATTAAGAAACTTTAAATCTGGAAAATTACGGAATTTCAAGAGAATATGCAATGGTGTTTCTTGAAGATTCTGAAAATAAGAGCCCAAAGTTAAAGGTTCAAAGGTGAATAAGAAGATTAGAAGAAAATAATAAGGAATTGAACGAAAAAGATAAAGAAAGATAAGTGCAAAGTAAAGAAAAATGAATCTGGAAATTTTAGATATGTTTGTGGAAGATGGTGCAATGGTGAAGACTTGAACAAGATGGATTTGGAGTTTTGGAATGGTAGAGATGCCCGCGGAATCCTCCTACTTGCAATTAACTAGGCAACTCCGTGATATGGCTTAAAATCAACCCTCCTACTCGCGATTAAATAGGCAACCCGGAGTGTAAAGATTCTCCCTCGCTCAACTCGGTCGAAGATGTTGAAGAAAGCTTCGAAGACACAAGTTTCCCGACACTTGCAAACATGTACTCAAAAGAATAACCTCTTTATTTAATAACTCAAATCTGATTTACAAAGAAGAAGATCTCATGCATTTATCATTCCCCCACTCCTCAAAAAGATTCGTCCTCGAATCTAAACTGGTAAATGGAGGAAGTTCATCAAAGTACCAGGAAAGAGAAGATGTCTTGAAGGAACCTTGTACATAGTCTCTTTTTGCAACGTAATTTACAAGTTCCTTCTCATGGAGATCATCACTATTGTTCTTTTGGTTGCAAAGTGACTCATTCTCGTCTTCAAAACTGTTATTAATGCTAGAAGAGGAATATGCATAAATAGAATTTTGAAAACAATCAATGATACCTTTTGATTGTAGCGTACCTTCGTCGGTGTTTTTCATTTGATGATCATCTTGAATAAAAATAGTAGGTTTGCCACTGGAATGAAACACACTACATAGAATTTCTTCCTCATCAATAGGCAAGGTTAAACTCTCGATGGTATCGCCTTCTTCATGTTCTTTAGGAGAACAAATTTCTTTATCATGTTCCAAATCACATATTTCAATATCATTAGAAGACATGATTTCAGACAACATATCTCTCAAAAAAAATTTCTTGAAAATAAGACTTATCTGGACAATCATACCCGGAATGATCTAGTCGACAACAATAATGACATCGAGTCCCCAAAAGAGTAAAATTCAATATGTTGCCCAATGACATCCTCAAGAATGTTCAGAATCTGATACCAAATGATACGGACACAGCCCCGTATACGCGAACGTTGAGCTTGCGGAAGCGGATAAGGATATTGGCGCGAATGTTGGATTGGTGAAAAGATGGCTGAAGATAGACGATGAAGATGGAAGATAAATGGATAAATTGTCCTCGACACCCTCTTGATCGCAATTAACCAAGCAAGCAACCTCAAGCGGCTCTAACCCACCCTCCTAGACGCAGTTACCTAGGCAAGCAGGAGTGTGAAGATCAACAACAAATTCTGACGAACTTGAAGAATCGCTTCTAAAATAAAGAACACAAGTTATACTTCTTGCAAGTCTGAACTCAAAAGAGAACTTTATTTAATCATTCAAATCTTAATTACAATGTGGTTGAAGCCTCCTTATATAAGCCTTGGAGAAGTTCTAATCCTAGTAAACTTAGGAAATTAAATACAATAAATAAATGCTGAAATCTAATATCCTAATTACATAAGTAACTTCTAATAATAAATAAATATTAAAAATAAAATCCTAATTAAATAAATCTGATCCTAATAGATATTGCAGAATCCTATATTGATTTAAATTACAAATAATCAAATAAAATCATGAAAATTCGTAATTATCCAAAAATCTCGTATTAATCCCGTATAGGAACATCTGCATGCACTGTCTTCACTAAAATAGGCGTATCATGAGTTCTAGATGTCCGATTGAGATGTTTCAAGATCCGTTGAAAAGCTAATTGACAGCCGGACAAGTTTCAAGAAGATATGTCGACCCATAAATGCCTGGATCCCATCCAAAAAGGAGTCACAAGTTGACTGACGTTTCTGACTTGCAAAACAGTTTTAACTTCTTTTCCAAGATGAGAGTAGTTTCACCTCTCTCATGCATGTATCAGATCTTTCCAAGTTGATGAGAGTTGCTTGGGAGAAGTATGGCTGGTTCCTAAAGTATATAAAACCCTAAAAACATAATTTAAATGTTAATAATTAATTTGGGCTAAGTCTAATTCGTCCAAAAGCCTTATATGATAGCTTTTGGGCTGAATTTTACAAAATTCCGTAATAATCTCGTATCTAGTTTTCTGCATGTGCAGTCCTTAGTAAAATGGGCGTATCTTGAGTTCTCGATGTCCGATTAATGCGTTGGAAAGGTAACTGAATTCCGGTCAATTTGTTAGAAGACAACTATGCCCAGATCCCATCCGAAAAGTCGTCGCAAGTTGGCTGACTTTCCAGACTTCACAAACAGATTCAACTTCTTGTCCAATATGCATTGCTTTAGCCCTCCTGTGCATGTATCATTCCCCCTCTCCTCAAAAGGATTCGTCGTCGAATTAGAAAAAGAAAAAGAAGGACGTTTAACAATGGCAATCAAAAAGAAATCTTTGTCATAGGTGGAGTGATCCAATTGAGCTCCTCTCAATGGTTCAACAAAATCCTGAAAAAAGAACTCAAAGCCACTCGAAACAATGATGTTATGGTTAGGTCGAAAAAAAATCTCTCTTTATTTTTTTCTCGCCTTTTTCATTTGGACATTGTTCGACTTTTACCTCATGTTTCTTTTCACTCACCAAAATTGGGCCATTAATTTGACTTTTATTGCTCTCGGCCTCTTGACTCTCGGTCTTTTTCAAATAAGATAACTCACATACCCAATTCCTCTCACAAATAATATCATCGAAATACAATTTCTGTAGACGATGAAGTGTTTCTAACATAATGATAGGACGAGAATCAAATAAAGGGTTAGAATCACACTTACTTTCTTGGGAGGTTGTTGATGAATCAAGAGAACTGACTACTAAGCATGAAAGATTGTCTTGATTTATGGGTTCAAGTGTTTCTTCTTCTGAAACGTCATCTTCTGGGGGTATTTGCTCATTATTGGGTAAGGTTAAACTCTCAGTAGTGACATCTTCCCCATGTTCTCGAGGATAACAAATTTCTTCGACATCTTCTCTTTCCTGGTACTTCGATGAACTTCTTCCATTGACCGGTTTAGATTCGAGGGCAGATCTTTTTGAGAAGTGGGGGAATGATACATGCATGGGAGGGGTGAAACTAGTAATCTTGGAAAAGAAGTTAAAACTATTTTGCAAGTCAGAAACGTCTGTTAACTTGATACCCCTTTTTGGATGGGATCCAGGCTATTATGGGTCGACATGTCTTCTTGAAACTGGTCCGGCTGTCAATTATCTTTCCAACGGATCTTGAAACGCCTCAATCGGACATCTGAAACTCAAGATACCTCTATTTTAGCAAAGACATCGCATGCAGAAATTCCTATACGAGATTAATACGGGATTTTTGGATAATTACGAATTTTCAAGATTTTATTTGATTATTTGTAATTTAAATCAATATAGTATTCTGAAATATCTATTAGGATCATATTTATTTAATTAGGATTTTATTTTTAATATTTATTTATTATTAGAAGTTACTTATCTAATTAGGAGATTAGATTTCAACATTTATTTATTGTATTTAATTTCTTAAGTTTACTAGGATTAGAACTTCTCCAAGGCTTATATAAGGAGGCTTTAACCACATTGTAATTGAGAGATTTGAATAATTAAATAAAGTTCTCTTTTGAGTTCAGACTTGCAAGAAGTATAACTTGTGTTCTTTATTTTAGAAGTGTTTCTTCAAGTTCGTCAGAATTTGTTGTTGATCTTCACACTCCTGCTTGCCTAGGTAACTGCGTCTAGGAGGGTGGGTTAGAGCCGTTTGAGGTTACTTGCTTGGTTAATTGCGATCAAGAGGGTGCCGAGGACAATTTATCCATTTATCTTTCATCTCCATCGTCATTGCCTATCTTCAGCCATCTTTTCACCGATCCAACATTCGCGCTAACATCCTTATCTGCTTCCGCAAGTTCAACGTTCGCGTATACGGGGTTGTGTCCGTATCAGCTTGTACCGCTTCACAATGGCCGAAAAGGCTTGATAAATGCATGAATAGGCCTTGATAAGTTATAAGCAATGATTCGGCCCCTTGGTGTCTCTCCACGATGGCGCCAAGCTTTCCCTCCCTTGGCCGAATGGGTGCATGGAAGCTTCCATGGTGTTCCGATTGGTAGGTGACCCTTGGGGTGTCCACACTCTCGAGCTGGTACTTGTAGGGTGAGCTGATTGAGCTGAGGTTGAGCTGGTTTGAGCTGACCTAGCTAGCTGATTTAGCTAGCTAAAATTGAGTGATGTTTTGAGCTAAACGGAGCTTTCTCTAGCTAAGTGAGCTGGTCCTTTAGTGTCCTTGAGCTGCCCTTGAACCATAGGGGTGTTTTGAAGCTGAAACATAGCTTGCACGGTCTCGAACCATCAATGAGCTATTTTGAGCTCAAAGAAAGTATTTGAGCTGAAATGGAGCTGGCCACTAGTCCCTTGAGCTGTGTTTATCATGTCTGACAAAGAAAACACATAAAAATATAAGTGAATATGATTAAATATATATAGCTGACTACCTATGATAGAATTGAGCTGGAAATTAGCTGAAATACTAAGTAAAGATGTGGTTTATGTAATGCATGAATATCATATGATATACAAATGAATGATAACATATGATAATCCAAGCATAATATATAATGCATAAATAAGTAAATAGATAATGAAGTAAGGAAGAACTCACTCTTCTTTTATGCTTGATAAACAAGATGAAAGCATAGTGAATGTGAGTAGAAACGTGCATACAACATCCCCTCCTTCTTTTGAGCTGATAAGGGCATTGTTTGTCGAAACAACGTTCCTTGACTGTAACAGGTCTAGAATAGTAGCAAGCATATCTCAACAATAAAAACAAATATGTACATTGTTTTAGGATCAAAATAACAAGAAAAATAAAAAGAAAATAAAAAGAAACGTAGAAAAAAGGGTGTAGGAATTTCTTGACAGATTTGGACGACGAAGAAGATGAATGCTTCAAAGGGCGTTCATGGCTGTTTCTGATAGAGTAGCGCAATTGTGGATTTGGAAGCCTTCAATCAAGTTGTTGCAAGAACTAAGAGCTCTAGACTCAATCAAGAAAGCTATGGGCGGATCTGGAAATTCAATAGAAAAGAGAAGGGATTTTCTTGAAAATTTCAGATTCAATGCTGGAAATTTAAAGAAAAGAAGACAATAAGAAAGATTAGAAGATGAATAATAAGAATATAACGAAAAAGATTAAAAAAGATGAAGAGAAGAATAGGTAATACAAATCTGAAATTTCCAGCTTTGTTTATGGAATTATGGGAGATGGCGTGAAGATTGAAGATGAAGATGGCTTGCGATTTGTTGTTGTTGTTTTGTCCTCGGAACCCTCTTAGACGCAATTATCTAAGCAAGCAACCTCAAGCGGCTCTAACCCACCCTCCTAGACGTGATTACCTAGACCAGCAGGAGTGTGAAGATGATCTCCCTCACAAGAACTCGTCGGACTTATGTTGAAGAAGACTTCGAAGGCACAAGTAATCAGCACTTGCAAAAACAAACTCACTAAATATTTTATTAATCCAAGAAAATCTCAATAATCTTTATTACAATGGTGGAGGCTTCATCCTTTTATAGGTGAAGGATAGCCAAAGTAATTTAACTTCTACTAAAACAAGGAAACCCTAATTTAATTAAAAAATAAAAGAAAAACAGCCTTTAAACACCTTGTGCTTGGGCTGCAAGTGATAAGCTGATAAATGCAGGTGATAAGTTGATAAGAGTTGCTTGGGAGAAGGATGGCTGGTTCCTAAAGTATATAAAACCCTAAAAACATAATTTAAATGTTAATAATTAAGTTGGGATAAGTCTAATTCGTCCAAAAGCCTTATATAATAGCTTTTGGGCTGAATTTTACAAAATCCCGTAATAATCCCGTATCCAGTTTTCTGTATGCGCAGTCTTCAGTAAAATGAGCGTATCTTGAGTTCCCGATGTCCGATTGATGCGTTTCAAGATGCGTTGAAAAGATAACTGAATTCCGGTCAATTTGTTAGAAGACAACTATTCCCAGAAATGCCCGGATCCCATCCGAAAAGTCGTCGCAAGTTGGCTGACTTTCCAGACTTCACAAACAGATTCAACTTCTTGTCCAATATGCATTGCTTTAGCCCTCCCATGCATGTATCAAGAGAGTTCGGTGAAAAACAAAAATTGAGAGAATAATCTCACAAAAATTTTATTCATAAAATGATCCAACATTTTACAAATATGTTCGGCTACAATATATAATACAAGGGAGGGGGTTGCCCAATTCAATTTGTGGCTGTCTTTCGGCCATTTTAAAATTAAATTCAAAGTGGAAAACTAACTAAGGGCGGCATGTGCTTTTCAGACGTGAATTCAATTTGGTGCGCCAAATATTTTAAGCACATGTAAAATGTGCATGGTTTGAATTTCAAACCCACAAAGCCGTATATGCTTATCCATTTCTGGTCGTGTATGGGATGTGGGCGGCAATGTGAATTAAATCACATGCAAACACGCGTCATCTTTGAATTTCAAAGAATTCTGCATTTGTTCTCATACAGATTGCTGCACATGTAATTATGTGCTGAAGCAATTTTCAAACCCCATTTGCAAGACGTGTGAGAGTGAAAACAAAGGCCATTCTGCATGTGCTTCCATCAAAGGTAGTAAACCCATGTGCTCTTTAAATGGAATTCTACACTGGAAATGAAAAAAATGACTCGCATGGTCAAATGTTGAAGTCAAATGTCAAACATATGTAATTCCATTTGCCCGCACATGTGATGAATGAACAAGGAAGCCTCTCGGCTGCACCTAGCTGCACCAAGCAATTGATGTGCGATATGCACGGTACATGCTCACACGAGCATATGGTACTGTCAATTCGGCTCACATTTGTTGTACTGGCTGCTACACTCTTGTAGGACACTTGTTCAGCTGCTACGGGACTTGTCAGCTGTAGTTGAGCTAGTGGAGCTGAAGTTGAGCTGACAGAAATCGAGCTGAGCTGAAACGAACTAGTTGAAAGTGACCTGGTTACACTCTCCTGAGCTGGGACTGAGCTGCATATACTCTGGTGAGCTGGAGATGAGTTGCACACATTCACTTGAGCTGGAGTTGAGCTGCATATGCTCACTTGAGCTGGAGGTTAGCTGCATATGCTCACTTGAGTGAGTGTCCTCCTACGTACCTACGTCAAAAGGCAACAAACTTCCATCAAAGCAATATAAACATAATGGAAACAATAATACAAGTCGTAAACACACTATAAGTAATATCAAACCAAGTTAAAACACACCAAACATACTATATGCATAGTAAACACAATAATATAAATAATATAGCATAAAAAATGTTACACATCAGTATGTAACAAGTGAAAAATTAAACTCCCTGAAAGTTTGAAGCTGCATCGTTGGGTGGCATAAACGTGCTCACATCATAATCTTTTTTCCTTGAAAAGAAAAGGAATATCGGTTGGCGAATCCATCATGAATTGCTCGTCTATCGTATTGCCACGGTCGTCCAAGAAGTAGATGGCTGGTATGCATGGGTGTCACATCACAAATTGCTTCATACTTGTATCTTCCAGTGGAAATGGAATGTTAACTTGCTCGGTGATTTCGATCTCATCATCATCATTAAACCACTTAATCTTTTATGGACTTGGATGCTTCGTTGTTGTCAAACCAAGTTTCTTGACCATCAAAGTGCTGGCAATATTTGTACAACTTCCACCATCTATGACAATGGAGCACACTTTTCCTTGAACATGGCAATGTGTCTGAAAGATGTTTGAACATTGTAGATCATCCGGCACGTCTTGGGTTGATGGATTGTTGAAGGAATCCTGTGACATGGTTAGTAAAAGAAAGATGAAAGAAATGTATAAAAGGACCTCACCAAACACACATACACAAAAACCTCACGGTCACTCCAAAGAAAAGAGAAGATGTCACTCAATTTCACTCGTGTTTACACTCTGGGAATTATGGCTTTTACTTCCCCTTCTATGCTCACCACTCTCTTGTCGTTTACCTCTCGAATCTCACAAATCAAGTTCTTGAAAGAACTAACTAAAACCTGTCAAATATTTTATGATATTATGACGTTTGGGCTGCAAAACAAGGGTTAAGTTTGGGAAATTGAAAGAACAAAGGAGTTTAAAAGAAGAAAAGTTTAGGGATTAAAATGTAAGAAAAGATAAATTGAAAGAAAGAAATGAAGAAAACAGAATCGTTACCACAAAACTTAACTTACAAACTGGTCGCGAGCAATCAAACTTGAGGAACTTCTCCGAGTTGGTTGCTTGGATGTTTGTACTTCAATCTTCACCCTTTTGAAATTCTGATTTCTTTCCTCTTATTTTTTATCTAATTCAGATTCCTTGTATTTGTAGTAAGGAACAATCTGAATTTCTTTTTGTTTTCTTTTGCTCTTTTTTTAAAATCATAAATAAGAAAATGACAAAAATATAGGGCTTACTTGATTCTTCCTTTGCTCTGATTACCACATGATACGCTCCAGCTCTCTAATTGGCATTGTTGAGAGAAACTTTGATTGCCCGGACCTTAGAATGCAAGTAAGCCTTGTTGCACGATCGTCTTCTTGTGGGAATATGTTGAAATGGATGAAAGAAGATAGGTGGCGGAAGGATGGTAGTGTTTGTAAGGTAAAATGGATGAAGGGAATGAAGATGGAAGGTGAAAGGTGATGGTTTCGGATAGTGAAACAAAAGAGGATTAAAGAAACAAGAAGGATAGTATTCAAAGTCTCAAAAAGATGAACTTATGCTAAGAAGCATAAACCTGAACTTGAATAAGGCTTTGAGGGTGGTAGGAAGGACTTAGATTGATGAATAATAAATATTCAACAACCTAAAGTATCAAAAGATGGAGTAGGAGACGCCACAAATCAATAAAATGATTTGATAAGTCAAAGAAGTTCTTAAAAGAATAAGAATGAGAGATAAACTCAAAAAATATAATTTGTATTGATCAAAGTGTGTGTCCAAATGCCAAAATGGCTTACATATTTATAGTAGGGGAAGGAGGTGGCCGAATAGGCATGTACAAAGGCAAGGAATGTTTCGGCTAGAGCTTGTACCCCTTCACAATGGTCGAAAAGGCTTGATAAGTGCTTGAATAGGCCTTGATAAGTTATAAGAAATGATTCGACCCCTTGGTGTCTCTCCACGATGGCGCCAAGCATGGGAATGGCGCCAAGCTTTCCCTCCCTTGGTCGAATGGGTGCATGGAAGCTTCTATGGTGTTTCAGCTGGTAGGTGACCCTTGGGGTGTCCACACTCTCGAGCTGGTAGTTGTAGGGTAAGCTGAGATGAGCTGATTGTGCTGAGGTTGAGCTGGTTCGAGCTGAGCTAGCTAGCTAAAGTTGAGTGATGTTTTGAGCTAAACAGAGCTTCATCTAGCTAAGTGAGCTGGTTCTTTAGTGTCTTTGAGCTGACCTTGAACCATATGAGTGTTTTGGAGTTGAAACATAGCTTGCACGGTCTTTAAAAAGAACCGAATTTGAGA